>BSBM01000656.1:707500-1307500 GCA_027924585.1 Larix kaempferi | reverse complement strand
TTTTACTATTTTTACACCTCTGCGATATCCTGTGGGTGGAATCCATAGAAAGAGAGATCGTTGGATCGATTCCCTATAATGTATGTTTTCCTTTTTATAGCTCTATTACTGAATGCGATCACTGTACCCTTTGATTTGTGTGCAAAACGCTGTAACTAGCGGGATAGATAGATAGACTGTTTTGGAAGACTGCATTTAAATCCTGCGTTCGATGTGTGATAGATAGTTCTTTTTTTTTTTTTTGTATTCAAGCTGGAGATTGATGTTGCTTCTTTTCGTTTGTGTTGGCATTTACAATATGTATTGTGTAGAGGGACGGATGGTCCAGGAAATGGAAAGCCGATCCCAAATTCTGTATTGCATTGTTTTACTATTTTTACACCTCTGCGATATCCTGTGGGGGGAATCCATAGAAAGGGAGATCGTTGGATCGATTCCCTATAATGTATGTTTTCCTTTTTATAGCTCTATTTTTACCTGGGAATAAACGCGTGGAGAGGGAGATCACTGGATCGTTCCCTGTAGTTTTATTATATTTTCCTGTAGGATACATTTATATTCTTTATCTCTGCATGTGATATTCCGGCCAAAGCGTGACATTGTTGGAATCAATGTGCCTTATGAACTTGGTATTTTTAGAGGAAGAAGAATTGTCTAGTTTACTATGCGTAATATTCCTTTTGTTTGCATGTTAGTTCAGCGGATTCATTCTTTTAGATCGAAGTTTTCCTGCTGTAATGATTTAACTATTAGCCAATGACCATTGAAGTTCGACATGCTGCATGGATTATATAATTGTGTTTTACCTTGTTAAATATTATAGGATGCATGGATAACCCAGGTTCTTGATGTAAAATCTCTGTGCAATGGTGACATTATTGGAGTCAATGTACTATGTTTAGTTCTTTTAGGAATGACCTGTACCTTACACTTATTATGTTCGGTCTGTATTACTTCTGGAAGTAAAGTATTACGCTGCCGAGTTAACCTCTGTTCCACGCTGAAGTTAATTATCATTTTCAGTTCATATGGATGCCTCGTGCTCAGAATAGTATTTCTATATATATTAGGTACGTTATTTGATTATTTAATTGCCAGAGGAAATTTTGGGAATTTAGTTTGAAGGAAGTTTTGAGTATCTTGATGGTGCCCTTTATTAAAGGCATGGAGAAAGTGACAATAGTAACAATAGTGACCTCCGTCCTGTATTTGCTTCATGCTACAATAGTGACCTTCTATTATTTTTAACCTCTAAAGATTTCCATTTAAATTATGCTGAGTTGAAAGCCATGGTTTGATCTCTGTCTCGTCTTTTTCTCGATCCTAGTATCGTTGCATAAGTTTGAGTGAGATCCAGTTTATTTAGGTTTGTAGTCCTGATAGGTTCTTATTGGGATGCATAGCCCATGCGATATGTAGCTTTGAGTTCGAGTTTCAGAACGGATTCATGTAGGTATGTTTTCTTTTATTTGAGTAGGCTTTGAATTTTGCGTCTCACCTCTTTTATTTAGATCATACCAGGATAGTGTGTATGCTACACCGCCTGTCAAGGCTTTGGTTTGATTCCTGAGGGATTTATATTGTTTACTGTGTTGTTTTGATTGCCACGACTTCTTGTTATTCAGCTGCAGCCATGATGGGGTTTTATTTAACGAAGGTGTTCTAAATCCCATCGAATCTTCTCAGACGATGGTTATATAGGGATGCGAGTGTACTCTGACTTATTTCCTTTTGTTAAGGTTCTGTATTGTATGCTTTTGGACTTCTATTGTGTTCATTATAACGTTGAATCTTATGGATTATTGTTTGGATGCAATACCACATTGAAATGTATGAACCTCTGTTAGTTGTATTGCACAAGGAAGATCGTTATAATCCAGATTATGGAGTATGGAATTGTTGTGTATTCATTATAGTATTAGATTCATATTATTGAAGCTCTCTTGTGAGAGGCTTGAGAAAGAGAAAGTACATTGTAAATACCTTATTGAAAGGTGTACCCTTCTTTTGTATAAATAAAATATGACAACTGCTCGCGTGGACGTAGCCCAAAGGTTGGGTGAACCACATGTATATTTGTGCCTCTTGTGTTTGAATTTTCTGTGATTGGTGGGATTTATTCATAACTTGTGTTGTTTTCAAATGATGTGGTTCACTTTACGAGAGATGTATAATCATACCTTGTGTCCATGATTAATGTGATCTACTTTAGAAAGATGTACGTTAATAATAAGTTGAATTGTTGTCGTCATAGGTTTATTTCATGTAAGACGTTCAAATGGGTTAAGTATATTACTTTGTGAAAAGGTAAGTTTAAGAATTAGTCATTTGTACACTAATGGATCCTCATATGCAACAAAGTTTCGAAAGATGAATGTATAAATGAATGCATGGTAGTCATTATATTATAACTTTTAGTGTCGTGGAGATAGGCTTGTCTTTTCCTGTCGAGATAAGTATGTATCAAACGAATCCTGAAAGTTAATGTAAATATGTAAGATACAAGTGCTCATTCATTCGGGGTCTATGGAATGTTCACGAATTCATTTCGTTATTTGGTCCTACATTCTTATGAATATAATTTTTTATTTACCCATATTTCCTTAGTTTCAACACACATATTAAAGGGGATGTTACATATGGTATCAGAGCATTAGGTTACAACACTAGGGCCTAATGAGCTCAACATGCGATAAGTAAGTATGAAGGTTGTTAAATTGACTAATCAATTATTTGTGTTTCATTTTTAATGCATGGGATTACACTGGAGGAGGAGAAAATGAATCTCCAAGGTCGACTTCAAGTTTCTTCCGCCAGAGCATAGGTTGCAAACACTTGGGCTTATTGAGCTCTATTGGAGAAGAACAAATACAAGTTGGTCGGACTAGAAAGGAGCTGCATTCTATAAGCCAAGAATAAAATATTCACTTCCAAAGAATCGTCAAGAGATAAGCGACAAAACTTCTTGAAATTGCAAGTAAGTACGTATGAGTTTACTGAAAAGTTATAATTTTTGTGAACATTACATAAGTAATTATAATACGATTTTTGTGACATTGAAATATGCTCGTACCCTTACATAGTGCAACAAAAAGGAAAATAGTTATAATTACATATACATGTGAATATTAATCAGTAATATGAGAATGCATGAGTACCTTTTATATATACCTCTTATTTCAGTAAATTCTACTAAGATAGACATGGGAAAACAATGAGTAATAGTGATACTTTTATTGCTCAATACTTATGATGACTTGCTATCCATGTACAACTATATGTTTTCTCAAATTGATTATTTTGTTAAGGGATAGATTATTGGAAACCTAGAACCAACATGAAATAAATACAGGTTAGTAGGATGCTGTAATCTCCCGACGTCCTTATGTTGCCACAAAGAAGGGCTGTTTCTATTTATTATGTGTTAAGGAAAACATTGATGACATGGAATTTGCAGGGTAGATCGAAAGGGATCTTTGATACAGTAATCGAGGTATAAGCTTTTATGAAACAAGTAAAAATGATGTTTGAACATATGTTATATGTACGATTGTTCTTATGATTTAATTACCTTATACGACTAACACTTTGAATGTTGTGGTCGAGCAAATGTTATTTTCCCACACATCACTGCCTGACACCCATAAATGGGTAAATGTGGATATATATATCGATTCATGTATAATACTAATACGTGATGATACAAGTAAACTGGAACCTCGGCAGATGAAGGTGAGCTATGCGGTCGCCTTACAAAGGTACATGGTTATCTGAATAAGGTATGTAAGTTTGTTTTAGACAATTGGTTATCTCTATATGATGTTAGGGTATACAAAAAGGGTTGTATAACTAAAATAGGAATTGTGTTGAAATGGAAGCTAACATTCGAGGTTAAATGATCATAATGTCCATGGATCGTCATAGAAGGACGTTATATCGTGTTCAATCATTATGTAATCTTATAAGCTATTTATGTGTAGTAGGAAATGACATCTTAGATGATTACATATGGGTATTTTATTAAGAAAGGTGATTTTCTGTTTAAGGAATGAATCTTCCTACAACATTTGATCTTGTATATATAAAGTGATACTAACAAGTGGAATTTGGCAGATGGTGAGATTTCTGCGAAGCTTGTGAAGATGCAAGAGCATAAATATTATGCATGATAAAATAAGGGGGTGAGGATTTAAGATCCACATCCCAACGGTTACAGATTCTTTTAAATTTTGATATATTTTTCAGGAAACTCGACCCAGATTGGTCAGAGTAATCGTATGGGTACAGAATGTAATGTGATGAAATAAATTGATTAAATTGAAAGAGATTTTTGTAGACTCAAGCAAGGTGGCTTGAGGAAAATAAATTCCGGGACTCAAGCGAGAAGGCTTGAGGGGAATTGTGTAAAGGGTGTTGTAATGCCATTGAAATACTCCCAAAAATCAGGGATTGAACAGCCACTAGGATTCTCGGAGAATCGGCTCGCTGTAAGACCTAGGCAAGCTATAAGAAAATGTATATGTGGGAGGCAGGACGCTGCTTAGTATGCATGAAAGAAATGTTTGCTGTGGGAGCACTAAGGTGTTAGGCAAGACATGAAAGAAATGTTTGCTGCGCGAGCACTAAGGTGTTAGGCAAAACATGAGAGAAATGCTTGCTGCGTGAGCACTAAGGTGTTAGGCAAGGCATCAGAGGAAGGATTGCTGTGTGAGCACTAAGGTGTTAGGCAAGAATTCCCTGGATCAAGTGAATATTGTTTGTTGATTTTGTCAAACAATATACAATCATGGAGCGCTAGATCTATTCTAAATATTGCAAGTGATATGTGCAATAAAGAACTCATGATTTATGTTTCTGAGTTTGATTATGAAGTTGATGACAAGTTGTTACTAATCAATGTTCTTTTGAATTCCAGTTCTGTGGTACAAATGATTACTCCAAAAGAAGAGTGAACACCGAGGACGGTGTTATTTTAAAGGGGATGAGGATGTGATATCCCTCCTTTAAACCTATTTTGACCTTTATTTATAAATTGCGTAGGCGACATTGGTGAGGAGCTCAAGGCCATCAGTAAGGTTTGAGATTCATGAGGTTTAACCCTCGAGTCGTAAAATTATAGACTGAGAATCAAGGCCAAAATAATTTCTTTTAAAAATTTATATTCTATATGTATTCTTGTTAACCTGTCTCTATAATGAGAAAATCACCATCCCTTTTGTAACCTAGTGGGTAAGCATATTTTCACTTAGCAAATGTGAGTTTACATTGAGAAACTATACTCATTAAATTCGATCTCTAAAGAATTAAATGTGCCAACCCGTTCTTAACTCTCCACTCCCTATTTTGATTGAGTATGAAGAACATGTAGCTTGAGTTGAGGGACTCTTCCACCGTCACTTGCTGATTTGTTTTAATGGAGAATTCGGTGCAAACCCCCACTTTAGTTGCTTTAATGACAACTCGTTGAGAACTATGAGGGAGTTGTCTCCTATCAAAAGTTTAAAAAAAACTGCCACTTGTCTCTCAGCTATCTCGAGCTGTCATGAGGATGGAGGGGCACGAGTCTCTAGCTCCGTGATTTTGTTGAGGCATGAGTAAAAGAAAAAAACAGATGGGGAAAAGGAGAGCGGATTTTTCGATGGTGAAATTTAATGCGATAAAGAAAGGGGCGGAATTTTCAATGGGGACAGAACTTATTTAGTAAAGGCAACGAGTGTAGGGAAAGGGGAGAAGAGATCCGCTCATTTTGGGAGGGCGTGACATCTCAGTAGTTTTGAGATGTAACATCTCTGCATTAAGGGTAGATCCTTATTAGTTTTTCATTCTTTTCTTGGGGAATGGAGGAAACGATGGCACCGCACACCAAGGATGTTCGCTGTGGATTCCAAAAAGCTTGACGAAGTGATCTCAGATTAGCAATGGATTCAGATCCACCCTAGTAATGTTCGATCTTAGGTAAGGTCGTATTCGCTGATACCTGTACGAAGTCTATAGATACTTTAAAAGAAAATTATGCTTTCTTTATGGTGGTAATAGCAGTCGGCGCTTATAATAGAATTAGCTAGTCTTTTTCTTTTCTTATGTATCTCCGAGTTATATATATATATCACCCTGCATCTGGATTTGTGTTTTTATATTCATGTATAGATCTGTACTATGTTAGTTTACTACCAGTGATCGCGATGGTGTTTAGGATAGGCAAGCACGAGTTGCTTGAGCTCGCCTAGTTCATGATTAATTACCAGCATTTATGTTTTAGTATGAATACCAGAAGTCATAAGGTTGGGATCATTATCCTTGCGACCGGGCGTCTTTTATGATGGTTGCATTTTCGGCTTTCTAAGCATTTACAATATGTATTGTGTAGAGGGACGGATGGTCCAGGAAATGGAAAGCCGATCCCAAATTCTGTATTGCATTGTTTTACTATTTTTACACCTCTGCGATATCCTGTGGGTGGAATCCATAGAAAGAGAGATCGTTGGATCGATTCCCTATAATGTATGTTTTCCTTTTTATAGCTCTATTACTGAATGCGATCACTGTACCCTTTGATTTGTGTGCAAAACGCTGTAACTAGCGGGATAGAGAGATAGACTGTTTTGGAAGACTGCATTTAAATCCTGCGTTCGATGTGTGATAGATAGTTCTTTTTTTTTTTTTTGTATTCAAGCTGGAGATTGATGTTGCTTCTTTTCGTTTGTGTTGGCATTTACAATATGTATTGTGTAGAGGGACGGATGGTCCAGGAAATGGAAAGCCGATCCCAAATTCTGTATTGCATTGTTTTACTATTTTTACACCTCTGCGATATCCTGTGGGAGGAATCCATAGAAAGGGAGATCGTTGGATCGATTCCCTATAATGTATGTTTTCCTTTTTATAGCTCTATTTTTACCTGGGAATAAACGCGTGGAGAGGGAGATCACTGGATCGTTCCCTGTAGTTTTATTATATTTTCCTGTAGGATACATTTATATTCTTTATCTCTGCATGTGATATTCCGGCCAAAGCGTGACATTGTTGGAATCAATGTTCCTTATGAACTTGGTATTTTTAGAGGAAGAAGAATTGTCTAGTTTACTATGCGTAATATTCCTTTTGTTTGCATGTTAGTTCAGCGGATTCATTCTTTTAGATCGAAGTTTTCCTGCTGTAATGATTTAACTATTAGCGAATGACCATTGAAGTTCGACATGCTGCATGGATTATATAATTGTGTTTTACCTTGTTAAATATTATAGGATGCATGGATAACCCAGGTTCTTGATGTAAAATCTCTGTGCAATGGTGACATTATTGGAGTCAATGTACTATGTTTAGTTCTTTTAGGAATGACCTGTACCTTACACTTATTATGTTCGGTCTGTATTACTTCTGGAAGTAAAGTATTACGCTGTCGAGTTAACCTCTGTTCCACGCTGAAGTTAATTATCATTTTCAGTTCATATGGATGCCTCGTGCTCAGAATAGTATTTCTATATATATTAGGTACGTTATTTGATTATTTAATTGCCAGAGGAAATTTTGGGAATTTAGTTTGAAGGAAGTTTTGAGTATCTTGATGGTGCCCTTTATTAAAGGCATGGAGAAAGTGACAATAGTAACAATAGTGACCTCCGTCCTGTATTTGCTTCATGCTACAATAGTGACCTTCTATTATTTTTAACCTCTAAAGATTTCCATTTAAATTATGCTGAGTTGAAAGCCATGGTTTGATCTCTGTCTCGTCTTTTTCTCGATCCTAGTATCGTTGCATAAGTTTGAGTGAGATCCAGTTTATTTAGGTTTGTAGTCCTGATAGGTTCTTATTGGGATGCATAGCCCATGCGATATGTAGCTTTGAGTTCGAGTTTCAGAACGGATTCATGTAGGTATGTTTTCTTTTATTTGAGTAGGCTTTGACTTTTGCGTCTCACCTCTTTTATTTAGATCATACCAGGATAGTGTGTATGCTACACCGCCTGTCAAGGCTTTGGTTTGATTCCTGAGGGATTTATATTGTTTACTGTGTTGTTTTGATTGCCACGACTTCTTGTTATTCAGCTGCAGCCGTGATGGGGTTTTATTTAACGAAGGTGTTCTAAATCCCATCGAATCTTCTCAGACGATGGTTATATAGGGATGCGAGTGTACTCTGACTTATTTCCTTTTGTTAAGGTTCTGTATTGTATGCTTTTGGACTTCTATTGTGTTCATTATAACGTTGAATCTTATGGATTATTGTTTGGATGCAAAAGCACATTGAAATGTATGAACCTCTGTTAGTTGTATTGCACAAGGAAGATCGTTATAATCCAGATTATGGAGTATGGAATTGTTGTGTATTCATTATATTATTAGATTCATATTATTGAAGCTCTCTTGTGAGAGGCTTGAGAAAGAGAAAGTACATTGTAAATACCTTATTGAAAGGTGTACCCTTCTTTTGTATAAATAAAATATGACAACTGCTCCCGTGGACGTAGCCCAAAGGTTGGGTGAACCACATGTATATTTGTGCCTCTTGTGTTTGAATTTTCTGTGATTGGTGGGATTTATTCATAACTTGTGTTGTTTTCAAATGATGTGGTTCACTTTACGAGAGATGTATAATCATACCTTGTGTCCATGATTAATGTGATCTACTTTAGAAAGATGTACGTTAATAATAAGTTGAATTGTTGTCGTCATAGGTTTATTTCATGTAAGACGTTCAAATGGGTTAAGTATATTACTTTGTGAAAAGGTAAGTTTAAGAATTAGTCATTTGTACACTAATGGATCCTCATATGCAACAAAGTTTCGAAAGATGAATGTATAAATGAATGCATGGTAGTCATTATATTATAACTTTTAGTGTCGTGGAGATAGGCTTGTCTTTTCCTGTCGAGATAAGTATGTATCAAACGAATCCTGAAAGTTAATGTAAATATGTAAGATACATGTGCTCATTCATTCGGGGTCTATGGAATGTTCACGAATTCATTTCGTTATTTGGTCCTACATTCTTATGAATATAATTTTTTATTTACCCATATTTCCTTAGTTTCAACACACATATTAAAGGGGATGTTACATTTGTACTGTCGATGTAGGGTTTGGTAGCCATATGGCATGTAAGGAGAAAATTGGTTCTCGTTTTACTTCGTGTTCACCATAAATGTGCGACACTTGTATCCATGATGCTTAACCGTGTTGACTACAAGATTTAACTCTCAGCTTTTTGGATAAATAAAACGGTGTTAACTGTTTAAGAACCTGTGTTTTGTTTTTGCTTTTGTTGTGTTGATTTGTCAATTCGGTCGCCTATTGTTTTAAATAAGAACTGCTAAAAAAAGAAGGGTTGAGCCTGATACTGCAATGAAAGTTGTTTTGGATGCTTTCAGTGTTGAAAGGTTAAGTGTTTTGATAGTGGTAATGTTGTGCTGTAGAAAGTTGGTACATAATTCATAATGCCACATTTTGTTGTACAGAGGCATTAAGCCTAGTTACAAACCCTGTCAACATGTTTTGGTAACTGTTAAAAGTGTTCAGTCCTCGACTATTTGATATATGGAAAGGTATTTGGTCTATGTGTGTTTATAGTATATGAGTAAATTTGTTAATGGCCAAAAGCCAAAATACCTCGTTTTGAACTTTAAACCCTAATGTCTAACTTTGTCTTACTTTATGGAAAATGTTTACGGCCTTGAGCCTTTGGTTCAATATGTGACTAAGATGTTGAAATGGTTAAAGTGTTGAGAGTCAAATGGCTTGGTTCCTCAAACTGTAAACTTAGTTTTGTTTGTGTAGATGAATAATATCGATGGGCAATTGATTTTGCTATTGTAAGATATCCACCTTTGTTTTGTTTAATGCTGGGTTTATTACCCTAGGCTCTTCCTGCAAGGAATGGTTATTTTTAATGTTTAAAACTTTGATCCCTTTTGTTAAATGAACTTTTCTATGTTGAGATCACAGCTGTACACGATGTGACTGCATGTACTAAAAAAAATATAAGGCATAGTGCCTTAGTCGAAACTCTGTTTAGTCGAAACTCTTGGTCGTGCACCACCTTTCATAGCCATGAATTTGTCATTTTTTACACCCTACATCTATCAATTACTACAACTTGATATTTATTTTCCTTTACTTAGGAATGGAAGGAAGCAAATAGATGGACTAAAACTGAATACTATTAAAATCAAAGAGATGGAATAGCACACGAATTAAAATGGATTGAATTCTTCATTGTTATGGATAACTCTATGCCTTACTTCATAAAATCATTCTTATCACATGCAAGAGCTACAAGTTGGTCTCTTCCAGCAAGTCGAGTCCTAGCATCTTCCAAGATTCTATAATGATAAGTGAGTTATCTTTGGTTGAAAGAGGAAGACCAACACCATAAATCACTCCATGACAAGTCATTGTGAATACTTTTTCAATATAGACATGTAACCACTATACAATGATTGTAAGTCATGTGTGAACAAGATATTTTTTTAGCTACAAGTTGGTCTCTTCCAGCAAGTCTAGCCCTAGCATCTTCCAAGATTCTATAATGATAAGTGAGTTATCTTTGGTTGAAAGAGGAAGACCAACACCATAAATCACTCCATGACAAGTCATTGTGAATACTTTTTCAATATAGACATGTAATCACTATACAATGATTGTAAGTCATGTGTGATCAAGATATTTTTTTATTCAAAACAACATAAAGAACGGATGGCACTTTCCTATGTCGAAACTAACTTTTTTTTCTTTGTGTGGCTCACGGAACACCCTTTTTTTTCGGTGCCCACTACGTCCACATTAACCTCTCTAGCATTCGGAGACATAGGAAGGGCAATTAATTGGCTAGTAGAGCTCCTGAAGAGTTCAACGGCTCACTTAAGAGAAAGTGTCATTGGCGGGACCTGAACATGGGTGGAGCATATAAAAATTCGATAACTCAACCACTCGGGCTAAACTCAATTGACATTTTTTTCAATGGAACACATCATGGGAAACCCTCGGGTACTTCCCCTCATTTCGAGGATGGTACCCAAGGTAAACCATCGACTCTGATTATGGTGCCTAACCCGGTGGGGACATCAAGTGAGGCCCTACATAGCCACCCAAGGATTTGAGCCCGAGACCTTCTACTTGCGATTACAACACTCAACCACTTGAGCTAACCCAATTTAGACGCGTTTTTATTATGTTATCTTCGTGTATTCATCAAAAGTTACATATATTTGCTTTAATGTTGTCAATGAAGACTTAGACATTTTGATTTTATTGTGTTAATATACATTGGGTATGATGAAAATTTGTGCTTTAGGTCACTAGAATAATGGTGAAAGAAATGAATTGCAAGAATTTAGAATCTGGGACCCATACCCTTCAGATTTAATCCTGCTTGGATTCAAACGGAGGGCTTTATGGACATAGTAGCAGCTGCTTGGAAAGCCAACATCAGAGGGTCCCCTTGTTATGTTTGGGAAGCAAAGTTAAGGATCGTTAAAAAATCCCTTAAAGATTGGGCAAAGTCAATTAAATCGCCTAAAAAGAAAAGGATGGACGCCGAGAAAGCCCTGGAGGATCATATTCTCAGCAGCGAAGGGAGCCTCTCCCAATCCTCTCTTGATAAAGAAATATCTTTGAACAATAAGCTTCATGAAGCCTGCAGGCTTGAGGAAATCTATTGGAAAATAAAATCTAGAAACACCTGGCTCCAGGAAGGGGATCAAAACACTAAGTTCTTTCACAAGCAAACTGAAATCAGGAAGCATTTCAAGGCTATCAACAAAATCGACCATATGGGGAAGATGATAACCGAATTTGATGAAATAAAAAAAGCAGCTCATGACCACTTTGAGGAGATGTACACGGAACTGTCTCCGGGGATGGAGTTCTCCCAAACCAAGTCCCTTGATAACATTCCTCGACTGGTTTCTGACCAGTTAAACCACCAACTTCTCAGACCTATCTCCCGTGAAGAAGTCAAGTCTGTAGTGGATAGCATGTCTCCGGACAAAGCCCCGGGCCCCGATGGTTTCACTGCTAGATTTCTCACCTCCTATTGGCCCATAGTCCATTCTGATCTTTTCAGGATGGTCAAGAACTCTCAGACTCGCTCCAAGTTAGGGGGAGGCACAAACTCTTCCTTTCTTGCCCTCATACCCAAAGAAAAAGGAGCAACTTCCTATTCCCGATTCCGTCCTATCTCTCTCTGCAATATTGGATATAAAGTTATCACCAAAGTTATAGCCAACAGATTGAAAGTGGTCCTTCCCCTCATTATCCCGGAGAATCAAGGAGGTTTTATCAAAGGCAGACAAATTTCGGACAATATCATCCTGGTCCAAGAAGCCATCCATTCCAGTGTGTCGAGGAAGGAAAAGGGAATGGTTAATAAACTGGATCTAACCAACGCCTTTGACAGAGTTCGTCATGGATTTCTGTATCAAGTTATGACAAGGTTTGGGTTCGCACCAGGCCTAATATCTTGGGTCAAGGCCTGTATAAGCACCCCTTGGATTGCCCCATTGGTAAATGGGAGAGCTGCTGACTTCTTTCAAGCTTCTCGAGGCCTCCGGCAAGGATGTCCCCTCTCCTCTCTGCTATATGCCATTCAGGCGGCCTCGCTTAGCTTTCTTTTGGAAAACTACAAAGTCCAGGAAGATCTGCTGGGATTAAAAATTGTGAGAGGAGTTAAGGAAGTCAACCACACCCAATTTGTTGATGATACTCTCCTATTAAGCGGAGCAAGCCCTACTAATGCTAGAAAGTTCAAGGAGGTATTGGATATCTACCAAGAGGCTTCTGGAAGCAAAATCAATCATCTAAAGAGCAAAATCTATAGCTGGAATTGCTCTCCCCTGGAGCTGACTGCTATATCACGCATCTTGGAGATAGAAGGAAAGTACCAATGGACGGAACTCAAATATCTTGGAGTCCCGGTCTTCAAAGACAAAGCAAAAATCTCCAGCTGAGATCCGCTTATAGAAAAACTGAATTCGAAAATCAAAGCTTGGGGGGCGTCTTGGCTAAACCTTGCAGGTAAATCCGTCCTCATCAAATCGGTTTTGGCAAGCATGCCTGTCTTTCAATGTTCTCTTCTATTAGCCCCCATCACTATTCTGAAGAAGATTGAAGCCCTTCTCAGAAGATTCCTGTGGAAAGGAGGGAAGCACAATGAAAACAGGCTCCCTCTTGTCAATTGGACCAAAGTCACTGCCCCGTATCCAGAAGGAGGACTGCACCTGCGTGATCTTAGAGCTCAAAATCTGGCATTGGGTGCAAAGCTGCTGTGGAATATGGTGACCGGGAATGCCACCTAGAGCAAACAGGTTTTGTGGAAAAAATACTTTGAGGGGACTAGGTTAAGATGCTTGGATCAAGGGGCGAAGGTGGTCAAAGGTTCTCCTCTCTTCTCCCTCTGCTCCAAAGCTCATTCCTTCTTTGCTGAGGACCTCACCTGGATCCCTGGAAAAAATCAGAATTTGGGAAGATTCCATCTCAGGAAACCATCCTTTGGAAAAAACCAGTGGAATGGAGGGTATTAGAAGGTATCTCTCAAATCTTGGGCTCACTAAACTTAGGGACATCTCAAAATGGCATCCTGAAGAACACCACAGATGGATTGGATGGAACATTCCGGATTGTCCGCCTAACCTGGAAAATGAAAAAGCTCTCCTCCTAAGCTGCCTGAATGGGAAATCCCCGGTCGCTAAGAATTGTAAAGATACCCGAGGCTGGGGCTTAAATTCTGGATACTACTCTGTTGCTGAAGGTTAAAGATGCATTAAAGCTATTCCTAATGTCCCTAGAAACCCTGCAATATGGAAGTACATTTGGTCTAACAAATCACTGCCCAAAATTGATCACTTCACTTGGCTGCTAGCTCATAATAGCGTCCTCACCACCGATGTTCTTCGAAGGAAAGGATGGGAAGGTCCATCACGCTGCCCCCTTTGCTCTGAAGAGGAAGAAACGACTCCCCATCTGTTTATCTCCTGCCCCTTTGCCGTGGTAGTTTGGAATCTTGTCTCTCTCCCGTGGCACTTTCCCCTGCTCTATGATGATATCCCATCCCTCCTATGCAGTTGGCCAATGTCTTCTCCTGTCAAGGCTCATGCCAAAGACCCTCTGGGCATTGCATGGATGGTTCTCCCGAAATTTGTCTGCTGGAAACTCTGGTTTGAAAGAAACAATCGAATCTTTAGAGGAATTAGCTAATCCCCTATACAAGTGGTAACTAAAGTAAAATCCCTATTAGGGGACTTCATCAGATCTAAACCTCATCTAAGTCTGTCCTCGCCTCTGTCCAATGATGAAGCCATCTGGTTCTACAACCTGAACCCGAGCTCGTCAGCTAGTATTCCGGTTAGCTCCCCCCAGCTGCACAACTGGGAGATTAGATTTGAGGGAGAGGAATTTGATCTTTGGTGCCAAAAGCTTGGAAAATATAGACTGCATTTTGATGGAGCTTCGAAAGGGAATCCAGGGGAGGCAGGAGGGGGAGGGGTAATCTTAAACCCCGATGGAGAACGAATTATCACATACTCCTGGAATTTAGGAATAGAATCCAATAATGTGGCGGAGGCTCTGGCTTTGTGGCAAGGACTCAACCAAGCTATTAAGAATGGTATTCAGGCCCTTTCGGTGGTAGGGGACTCGAGGTTGGTCATTCATAGCTTAAACACTATGAACTTGCCCCCCTCCATTCATCTTTGACAAATCCTGAGAAGAACCTTCCTCCTTTTACCTCTCTTTCAGGAGATCCAGTTTTATCATGTCATGCATAAGAACAATGAGCAGGCTGATAAAGCGGCCAACGAAGCAATAACCCTTGGGAAATGGACTCTCAAAGTCAATAATGAGCAAAACTTGGTTCCCATTCCGTAACATTATGGGATCGGGTAAACGAGGGAAGAGACAGCATATAAAGGATTACATGATAGGTGGCTTGAGCTCCTACCGACGGTTGGGAACCCACTCCGCTCGCTGCGTGGATCCTCCCAACGTGAACTCTATAACTTACCGAGCCCTTCCTACATCCTCGCATCAGAGAGCTCGTACGCCAATCCTCAGAATGATGTGGTTTCCGTCCTTGAGGATGACGATCGGTACCAGCTTTAGTACGTTGGCCCTGGAGCATTTAAGCAGAAGGATCTCGCAGACTATGGAAATCTCGCACCCATCAGCTCTCAGGCGTGCGAAGTCATTCTCAACAAGGCAAAGCGTCTCAAGCTCCTTAATTACCAGAGTCATTGGACTGTATGGACCGGCGATTTGTGAGAAGGATAACCAGGGTAATGATTATCGTGCAGCTCCCTCCTTTGGTAATGAGAAAAGCCATTTATGGACAAGTACGGGAACCTAGAATAATGATTCAAACAGGTGGGTAAAAGGTTCCCCTCCCTACCCGAGTTCGACGGCTTTTAATCCCCATTTGGGCCATAGAAACGTCTCCAGCAATATTCAGAATGTTTCAAATCGACCACCTTTGTATTTGAAAGGTTATTTCACGCTGAAGGCGGTCGCTTCTGGGTGGCAAGGTTATCCGGAGCTCTTCGACTCTCGTCCTCTGTATCCCCCGGGGAATAACTGGTGTGCGCTCGACATTATGGCTTACTCTGGAGACTCTGCTGCGTCATCCCCAGACCCGCTCCTGGAAATGGAAGCCGACATCAGGGTTCTTCGCAGGCGAGTAAGACAACAGGGTGATTTTATGAGGCAATTGGATCTGCAGGGTGGACACAGGCTGGACAGAATGGACGAGGAGATAGGAAGTACGCGTGCAGAGGTTGAAGCTGGTTTGGAATCTCTGGAGACGAGGGTTGCAGCAGCCATTGAAAGCATAAACACCAGACTGGACAAGATGGAAGACGCTATAGCGAGGCTGCGGACGGACGGTAATCCAGAAATCGGCAAGAAATAAGCTGCTATCCTCTGACTCTTTCGCTTTTCTGTTTTTTATTTTCCTGAAAGTCCTGTTTTTGTTAATACACAGGCATCTGTAGTTAAGGAACATGAAAGTCCTGTTTTTGTTAATACACAGGCATCTGTATTTAAGGACCATAAGACTAATAGGGAGTTTACAGTTATGGAGATGTAATTCTGCTGGTGACTCTGTCACCGTTTTTTAATACAAAACCTAGCCGTTTATGTCAAAAAAACAAAGAATTTAGTAAATTTTGGGGGTTAAAAGAATTGAGAAAGTTATGTATAAAATAAAGATGATTAGTAATTTTGATTCATCTAGATATTATCAAAATAAGCGATAGCTAGATAAAACAATGATATATAAGGTTTATCAAATATATTTCACCACATGTAAGTGAATAAAAATTAAAATTTTCAGCATATTTTAGCATAGTCATGATCCTTCTGTTTCATAAATATTTTGAGCAATGTTTTCAAGAGATGTTCCTTAACATTTAAACAATTACATCTAGCTATAAATGACCCATTTTTACTAAGTATATTTTAGATTATTCATGATCCTTCTTTTTCATAAACCTTTTTGGCAATGTTTTCAAGAGATGTTCCCGATCCTTTAAGCAATTGCATCTAGCTATAAATGACCACCTTTTACTAAGTATTTGCATTTTAAATATAACACAAGGTACACATTAAAGAAATATTTTGCTTCGATTCCATTTTATATAGTAATGATATCACACCCATTAGTTCTTTGATAATCTTGAAGCTGTGTTGTTCTCATGGAAAGAATTAGATAACAATGGCCTTTATATTTTTTCATTGATGTGGCTATCATTGATTAAGGAAATTGAAGTTTCTATTAATATTGAACAATGTGCACTATGTAATAGAGTTATAAATGTTACACATGTTGAGATATACATCATTAGATTTGAAGTGTTTTAGATCTAAAGATGTGTATCCTAGTCTATAGTCTATATAACATATATTATATTGTTAAGGGTTGCATATTAGCCTATATAACATATATTATATGGTTGGGAGTTGCATATTGTTTGTTGTAAAGAACAACTTTGACTACTCATCCCTTTCACTCTTTCATTTAAATTAATTTCTTTGTCTTATAAAAAAATTAAAAATTGATCAAATAATATGAGTCATTAAACATCAATTTTTTTCTAAACTTTTTTATTTTTATATAGCACATCGCTTGGTGCATTTTCCAACATAGATACATTTTAAATTCGAATCTATAAAGAGGAATCTAATTACATCATGTGTAATTTATTTCATTTTAAATTTTAAACTCAAAAAATCTCTCTTAAAATTTTTATTTTTTATAAGTTGATTTCAAATTTTTTAATTATTTTTCATAATTTTTTATTTTATGAGACGACATGGTGACGATCCTCTTAGTTCACATACCCTCCTCAAAAGTTAAATATAAAATAAAAAAAACACAACATTAAAAATGAAAAATATATATATATTTTGGTGATCATCCCGTGATAACCTGAACAAACTCCCGGGGATATCCAGGCCCTTTTATTTACTTTAAATACAGACAGACCTAATTTGCTTAAGGCCCCATAGAACCGTTTCTGCAACGTCTTTTTTTGTTTATTTGCGGGTGTCGGGTCCAGAATCCCGCGGTTCTGAACTTCTCTAACTGTACGGTTCATCAAAACTCATTTAAAAACAAAAGAATCAATCTGCAGCGTGCTCCTGCACTTTTTCACTTTGGCAGACCGAATTCCCACAACAATGGCCGCAGCGGAAGGGCCTGAGAGATGCTTGTACGAAATCCTGGGCATCGAGCTGACCGCCACAGCCGACGAAATTCTCGCAGCGTACAGAAACTTGGCCCTAAAAATCCATCCCGACAAGGCCATCCAAAACGGCGCTTCACAGGAAGAGGCAACCGCGCGGTTCCAGGAAATTCTTCGTGCCTACGAAGTCCTCTCCGATCCCCGCGAGCGTTCCCGGTATGATTCTCACCGCACCAAAATCCTCCATTCTTCCACTTCCTCGTCCTCCACGACAAATTACGATTTCGCTATCAATCTGTGGCCATATTTCTCCACTTCTGTTTATTCTGGCTACGGAGATACCGGCAAAGGTTTCTTTAGGGTTTATGGGGATATATTTCAGACCTTGTTCCAGCAGGAAATAGCATACGCTCATTCAATGGGGACAGGTCCCCTCCCCCGGGCTCCTCTATTTGGAAACCTCAAGAGCCCCTATGACCAGGTTTCTGCTTTCTACAACTATTGGATGGGGTTTTCCAGCGTCAAGGACTTTACTTCGGTTGACGAGTATAGGGTTTCCGCGGGGCTGAACCGCAAGACCAGGAGGCTGATGGAGGATGAGAATAAGAAATTGAGGAACAAGGCCAAGAGGGACTATAATGAGAAGGTGCGTCAACTTGCCGAGTTCGTTAAAAAGAGGGATAAGAGGGTTTTGGAGAGGCTGCTGCAGAGGAAGAAGGAAGAGCAGGAGAAGGCAGCGCAGGCGAAGCTTTGGCGCGAGAAATTGAATTAGGAGAAGCTCGTGAGGGCAAGGCAGTATGAGGAGCAAGACTGGGCAAGAGTTGATGAGGGCAGGGAAGTGGAAGATGATTGGAATCGAGGTGGCCATGATGGATGGTATGATCATGATGTTAGTGGCAAGATGGGATCGGAGTCTGGGCTGCCCGGTGGGAATCCGGAGTTGTATTGCATTGTTTGCAGTAAGAAATTTAAGTCGGACAAGCAGTTGAAGAATCACGAGCAGTCAAAGAAGCACAGAGATAGAGTTATGGAGTTTGAGGAGGACAATAACACTAGCAAACACACGGTCACTTGATATTTTTCTCTTTTAGAGAAGGCAGAATTATTTGAAGGATCTGACACTCTACAAAAGTATAGAACATTTTGACAATCTGCATGATGATAGCAATAATGCAAGCTACAAAAGTATTGTGGGGGATGAGGAAGAAGAAATTGAAAACAACATAGAGGTCAATTCTAGTGACGAGGAGCATGAAATCGATAACAGTGATATGGATGATGAAGCTAGTGTGCAAGAAGCAATGCTAACGACGCTTAGTGCCTAACGAGGGGCTAGTAACGTGTATCGAGATACTGCTTCATCTCAAGCAGATGGCACTGATTACAATTACAGAGGAACTGATGAAGAATACAGCTCCACAAATAAGAGAGGCAGGGATTCCAATAAAGTTGAACCAAGTACAGTTTTTTGAATGGAACTCAAAACGATATGGGAATATCAAGTCCTCCTCAGAGGCAAGGTTCCAAGAACAAATCGAAACGGAGAAGACGAGGTACTGATAAGCATCCAGCAACAGACATTGTAGAGACAAGGTGGAGACAACAGGGGGCAGTCTTTCGTATTTCCCGTAAATAAACAATAGATGAACTAGCCACCATATGAGACCATAATCATGATTGGAGCAGGATTTGTTTCTTGTGATGTATATGTAATCAATTGTAAAATGAGTAAATATGGCCTGTCTCAGCGTTCTCAATGACAAACTGAAAAAAATAAGTTTGGAAAAAATACTCTTCCATTTTAGGCACATAATTGCGAAGTTATGTCACTGTATTTTTAGCTTGATTCTACCTAAAACATCTGCCATTGTACACATCTTTCCATTGCATGAATTATTGTTTACTTCTTCGCCATTCCAAAACCAGCTTAACAGAAGAATTCTTAGGATACTCTGTGGAAATGTAGAGTGAAACATCTAAACGTTTTCAAAAAACAAAAAAACTTTTCCATCCTTCCAAAAGCTAAAGTATATGTTTATAATATAGAAATGTTGTGTTTTGATTTAGCCATGATATGCCATAATGTTTTCTATGATACTCTGTGGAAATGTAGAGTGCAACATCTAAACGTTTTCAAAAAACAAATAAACTTTTCTATCTGGGCAAAGACTATAAAGTATATGTTTATAATCTAGAAATGTTGTGTCTTGATTTAGCCATGATATGCCATAATGTTTTCTATGGCTTGAAGGAAATATATTTGGCATTCATTTACTTATTTAAAGCAATACAAGTATTATGTAATTTTTTGTTTAAAGATATGACATAAATCTAGGCTAAATGGTAATGCTACACATAAACATTACACTTGTTTGCTTTGAGATATGGTATAAACATGACACTTGTTTGCTTTGAGATATGACATAATTGAGGAAAGAGTCAAAAACTATATTATGTTAGTAAGTGAATTGAATGTGTCTAATTTTGAATTTTGAAAGTAGAATGTTTATTATGTTGATTTCAATTTATAATGTATTAATTAATGATATAGTGATTTAATAATTATAAAAAAAAATTGGTTATATAAACAAATGTCATAAAATTATAATTATTTAGAATGAATTTTAGGAATAGTTGAATAATTTTATGTTATTGGTTTTATTCCATCATTGTTAACATATTATATAATTTGACAAGAATTGTATGCTCAAAACAACAACTTTAGCCATAAAATTCATATTTCTGTGTAAAAAAACATAAAAAAAACAACCTTCAAATTGGCAAGTAGTTCTATTGGTAGCACCCTTTTTGGGGGACTAAAATTGCAACTTTTTTGAAACCCCTACCAACTATGGCTGATTCAATTACGATGATCACTTTTATAGAGAGAGAGAGAATAATATTAATTTAACTTATTTTAAAATACATATGCACTTTCCTAGAAAGAGATTGAAGATATTGTAAAGATTACGATAGATATAGAAAGTATTATGGAAGATGTTTTCTTTATGTAAAATTTAAGAAGTTTGAGACATTGTAAAGATTATGAGAGATAATTCATTTTTGAATTTTTATAGAATACTTTTTTCTAATGAAATGGATTATTAAATGGCATAATTTATAATTTATATGATGTAATTTTTTTATAAATATAATTATATTTTAATGGTGAAAAAAATGTAAAATTCAAGAGTTACAATTAAAATAAAAAAATATATATGTGCAACTTGTCTCTAGAAGAGATAAGGTTGTAGAAGAAATTCTAAGACATGTTTATATATGCTATAGTCTTAAATCTATTGCCAAAATGAGGCTTTGAGTGTAATCCTATATGTAATATCCCTCTTTAACCCCCCTGCTATTCTTTGTAGGTGTAAATGTTATAGTACTTGTTTGCTGGTGAGGAGCTCAAGGCCAAGGCCCCACCAGTAAACGTTGTAAGCGAAGTAATTTAAATTGTGAGTACTAGACGTACGAGACTCAGCTCATGTTACAACCTAGCGTTGACGGCACGAACCCTCTCTGGGGGAAGAGGTGAATGGCTTGGAAGCCATGACTTGATGACATATGTTATCTTGTTGTCACAAGCACTTGAGTGAATGGTAATGTTCACCGAAAGTTGCTGGAGTTGTTTGGGTTTCGTTTAGACCTTCAAGGGGACGCCGAAGTTACCCTTAACCCCCGAGAGGCAATAAAAGTATCCTAAGACCTAAACCTTAACACTAAGTTAATCTATGCTAAAAGATGTTAACTAAAACTAAGAAAATCCTACGGATGCCCTTGACATCCTAGTCCCAGCAGGGAACGCCATGGGTTCTCTTCTTTAGAACCATTATCTAATTAACTAGCCTAAGCTAAGCTATTTATCTAAGGGATGGTTATTGTTTGTCTTGGTTGGGTTAGTTAAACCCCAAGACCTATATTTAGTACCTTAAAGATAGAAGAAACAAGTATATTAAGCCAGCACTTTGATAAAGTAGTATTGAGATATATATATTAAACCCTAGAAAGAATACATGGTAAGTATATTAAATTAATAATGCCATTTAAATATATGGTAGTACCTATATAGGTGGAACTCCTTATTTACCATTAAAATTGTTAATAGTATTATAAGGGCCTTCTGCAAAAGAAAGAGTCCTTGTTTTAATATTTAAAACAAAGTCAAAAAGGTGTTAAGATAAAAGGGGTAAGTAATTACTACCTCTTTTATAATTGTTAGTATAGTAAAAAGACTTATAATAATCATAATTTATTATTGTACATACATGGTAAGGAGATGTGCATCTCTTAATGTAAGCCATGTATATATAGAAAACATCTATAATGATAGTAATATTTGGTAATTACTTTATAAATATAAGAATAATATATATTGTGGAATATAATTAGTTACATTAATGCCTTATACAGTACCTTGTAATATAATGCTATATAAAGGTGTCTATTTTGTTTGGTATAAGTTTTTCTTGATTATTTAGACCTTATTTGATTATTGGGTTTTGATTATTTAAAAAGTAATTAAATATTGGGATAGCAAGAAGAGAAGCCTATTAAAGGAGGATAACCGCCTTGAGAGTGCACTTATGATAAAAAGACCACAACTCATCATTTAGGGGATGATGATCCCATCAAAAGAAGATATTTAATTACCATCTCTTTTTATGTAAAGACCAAAGAAATAAAAAGAAAGTGGCTTCCGCTTATCAAATTATACTATTTGTATTTGTAATTGTGCATATATATATATTTATGCAGTATTAGTAGTATATTTGTGTCTTGAAACTTTATGGTAATATATTACATTTTACTAATTCGGTGACTTTTGGGTAACGCACTCTCTTGGCACGTTTCTTTGGAAACCTAGCACTAATTTGGTATAACGCCTTCACCTTCGACTCCTTGCTCTTTTTAAATAGCTGGGTGTTATGATTTTTGGGGGAAAGCTCATTATGGAGGGTTGGGATATTTTTCTTTTACGGCTTCGTTTGAGAGCTTGAGTGCTAATTGCTGCGTGGAGAGAATTGCGTGTTACTGCTGCGTGTGGGGGAGACCGAGTGCCATTTTCTGAATGATGTTGAGCACTATAGTGGGCATCCACTCCATGAAGGAATTATTACTTGGTGGATGGAACCCCATTTCCATATTTCGATTGATATCTTGGATGCCTTATGCGCTGATATGGGGAGATTTCCCCTGTAGGTTATATTTCCCTTCCTATCTTATATTCATACACGCTGTTGATTGATTGAATGGGAAGAAAGCCTGTGATGGTAAGGGATGCCAATCCCTGTATTCATCTCATGTTTTATGCAAAATTTAATGCTGAAAGTTTTAATTGTTCCTCGGCATGCTGCGCAGGAAGGAAGAAATCCTTGTATACATTGTTGCTTAATTATTTACTATGGGAATATTCAATTATTACATAGTGGCATATCTTTTTATTTGTCTAAATTCATATATATATATCTTGCTGCATTTGAATGCATGTGCAGAGGTTTGGGGAAAACGAATCTATCTTGCATTTTTTTAATTCATATTATATCTGTTGCATTTGAATGCATGCGCATAGGAATAGCTTCTGAGATCTGAATATTATTGTTTATGTGCAGTATGTATATATATATGTGCTGGTGCATGTTGCATATACAGACCCTCGTTGATATATTGTGTACATAGCTATATGTTGGGTTGCCTGTATACCTTTTATATATGATCTATATATCAATTATATATGTTGGATTAGTTATATACTTCTTTTAGTGCACAAAACTTGAGAGTTGGGGAAAGAATCCCGGGCATACTTCCTTTAATATTTTACATCCCTTGTTATTGCCTATTGCGCAATGCTGGGGTATTTTATACCTCCATACTATTGTTTAGGTTATGACGTGTTTTGGTTGGTTTGCACGTGAACCTTTTACTTCTTGTGCAGAAGCATTGGGGAACGGACGGCTGGTGGAAGCCGATCCCTTTTTAATGTTGAGATTGACCTTTTACTTATAGGTATGCCGGTGTATACCTTCCATTTCATATGGTATAATGCTGCAGGTAGTAATTATTGTTTGCCCAGAATTTGGGAAAGGAACCTTGCAGGCCTTGGTGTTTGACATATCTTTTGTGTGTTCTCTTGTTACTTATAGACCTCGGAAAGATCTGTGCTTAAAATTCTGATCGATATATTAAGTATATTTGGCTGTTGAAGGTGATCCCTGTATGCTCACCTGTTATTTCATATTTTATGCTCAAGGTGGAATTGACTGTGCATAGCTTTGATTTTATGCTGGATGTGCTTTTGGGGGATGGAGCATAGCCGGAGAGATGAACACCTAAGCGCCTGCTTGTTCCTATTAATTATCATGTTTTAAATTCGGGATTGCCTTAAGATGACTGCGCAGAGCTTGGAGGGGGCTGAATACTCTATTTATTTCATCATTTGTTACAGTATATCGATTGCATGTTGTTTGTGTAAGGTGCAGGGATGGGAGAATTATCCCTACACTCTAACCTTTCAATTGTTATTTATATATTATAGGGGCTGCATGCTATTCTGTGTAATGCCTCTGAGGTAGAGGATTGAATGATTGTAAAAGTACTCTCGGTGAGAGACTTGAGAAAGTAGAAATATTGCACACACTATGTCGCGGAATGTATTCTTCTATAGTTTGATGAATAAAGATGTGACATTTCCTTGGTGGACGTATCCCAAAGAGTGGGTGAACCACGTATACAGGTCTCTTTCTTATGTGTACTTGATGTGTTTTTATTTACTAGAGAAATGAGATCTAATGATAAGTTGTTTTATTAAAAGAATGCTATATGTATATTTCAAAAGTTTACACCAGAAATGATGTATATGGATGCTTGTTGATGTGATGATCATTCATGGATTATACATTGTTTTGGATGTACACAAATATACAATATTTCGAATGGAATAAGCCATAGGCTTGATGGCTGATCATGTGTAATGTATCTAAGTTTTATGAAAGCAAGTGATGATTGATCAAGTGTTCTTATTCAATGATTAATTTCGATAGAAGTACATATATGACCTTGTGTATAATATAACTAATAACTATTTGATTGATGTCGAGGAAAAAAATTTTACACCTCGTCTCCTTACAACCACAAAGCGGTGAGATGGTTATGTTACAAAGTGGTATCAGAGCTGAAGTTTCAGCACTCGGCACTGATTGGGCTCAGCATGAGGTATGAAGATAGAAAGTAAGGGATACAATCGTAGGGTTATGGAAAATAATTTATGAAATGCATGTAAAATGGTGCTATCCTATTGTAATAAATTCTTTGGATATGAGTTAGTCAGACAAGATAAGTAGACTATGAATCCTTTTTGCATGTTTATCATATGTAGGGAAACTTTTGTCAAGAGTAAGCTTATATATGATGACTAATAAATTGGCTTTTTGTATCAAGATCAAGAGAAATGTTTCCATCCATATTTCTTGTATAAATGAAAATATGGAATCATATGGTGAGGTACGTTATCACCTCCTCAACCAACATAATTGTGGATTAAAATTGTAAGCATAGGGTAATGCTTGGGTTTTTTGTTGGTGTTATGTACTAGATGTGGACCTAAAGGAAGGAAAAAAAAAAAAATTGGATTATAAATTTACCCTTGATACATTTAGGAAGGAAGGGAAATGTTCTCTAGAATCTCTTTGATATATATATATATAGGTATGTTTATATGCAGAAATTGTCTTACAATAAGTCTTGTAAATGTATAAAGAAGCAAGTTCAAAGCAATGGAGTGGTGATAGAATGACCACTTGAATATTGACGAGGTTGTAAACTTATCACCTCATAAGAAACCAAAAATTAATGAAAAGAAAGCAATCAATGTGCTAACCTTGCATCCCATGGCCATAAGATTGTAAATATGGGCGGGACTTGTTGGAAGACAAGGGCATATTATGCATAAAGTATGGGAAGCATAGTGTAAGGTTCTGAATAAAAATGAGGGTCCCATGAAGAAATATACTCAATGCGTGAGTAAGATAAGTAAATAGGTGAACCTATTGGTTATCAAATTATGTCGCATGTTGTCGTGACTAATAGAACTTTCAGGTTATTGCATCTTGTTTAAATAGAAAAGATCTTTAAATCTATGATAAAGTTGCAAAGAACTATGATTATGTAAAGTGTCATGTGATACAAAAATATTATTTTTATTTTGTGATTGACACTTGAACTCCAAGATGATATAGCTAATATAACTATTTGGTTTATGTGTGCGAGGAATTGATCGGACGAAGTAAGGGCTTGGCATTCCAGGACCAAGCTAATCAATGGCGAGAGGATCACTAAAACCAAAAGGATTTTGCCCAAAAGCACCGTAGGCCATGATAGTGGCATTAGAGCCACACTGTGAACCAAGAATTCCATAATGCAATGCTATGGGACATTGTTGCATGCACATGAGACAGTGTGACTAGAGAAGCAGAAATCTTGAGAGCATCAAAAGAAATTAAAATATAACTCTACACCTAATTAAAAAAAAAAAAAAACCTCCCTAATAAGATAAGCAGAGGCGCCCTGCAAATTAAAATGAAGCTAACATGAAATAAAGCTAACTAAATAAAAGTCTAAACAAAGAAAAGGAACAAATAAGGGAAAGTTAAGTTTGTTTCACATATTTGAGTCAGCTGGACATGGATTGAACACGAGAAGTGTTCTGGTAGGAGTACTACCAATTTATTGAAGGAGGAATTGAACGCGAGAAGTGTTTTGGTAGGAGTACTACCAATTTATTGAAGGGGTTAGAGAAGTGTTCTGGTAGGAGCACTACCATTTGCATGCAATGCCCTGAGAGGCAATGAAACACGAGATGTGTTTAGGTAGGAGTACTACCACATTGCAGGAGCACTGCAATACCCTATGGGGGGGGTCTGTAAAGGTTGATTCAGAGACTTAAAAGTCCCCTCGCCACTCCAAGAAACTCAGGGATGCTGAGGGAGTGTTGGGGTTGCCTGCTGTAATCATAAGTTTTCCGGGACTCAAGCGAGAAGGCTTGAGGGGAAAACAATTTCCTGGACTTAAGCGAGAGGCTTGAGGGGAAGAAGAGAATTCCTGGACTCAAGCAAGAAGGCTTGAGGGGAAAACAATTTCCTGGACTCAAGCGAGAGGCTTGAGGGGAAGAAGAGAATTCCTGGATTCAAGCAAGAAGGCTTGAGGGGAAAAAGAAATTTCCTGGACTCAAGCAAGAAGGCTTGAGGGGAAAACGAATTCCTGGACTCAAGCAAGAAGGCTTGAGGGGAAAAAGAAATTTCCTGGACTCAAGCAAGAAGGCTTGAGGGGAAAACAATTTTCGGGACTCAAGCGAGAAGGCTTGAGGGGGAAAACGAGTTCCTGGTCTCAAGCAAGAAGGCTTGAGGGGAAGGAGAAAAGAAATTTCCTAGACTCAAGTGAGAGGGCTTGGGGGGGAGAAAGATTTTTTTTCCTGAAGCACATGAACTTCTTTATGATATGTGGAGATGGCGCATCGGGAAGTGTTTCCTACTATGCATATGATGTGCATGAGGTATGTGCATATACTTATGTATGAACTTGTATACTTAAATTTCGCATATTTATGTTAAAGAATGCATGTCTTATGTTATGTTTTCAAGGAAAAGAAAGTAGAGAAAGACTAAAAGTAAGTAGAAATAAGTGTCATGAAAAGATTTTGGGGTTATTATTTTAGATCATGATTTATATGTATACAATGTATGACTAACTTATGTGCAGGGGCAAGAAATTACCAAGAAGATATTGGTAAGAAAACCAAACTCTGAAAATGGTTTCCATGAAAGCAAGAAATTACCAAGGAGATATTGGTAAGAAAACCAAACACTGAAAATGGTCTCCACGAAAAGGCTGCAACATGGTTGTAACGGAAAAGGATTACGCATGTTCTAATTGATTTTTGGAAAAATTACATGTATGCATATATTTATGATAAGATGATGGAAAAACAACTTGTGTTGTATGTGAAAAGTACACTTTATGAACGATATCAACTTTACGAGATCATGAAAATTTTAAAGGCAAGCAAAAGATGACAAAATAATAGTCTACAAAGGAACCCGAGAGTGGGAAACCATTGGTTGGACAGCATGAACACCGAGGACGGTGTTATTCTTAAGGGGAGGAGGATGTAATATCCCTCTTTAACCCCCCTGCTATTCTTTGTAGGTGTAAATGTTATTGTACTTGTTTGCTGGTGAGGAGCTCAAGGCCAAGGCCCCACCAGTAAACGTTGTAAGCGAAGTAATTTAAATTGTGAGTACTAGACGTACGAGACTCAGCTCATGTTACAACCTAGCGTTGACGGCACGAACCCTCTCTGGGGGAAGAGGTGAATGGCTTGGAAGCCATGACTTGATGACATATGTTATCTTGTTGTCACAAGCACTTGAGTGAATGGTAATGTTCACCGAAAGTTGCTGGAGTTGTTTGGGTTTCGTTTAGACCTTCAAGGGGACGCCGAAGTTACCCTTAACCCCCTAGAGGCAATAAAAGTATCCTAAGACCTAAACCTTAACACTAAGTTAATCTATGCTAAAAGATGTTAACTAAAACTAAGAAAATCCTACGGATGCCCTTGACATCCTAGTCCCAGCAGGGAACGCCATGGGTTCTCTTCTTTAGAACCATTATCTAATTAACTAGCCTAAGCTAAGCTATTTATCTAAGGGATGGTTATTGTTTGTCTTGGTTGGGTTAGTTAAACCCCAAGACCTATATTTAGTACCTTAAAGATAGAAGAAACAAGTATATTAAGCCAGCACTTTGATAAAGTAGTATTGAGATATATATATTAAACCCTAGAAAGAATACATGGTAAGTATATTAAATTAATAATGCCATTTAAATATATGGTAGTACCTATATAGGTGGAACTCCTTATTTACCATTAAAATTGTTAATAATATTATAAGGGCCTTCTTCAAAAGAAAGAGTCCTTGTTTTAATATTTAAAACAAAGTCAAAAAGGTGTTAAGATAAAAGGGGTAAGTAATTACTACCTCTTTTATAATTGTTAGTATAGTAAAAAGACTTATAATAATCATAATTTATTATTGTACATACATGGTAAGGAGATGTGCATCTCTTAATGTAAGCCATGTATATATAGAAAATATCTATAATGATAGTAATATTTGGTAATTACTTTATAAATATAAGAATAATATATATTGTGAAATATAATTAGTTACATTAATGCCTTATACAGTACCTTGTAATATAATGCTATATAAAGGTGTCTATTTTGTTTGGTATAAGTTTTTCTTGATTATTTAGACCTTATTTGATTATTGGGTTTTGATTATTTAAAAAGTAATTAAATATTGGGATAGCAAGAAGAGAAGCCTATTAAAGGAGGATAACCGCCTTGAGAGTGCACTTATGATAAAAAGACCACAACTCATCATTTAGGGGATGATGATCCCATCAAAAGAAGATATTTAATTACCATCTCTTTTTATGTAAAGACCAAAGAAATAAAAAGAAAGTGGCTTCCGCTTATCAAATTATACTATTTGTATTTGTAATTGTGCATATATATATATTTATGCAGTATTAGTAGTATATTTGTGTCTTGAAACTTTATGGTAATATATTACATTTTACTAATTCGGTGACTTTTGGGTAACGCACTCTCTTGGCACGTTTCTTTGGAAACCTAGCACTAATTTGGTATAACGCCTTCACCTTCGACTCCTTGCTCTTTTTAAATAGCTGAGTGTTATGATTTTTGGGGGAAAGCTCATTATGGAGGGTTGGGATATTTTTCTTTTACGGCTTCGTTTGAGAGCTTGAGTGCTAATTGCTGCGTGGAGAGAATTGCGTGTTACTGCTGCGTGTGGGGGAGACCGAGTGCCATTTTCTGAATGATGTTGAGCACTATAGTGGGCATCCACTCCATGAAGGAATTATTACTTGGTGGATGGAACCCCATTTCCATATTTCGATTGATATCTTGGATGCCTTATGCGCTGATATGGGGAGATTTCCCCTGTAGGTTATATTTCCCTTCCTATCTTATATTCATACACGCTGTTGATTGATTGAATGGGAAGAAAGCCTGTGATGGTAAGGGATGCCAATCCCTGTATTCATCTCATGTTTTATGCAAAATTTAATGCTGAAAGTTTTAATTGTTCCTCGGCATGCTGCGCAGGAAGGAAGAAATCCTTGTATACATTGTTGCTTAATTATTTACTATGGGAATATTCAAATATTACATAGTGGCATATCTTTTTATTTGTCTAAATTCATATATATATATCTTGCTGCATTTGAATGCATGTGCAGAGGTTTGGGGAAAACGAATCTATCTTGCATTTTTTTAATTCATATTATATCTGTTGCATTTGAATGCATGCGCATAGGAATAGCTTCTGAGATCTGAATATTATTGTTTATGTGCAGTATGTATATATATATGTGCTGGTGCATGTTGCATATACAGACCCTCGTTGATATATTGTGTACATAGCTATATGTTGGGTTGCCTGTATACCTTTTATATATGATCTATATATCAATTATATATGTTGGATTAGTTATATACTTCTTTTAGTGCACAAAACTTGAGAGTTGGGGAAAGAATCCCGGGCATACTTCCTTTAATATTTTACATCCCTTGTTATTGCCTATTGCGCAATGCTGGGGTATTTTATACCTCCATACTATTGTTTAGGTTATGACGTGTTTTGGTTGGTTTGCACGTGAACCTTTTACTTCTTGTGCAGAAGCATTGGGGAACGGACGGCTGGTGGAAGCCGATCCCTTTTTAATGTTGAGATTGACCTTTTACTTATAGGTATGCCGGTGTATACCTTCCATTTCATATGGTATAATGCTGCAGGTAGTAATTATTGTTTGCCCAGAATTTGGGAAAGGAACCTTGCAGGCCTTGGTGTTTGACATATCTTTTGTGTGTTCTCTTGTTACTTATAGACCTCGGAAAGATCTGTGCTTAAAATTCTGATCGATATATTAAGTATATTTGGCTGTTGAAGGTGATCCCTGTATGCTCACCTGTTATTTCATATTTTATGCTCAAGGTGGAATTGACTGTGCATAGCTTTGATTTTATGCTGGATGTGCTTTTGGGGGATGGAGCATAGCCGGAGAGATGAACACCTAAGCGCCTGCTTGTTCCTATTAATTATCATGTTTTAAATTCGGGATTGCCTTAAGATGACTGCGCAGAGCTTGGAGGGGGCTGAATACTCTATTTATTTCATCATTTGTTACAGTATATCGATTGCATGTTGTTTGTGTAAGGTGCAGGGATGGGAGAATTATCCCTACACTCTAACCTTTCAATTGTTATTTATATATTATAGGGGCTGCATGCTATTCTGTGTAATGCCTCTGAGGTAGAGGATTGAATGATTGTAAAAGTACTCTCGGTGAGAGACTTGAGAAAGTAGAAATATTGCACACACTATGTCGCGGAATGTATTCTTCTATAGTTTGATGAATAAAGATGTGACATTTCCTTGGTGGACGTATCCCAAAGAGTGGGTGAACCACGTATACAGGTCTCTTTCTTATGTGTACTTGATGTGTTTTTATTTACTAGAGAAATGAGATCTAATGATAAGTTGTTTTATTAAAAGAATGCTATATGTATATTTCAAAAGTTTACACCAGAAATGATGTATATGGATGCTTGTTGATGTGATGATCATTCATGGATTATACATTGTTTTGGATGTACACAAATATACAATATTTCGAATGGAATAAGCCATAGGCTTGATGGCTGATCATGTGTAATGTATCTAATTTTTATGAAAGCAAGTGATGATTGATCAAGTGTTCTTATTCAATGATTAATTTCGATAGAAGTACATATATGACCTTGTGTATAATATAACCAATAACTATTTGATTGATGTCGAGGAAAAAAATTTTACACCTCGTCTCCTTACAACCACAAAGCGGTGAGATGGTTATGTTACACTATATAAGCCTTATTGTCTATGACCAAGTTTATAGAATTTGAATATAGAAATCTCACTTTAGAATTTATAAAATGGTTATTAACTCAAATATAACAAAAAAACATGATAAGTGTGTAGAAAGAGACCCCCTTACATGGAAAGTTAATCTTAGTAATTTTTTATTATTTTTGAGCTAGCTTAAAGTATAGGAACTTCCCTATGATACACATTTTCCTAGCCATAATATTGTTCATTCCTCAAGAACTTCTATATGAATCTCCTATAATTTAATAAGTTCTTGATTAGTTTTCTTGTAAGACTTGGATATATTTTACAAAAAATATATCCAAGTCTTACGAGAAAAGTCATCAAGAACTGCAGAAACCCAAAATCAGTGATTCAACAGAAACTCACTTCTCTAAATCAGTGATTCAACAGAAACCCAAAATTGTTGATGCCCTAGTTTTCCTCGAGTAGCATTGACGGGCCAAAAAATGAGGATTCTCGGAATCAAGTTCTTCTTCGACATAAATATGCTCCCTCCTAGGGAAAGTTATCCTAGCCTCTTTTTCTTGATGATCTCTGTAGAGAATACCCAAAACTTAGAATCCCTAGATTCCCGCAAGTGCACAATGTCTTCTTTTATGGTTAGCTTTGATACCATGTTAGTTTTTCTACATTTAATGAATATTACCTAGGATCTTAAATGAAAGAATAACATGCACAGCATAACACAAGAGACACAAATATTTTCCTTGGGGAAACCATAAAGGATAAAAACCCACAACTTCCTCAGAGATAGAATCGTCACCAATACAATATCACAAAAGTAAAACCCCAAAACAAAGATGGTCTTCTGCAGCGCCTCTCTCTTTCTCCTATGTGAAATTGTCCTATCTCTCTCACTTATGCGAATTTGAGTGAGTGAGTTTGTGTTCAAATGAGAGAGCCTTTCTCTCTATTTATACTTTACTTTCAATTGACCTTTTATCACTTGCTAGGTCAGCCCCAACTAAACCTGACTAGGTCGACTTGTGTAGGGGACTCAATAACCCTAATACAACTGACTCTAGGGAGATCTAATGCCCCAACTTACAATGTAGGATTTACCTCAATGACTTTACATTACCAAATGTAATAATGACATCTCCGACGAGAGGAATAAACATCTCTGTGAGAGGTACAAATAAAATACAATAATAATAACAATATAAAATACAAGCGAATATCTTCCGAATTTACAACTACATAAACAATTTATAGTGCTCATAAACTTATATTTAATAGCATTAATAAGTAGCCATAAAGCATTCTTAGAAAGAAGATTACTCACACTCTATTAACTAAGCTTTTGATAAATGCAAGTTTACAAAGAATTTATAGACTTTGCCTTGGACAAATTGAATATAAGTATTGTTATGTTGTGTAATTTTGAGTCTTAGCTATATTAAGGTTACATAGTTTAAAATATAAAAGTTATTGATGGTGCTTTACAGTTTTCCATGGTACCTTTTATATTCCTCTAAAGAAATTTTAACTTAGTACCTCACATTCCTCTCAGATAAAAAAAAATCTATAATTTGTGATTATAGTTCTGACTCAACTAATACTACTATAGACATCGTGATGAACTTGACTCTCATATATAATTACGAGATCATGTGCAGTCCGAAGATTCAAAATTTGTACAGATCCTTTCAAATAAACATAAATAAACATATAGGTTCCCCTTTAAACCAAACTACAAACTACAGGCCAATTAACTTCTGATCTCCGAATTGGCACTGAAATTGAGTGCTTTATCGAAGATGCAACCACTATGATGAGAGAACCAGTTGTTACCTCAAATAACAAGAAGTTCAACTTTTCCATGAACCCTAGATGAATAAACCTGACATGAAATTGACATGCAAATATAAAACAATACCACATGTTTTAATCATTGTCGTCAAGCAAAACCGCTACTATTGGAAAATGTTAGCAATCCATTCCCTCGAAAGACATGAACACAAGGAGGACACAGGACATGGATGGTAAGGACCAGATGGCTAGTGACAAAAACAAAATTGTTACATCTGATAATTTAATTAAGGTAATTAAATGCGACTAAATATTTGTATTTTCTCTCTGTTGTAGCTTATTATGTTCTTCCCACAAAGATCTTCTTCCATAATTCATTAGCTCAAGTAGTCTTGCCTCTGTGTGAGCTCAAGTACTCTTGCATGTCCTTCCCATCCCATATTGATCAAAATTTTAAGTTAGGTATTGCTTAACAAGTGTCAAGATCTCAAAGGAATTGGGTACTGAACCCAAACGGTTTCACTAATTGATGACAAAATGGTTTAACCTCTAAATATAAATATAGCTACATTGTCACCGTGAAATGTTTGTATCATGCTATACCACCATTTTGCTCCATATTACATAGAGTTTATACAATGACCACAAGTTGCAACCTTGGTTGATGGCCAACCTAGTCGGAAGAACTCGCGGCAGGAAACAGGTACATCGTTTATTATTTCCATGTGATCGTACTTCTAGTAATATGATCACCAGCCCCGAATTACTCTCGGAATAGCTAGGAGATTCGTGCAGACTAATACTAGAGAGGGCACACAAAGAACACTAATAAAGAAGAAAGAATAAGAAAAGCATAGTATAGAATCTAAATTAATATTATGTAAATAATTTTACCTAGGACCAAAAAATAAAATAGTATAGGAAGCAATACTTCCAATTCCTTGTAAACTTGTGTTATGTCTTAGATGTTGTATAATTATGAACGAAGAATAAATGGTTGTACATCTAAATGAAAATAGTAGTCCTTAAGAAGTATAGCTCATAAAGGTAATTACACAAATTCTAAGACGATATGAAAGGTATGGCATTGGACCATTGTTATATAGTTAAAGTAATTCATATCTAAATTGCAAGTATCTACTTGGATCAAGTCATCAATCTTCACTTTTTGTGAAGAAGTGTATAGTTTTTAGGCATCATATAATTTATGCCATACATGTTGATGGTCAAGAGCACCAAAGCAACAACATATTCTTAAATTTAAAAAAATCCACACGTAAAACCATATAAACTTTTTCAATCTTCAGAAACTAGGTATAGATAATATTCAAAGGAATTAGCGTATACATATGTGAAAATAATAGAGCCCTCTCCAAATGTAATTAGTACAAAATTTTCAGTTCAATTGGTTACCTAATGCGATGCAAAGTTTTTACTTAAGAAATCACTTGTTTATATTGTAACATCCCGAAAATTCATAAAAATTTAAAAAAAATTCAAAGAAGGCATTTACGACAAATGTTGATGTGCAGAACTAAAATAAATGTCAATCTGATAACGCCACTTCATAATTTTTGAAAACATATTACGACAATACTTTGCTTATTGTAAACTCTAGAACTATGTGATGTATTTATGTTCACTTGCGATACAATTTTCGTTATATGTGCTCACAGTTTGTTTTTTAGTGATGATGAAGGGGTCCTATGGGGTACCGTGAGGCTTACCTAGCTATGTAGCTAAAGAATTTGAATCTTGATGTTGTAGAACACAGGTAAGAGCAATAAAATTCAAGTTATCCTTCAGTAATGTTCTACATTCCAAAATTGTATTATAAAACTTAGAAAAGGATTATCTTCCCTTCCTCAAGTGAGGTCTTCTAGTGAACTTCATATAAACATTGTCCTGGTTTATTTTAATTGAATTATAGTTTGAAGATCTATGTTTGTAATTGAATACAGAGATAGAAGAACCTTCTCATGAAATCTAATTTAGAAAAGTTGGCTTTGAGAATCATAACATAGGTCTTAACCAATTCCATGGAGATATCATTATAATGTTCTATGTCTTGTCTAAGTTATTTATTCATTATTACAAGGTCAAAGAATAAGCATCGACTTACTAAATGTAATAACTTCTCTATGCTAATATATAGTGATATATTCATGTATATCGTGGTTTTAATATGCACAATGATTTAGTATAGGGTGACAATACCTATATATTTAAAAGCGTGCATTTGTGAAACGTAAACTATATACAAATACTATGCATTTTCTACATGCATGAACTATATGCAATTACTATGCATTTCCTACATGCATAAACTATAGGAAAATGTCCAAGGTATGAGACAATATGAAATATGAACAATATGTGAAACTTTAAACATCAATTCCACGATTAGTTGATAAAACGCAAAGGTTAAAAACTATGGACTTACAAAATTGTGTTATTAAATGTTGCAACCAAAATCTTCGTGCCAACTCTGATAAGGACATGGTATTAATTGTATTAGTGATGATACGCTGGCAGGTTATCGTATCCAGTCTTAGCATTAACTCTCCCATCTACTTTCTTGGTGGATATCCCGGTGGATGCTATCGTGGATAGTGTCACATGAAGGCTTTGTAAGAATACTGCCATTGTCGTCGAGCTATGCAAGGTTTGACCTATAATTATACTGAGCTGGACTCCGTGGTGGAAGTGGTAATAAATGTGGTCTTAAATATAGTTGTTGCTTGTAATACGATGTGCCCTGTTGGAAAAGGTATCCACCGTTGATCTCGTGATGCCCTTGAGATTTGGAATAAACCCTAGTCTTCCGCTATGTCTCGTTGAGGTTGTTTCTTTGGCATTCATTTGGTGTTAAGTAGTGTCTTGGTGGAGAGGCCAACCGGTCTACGAATGTTAGGGTTTACAGAGTTGTTTTTAGGAGGAACCTCTACAGGTTTCGATACTCCGACCTTCAGTTTGTGAGTGTTTCCATAGTGAGCTTTCAATAGTTCTCTCTCTCTCTCTCCACTGTTGGCTCTAGTTCTCATGGAACGTGGCCATGTTTTGTTTCCAACACATGGTTCTTTTGCAAGGTAAAGTAATAGGCTGCAAAACCTACTTCTTTTATTAGTGTATTCGAATTATAGATGTTTTTATTTCGTTCTTTGAACTCCCTAAATATATTTTAACCAAACTTTGTTTATGTGGTAGGTAATCCTTGCCCTCGGCTTTCTTCATTCGTAGTAGAAGTGGGAAAAAGCACTCATAATTCGGTAAGCCTCGGAGGTTTCCTGTAGATGACACTGTTGATTCCTTGTCTGGCTTAGCCGAGACTTCCATCATGTGGGTTGGATGTTGTTTGTACTGTCGATGTAGGGTTTGGTAGCCATATGGCATGTAAGGAGAAAATTGGTTCTCGTTTTACTCCATGTTCACCATAAATGTGCGACACTTGTATCCATGATGCTTAACCGTGTTGACTACAAGATTTAACTCTCGGCTTTTTGGATAAATAAAACGGTGTTAACTGTTTAAGAACCCGTGTTTTGTTTTGGCTTTTGTTGTGTTGATTTGTCAATTCGGTCGCCTATTGTTTTAAATAAGAACTGCTAAAAAAAGAAGGGTTGAACCTGATACTGCAATGAAAGTTGTTTTGGATGCTTTTCGTGTTGAAAGGTTAAGTGTTTTGATAGTGGTAATGTTGTGCTGTAGAAAGTTGGTACATAATTCATAAGGCCACATTTTGTTGTACAGAGGCATTAAGCCTAGTTACAAACCCTATCAACATGTTTTGGTAACTGTTAAAAGTGTTCAGTCCTCGACTATTTGATATATGGAAAGGTATTAGGTCTATGTGTGTTTATACTATATGAGTAAATTTGTTAATGGCCAAAAGCCAAAATACCTCGTTTTGAACTTTAAACCCTAATGTCTAACTTTGTCTTACTTTATGGAAAATGTTTATGGCCTTGAGCCTTTGGTTCAGTATGTGACTAAGATGTTGAAATGGTTAAAGTGTTGAGAGTCAAATGGCTTGGTTCCTCAAACTGTAAACTTAGTTTTGTTTGTGTAGATGAATAATATCGATGGGCAATTGATTTTGCTATTGTAAGATATCCACCTTTGTTTTGTTTAATGCTGGGTTTATTACCCTAGGCTCTTCCTGCAAGGAATGGTTATTTTTAATGTTTAAAAGTTTGATCCCTTTCGTTAAATGAACTTTTCTATGTTGAGATCACAGTTGTACACGATGTGACTGCATGTACTAAAAAAAATATAAGGCATAGTGCCTTAGTCGAAACTCTTGGTCGTGCACCACCTTTCATAGCCATGAATTTGTCATTTTTTACACCCTACATCTATCAATTACTACAACTTGATATTTATTTTCCTTTACTTAGGAATGGAAGGAAGCAAATAGATGGACTAAAACTGAATACTATTAAAAGTAAAGAGATGGAATAGCACACGAAATAAAATGGATTGAATTCTTCATTGTTATGGATAACTCTATGCCTTACTTCATAAAATCATTCTTATCACATGCAAGAGCTACAAGTTGGTCTCTTCCAGCAAGTCCAGTCCTAGCATCTTCCAAGATTCTATAATGATAAGTGAGTTATCTTTGGTTGAAAGAGGAATACCAACACCATAAATCACTCCATGACAAGTCATTGTGAATACTTTTTCAATATAGACATGTAATCACTATACAATGATTGTAAGTCATGTGTGAACAAGATATTTTTTTAGCTACAAGTTGGTCTCTTCCAGCAAGTCTAGCCCTAGCATCTTCCAAGATTCTATAATGATAAGTGAGTTATCCTTGGTTGAAAGAGGAAGACCAACACCATAAATCACTCCATGACAAGTCATTGTGAATACTTTTTCAATATAGACATGTAATCACTACACAATGATTGTAAGTCATGTGTGAACAAGATATTTTTTATTCAAAACAACATAAAGAACGGATGGCACTTTCCTATGTCGAAACTAACTTTTTTTCTTTGTGTGGCTCACGGAACACCCTTTTTTTTTGGTGCCCACTACGTCCACATTAACCTCTCCGGCATCCGGAGACATAGGAAGGGCAATTAATTGGCTTGTAGAGCTCCTGAAGAGTTCAACGGCTCACTTAAGAGAAAGTGTCATTGGCGGGACCTGAACATGGATGGAGCAGATAAAAATTCGATAACTCAACCACTCGGGCTAAACTCAATTGACATTTTTTTCAATGGAACACATCATGGGAAACCCTCGGGTACTTCCCCTCATTTCGAGGATGGTACCCAAGGTAAACCATCGACTCTGATTATGGGGCCTAACCCGGTGGGGACATCAAGTGAGGCCCTACATAGCCACCCAAGGATTTGAGCCCGAGACCTTCTACTTGCGATTACAACACTCAACCACTTGAGCTAACCCAATTTAGACGCGTTTTTATTATGTTATCTTCGTGTATTCATCAAAAGTTACATATATTTGCTTTAATGTTGTCAATGAAGACTTAGACATTTTGATTTTATTGTGTTAATATACATTGGGTATGATGAAAATTTGTGCTTTAGGTCACTAGAATAATGGTGAAAGAAAGCAATTGTAAGAATTTAGTAAATTTTGGGGGTTAAAAGAATTGAGAAAGTTATGTATAAAATAAAGATGATTAGTAATTTTGATTCATCTAGATATTATCAAAATAAGCGATAGCTAGATAAAACAATGATATATAAGGTTTATCAAATATATTTCACCACATGTAAGTGAATAAAAATTAAAATTTTCAGCTTATTTTAGCATAGTCATGATCCTTCTGTTTCATAAATATTTTGAGCAATGTTTTCAAGAGATGTTCCTTAACATTTAAACAATTACATCTAGCTATAAATGACCCATTTTTACTAAGTATATTTTAGATTATTCATGATCCTTCTTTTTCATAAACCTTTTTGGCAATGTTTTCAAGAGATGTTCCCGATCCTTTAAGCAATTGCATCTAGCTATAGATGACCACCTTTTACTAAGTATTTGCATTTTAAATATAACACAAGGTACACATTAAAGAAATAGTTTGCTTCGATTCCATTTTATATAGTAATGATATCACACCCATTAGTTCTTTGATAATCTTGAAGCTGTGGTGTTCTCACTGAAAGAATTAGATAACAATGGCCTTTATATTTTTTCATTGATGTGGCTATCATTGATTAAGGAAATTGAAGTTTCTATTAATATTGAACAATGTGCACTATGTAATAGAGTTATAAATGTTACACATGTTGAGATATACATCATTAGATTTGAAGTGTTTTAGATCTAAAGATGTGTATCCTAGTCTATAGTCTATATAACATATATTATATTGTTAAGGGTTGCATATTAGCCTATATAACATATATTATATGGTTGGGAGTTGCATATTGTTTGTTGTAAAGAACAACTTTGACTACTCATCCCTTTCACTCTTTCATTTAAATTAATTTCTTTGTCTTATAAAAAAATTAAAAATTATATTTATGCGGTGTGGTGTGCCTCAAATTGCATTGCCTTCCTTGATGGCTCAAATCCCTTCACAAGTATGATTATTTACTATTTATGAGGTCTCAATTTATCAATTGATCAAATAATATGAGTCATTAAACATCAATTTTTTTATATACTTTTTGTTTTTATATAGCACATTGCTTGGTGCATTTTCCAACATAGATACATTTTAAATTCGAATCTATAAAGAGGAATCTAATTACATCATGTGTAATTTATTTCATTTTAAATTTTAAACTCAAAAAATCTCTCTTTAAATTTTTATTTTATAAGTTGATTTGAATTTTTTAAATTATTTTTCATAATTTTTTATTTTATGAGACGACATGGTGACGATCCTCTTAGTTCACATACCCTCCTCAAAAGTTAAATATAAAATAAAAAAAACACAACATTAAAAATGAAAAATATATATATATATTTTGGTGATCATCCCGTGATAACCTGAACAAACTCCCGGGGATATCCAGGCCCTTTTATTTACTTTAAATACAGCCAGACCTAATTTGCTTAAGGCCCCATAGAACCGTTTCTGCTACGTCTTTTTTTGTTTATTTGCGGGTGTCGGGTCCAGAATCCCGCGGTTCTGAACTTCTCTAACTGTACGGTTCATCAAAACTCATTTAAAAACCAAAGAATCAATCTGCAGCGTGCTCCTGCACTTTTTCACTTTGGCAGACCGAATTCCCACAACAATGGCCGCAGCTGAAGGGCCTGAGAGATGCTTGTACGAAATCCTGGGCATCGAGCTGACCGCCACAGCCTACGAAATTCTCGCAGCGTACAGAAACTTGGCCCTAAAAATCCATCCCGACAAGGCCATCCAAAACGGCGCTTCAGAGGAAGAGGCAACCGCGCGGTTCCAGGAAATTCTTCGTGCCTACGAAGTCCTCTCCGATCCCCGCGAGCGTTCCCGGTATGATTCTCACCGCACCAAAATCCTCTATTCTTCCACTTCCTCGTCCTCCAGGACAAATTGCGATTTCGCTATCAATCTGTGGCCATATTTCTCCACTTCTGTTTATTCTGGCTACGGAGATACCGGCAAAGGTTTCTTTAGGGTTTATGGGGATATATTTCAGACCTTGTTCCAGCAGGAAATAGCATACGCTCATTGAATGGGGACAGGTCCCGTCCCCCAGGCTCCTCTATTTGGAAACCTCAAGAGCCCCTATGACCAGGTTTCTGCTTTCTACAACTATTGGATGGGGTTTTCCAGCGTCAAGGACTTTACTTCGGTTGACGAGTATAGCGTTTCCGCGGGGCTGAACCGCAAGACCAGGAGACTGATGGAGGATGAGAATAAGAAATTGAGGAACAAGGCCAAGAGTGACTATAATGAGAAGGTGCGTCAACTTGCCGTGTTCGTTAAAAAGAGGGATAAGAGGGTTTTGGAGAGGCTGCTGCAGAGGAAGAAGGAAGAGCAGGAGAAGGCAGCGCAGGCGAAGCTTTGGCGCGAGAAATTGAAGAAGGAGAAGCTCGTGAGGGCAAGGCAGTATGAGGAGCAAGACTGGGCCAGAGTTGATGAGGGCAGGGAAGTGGAAGATGATTGGAATCGAGGTGGCCATGATGGATGGTATGATCATGATGTTAGTAGCAAGATGGGATCGGAGTCTGGGCTGCCCGGTGGGAATCCGGAGTTGTATTGCATTGTTTGCAGTAAGAAATTTAAGGCGGACAAGCAGTTGAAGAATCACGAGCAGTCAAAGAAGCACAGAGATAGAGTTATGGAGTTTGAGGAGGACAATAACACTAGCAAACACACGGTCACTTGATATTTTTCTCTTTTAGAGAAGGCAGAATTATTTGAAGGATCTGACACTCTACAAAAGTATAGAACATTTTGACAATCTGCATGATGATAGCAATAATGCAAGCTACAAAAGTATTGTGGGGGATGAGGAAGAAGAAATTGAAAACAACATAGAGGTCAATTCTAGTGACGAGGAGCATGAAATCGATAACAGTGATATGGATGATGAAGCTAGTGTGCAAGAAGCAATGCTAACGACGCTTAGTGCCTAACGAGGGGCTAATAACGTGTATCGAGATACTGCTTCATCTCAAGCAGATGGCACTGATTACAATTACAGAGGAACTGATGAAGAATACAGCTCCACAAATAAGAGAGGCAGGGATTCCAATAAAGTTGAACCAAGTACAGTTTTTTCAATGGAACTCAAAACGATATGGGAATATCAAGTCCTCCTCAGAGGCAAGGTTCCAAGAACAAATCGAAACGGAGAAGACGAGGTACTGATAAGCATCCAGCAACAGACATTGTAGAGACAAGGTGGAGACAACAGGGGGCAGTCTTTCGTATTTCCCGTAAATAAACAACAGATGAACTAGCCACCATATGAGACCATAATCATGATTGGAGCAGGATTTGTTTCTTGTGATGTATATGTAATCAATTGTAAAATGAGTAAATATGGCCTGTCTCAGCGTTCTCAATGACAAACTGAAAAAAATAAGTTTGGAAAAAATACTCTTCCATTTTAGGCACATAATTGCGAAGTTATGTCACTGTATTTTTAGCTTGATTCTACCTAAAACATCTGCCATTGTACACATCTTTCCATTGCATGAATTATTGTTTACTTCTTCGCCATTCCAAAACCAGCTTAACAGAAGAATTCTTAGGATACTCTGTGGAAATGTAGAGTGAAACATCTAAACGTTTTCAAAAAACAAAAAAACTTTTCCATCCTTGCAAAAGCTAAAGTATATGTTTATAATATAGAAATGTTGTGTTTTGATTTAGCCATGATATGCCATAATGTTTTCTATGATACTCTGTGGAAATGTAGAGTGCAACATCTAAACGTTTTCAAAAAACAAATAAACGTTTCTATCTGGGCAAAGACTATAAAGTATATGTTTATAATCTAGAAATGTTGTGTCTTGATTTAGCCATGATATGCCATAATGTTTTCTATGGCTTGAAGGAAATATATTTGGCATTCATTTACTTATTTAAAGCAATACAAGTATTATGTAATTTTTTGTTTAAAGATATGACATAAATCTAGGCTAAATGGTAATGCTACACATAAACATTACACTTGTTTGCTTTGAGATATGGTATAAACATGACACTTGTTTGCTTTGAGATATGACATAATTGAGGAAAGAGTCAAAAACTATATTATGTTAGTAAGTGAATTGAATGTGTCTAATTTTGAATTTTGAAAGTAGAATGTTTATTATGTTGATTTCAATTTATAATGTATTAATTAATGATATAGTGATTTAATAATTATAAAAAAAAATTGGTTATATAAACAAATGTCATAAAATTATAATTATTTAGAATGAATTTTAGGAATAGTTGAATAATTTTATGTTATTGGTTTTATTCCATCATTGTTAACATATTATATAATTTGACAAGAATTGTATGCTCAAAACAACAACTTTAGCCATAAAATTCATATTTCTGTGTAAAAAAACATAAAAAAAACAACCTTCAAATTGGCAAGTAGTTCTATTGGTAGCACCCTTTTTGGGGGACTAAAATTGCAACTTTTTTGAAACCCCTACCAACTATGGCTGATTCAATTACGATGATCACTTTTATAGAGAGAGAGAGAATAATATTAATTTAACTTATTTTAAAATACATATGCACTTTCCTAGAAAGAGATTGAAGATATTGTAAAGATTACGATAGATATAGAAAGTATTATGGAAGATGTTTTCTTTATGTAAAATTTAAGAAGTTTGAGACATTGTAAAGATTATGAGAGATAATTCATTTTTGAATTTTATAGAATACTTTTTTCTAATGAAATGGATTATTAAATGGCATAATTTATAATTTATATGATGTAATTTTTTTATAAATATAATTATATTTTAATGGTGAAAAAAATGTAAAATTCAAGAGTTACAATTAAAATAAAAAAAATATATATGTGCAACTTGTCTCTAGAAGAGATAAGGTTGTAGAAGAAATTCTAAGACATGTTTATATATGCTATAGTCTTAAATCTATTGCCAAAATGAGGCTTTGAGTGTAATCCTATATAAGCCTTATTGTCTATGACCAAGTTTATAGAATTTGAATATAGAAATCTCACTTTAGAATTTATAAAATGGTTATTAACTCAAATATAACAAAAAAAACATGATAAGTGTGTAGAAAGAGACCCCCTTACATGGAAAGTTAATCTTAGTAGTTTTTTATGACAAGAAGAGTACCCCGAGAGCTCTTATTTTTGAGCTAGCTTAAAGTATAGGAACTTCCCTATGATACACATTTTCCTAGCCATAATATTGTTCATTCGTCAAGAACTTCTATATGAATCTCCTATAATTTAATAAGTTCTTGATTAGTTTTCTTGTAAGACATGGATATATTTTACAAAAAATATATCCAAGTCTTACGAGAAAAGTCATCAAGAACTGCAGAGCAACCCTAATTTTCCAAAAATGGAATTTGGAACTTCTAATTGGATAGATAGATGCACCTCCTAGGGAAAGTTATCCTAGCCTCTTTTTCTTGATGATCTCTGTAGAGAATACCCAAAACTTAGAATCCCTAGATTCCCGCAAGTGCACAATGTCTTCTTTTATGGTTAGCTTTGATACCATGTTAGTTTTTCTACATTTAATGAATATTACCTAGGATCTTAAATGAAAGAATAACATGCATAGCATAACACAAGAGACGCAAATATTTTCCTTGGGGAAACCATAAAGGATAAAAACCCACAACTTCCTCAGAGATAGAATCATCACCAATACAATATCACAAAAGTAAAACCCCAAAACAAAGAAGGTCTTCTGCAGTGCCTCTCTCTTTCTCCTATGTGAAATTGTCCTCTCTCTCTCACTTATACGAACTTGAGTGAGTGAGTTTGTGTTCAAATGAGAGAGCCTTTCTCTCTATTTATACTTTACTTTCACTTGACCTTTTATCAGTTGCTAGGTCAGCCCCAACTAAACCTGACTAGGTCGACTTGTCTAGGGGACTCAATAACCCTAATACAACTGACTCTAGGGAGATCTAATGCCCCAACTTACAATGGAGGATTTACCTCAATGACTTTACATTACCAAATGTAATAATGACATCTCCGACGAGAGGCATAAACATCTCTGTGAGAGGTACAAAAAAAATACAATAATAATAACAATATAAAATACAAGTGAATATCTTCCGAATTTACAACTACATAAACAATTTATAGTGCTCATAAACTTATATTTAATAGCATTAATAAGTAGCCATAAAGCATTTTTAGAAACAAGATTACTCACACTCTATTAACTAAGCTTGTGATAAATGCAAGTTTACAAAGAATTTATAGACTTTGCCTTGGACAAATTGAATATAAGTATTGTTATGTTGTGTAGTTATGAGTCTTAGCTATATTAAGGTTACATAGTTTAAAATATAAAAGTTATTGATGGTGCTTTACAGTTTTCCATGGTACCTTTTATATTCCTCTAAAGAATTTTAACTTAGTACCTCGCATTCCTCTCAAATAAAAAAAAATCTATAATTTGTGATTATAGTTCTGACTCAACTAATACTACTTTTAGACATCCTGATGAACTTGACTCTCATATATAATTACGAGATCATGTGCAGTCCGAAGATTCAAAATTTGTACAGATCCTTTCAAATAAACATAAATAAGCATATAGGTTCCCCTTTAAACCAAACTACAGGCCAATTAACTTCTGATCTCTGAATTGGCACTGAAATTGAGTGCTTTATCGAAGATGCAACCACTATGATGAGAGAACCAGTTGTTATCTCAACTAACAAGAAGTTCATAAAAATTTAAAAAAAATTCAAAGAAGGCATTTACGACAAATGTTGATGTGCAGAACTAAAATAAATGTCAATCTGATAACGCCACTTCATAATTTTTGAAAACATATTACGACAATACTTTGCTTATGCTAAACTCTAGAACTATGTGATGTATTTATGTTCACTTGCGATACAATTTTCGTTATATGTGCTCACAGTTTGTTTTTTGGTGATGATGAAGGGGTCCTATGGGGTACCGTGAGGCTTACCTAGCTATGTAGCTAAAGAATTTGAATCTTGATGTTGTAGAACACAGGTAAGAGCAATAAAATTCAAGTTATCCTTCAGTAATGTTCTGCATTCCGAAATTGTATTATAAAACTTAGAAAAGGATTATCTTCCCTTCCTCAAGTCAGGTCTTCTAGTGAACTTCATATAAACATTGTCCTGGTTTATTTTAATTGAATTATAGTTTGAAGATCTATGTTTGTAATTGAATACAGAGATAGAAGAACCTTCTCATGAAATCTAATTTAGAAAAGTTGGCTTTGAGAATCATAACATAGGTCTTAACCAATTCCATGGAGATATCATTATAATGTTCTATGTCTTGTCTAAGTTATTTATTCATTATTACAAGGTCAAAGAATAAGCATCGACTTACTAAATGTAATAACTTCTCTATGCTAATATATAGTGATATATTCATGTATATCGTGGTTTTAATATGCACAATGATTTAGTATAGGGTGACAATACCTATATAGTTAAAAGCGTGCATTTGTGAAACGTAAACTATATACAAATACTATGCATTTTCTACATGCATGAACTATATGCAATTACTATGCATTTCCTACATGCATAAACTATAGGAAAATGTCCAAGGTATGAGACAATATGAAATATGAACAATATGTGAAACTTTAAACATCAATTCGACGATTAGTTGATAAAACGCAAAGGTTAAAAACTATGGACTTACAAAATTGTGTTATTAAAGGTTGCAACCAAAATCTTCGTGCCAACTCTGATAAGGACATGGTATTAATTGTATTAGTTATGATACGCTTGCAGGTTATCGTATCCAGTCTTAGCATTAACTCTCCCATCTACTTTCTCTGTGGATATCCCGGTGGATGCTATCGTGGATAGTGTCACATGAAGGCTTTGTAAGAATACTGCCATTGTCGTCGAGCTATGCAAGGTTTGACCTATAATTATACTGAGCTGGACTCCGTGGTGGAAGTGGTAATAAATGTGGTCTTAAATATAGTTGTTGCTTGTAATACGATGTGCCCTGTTGGAAAAGGTATCCACCGTTGATCTCGTGATGCCCTTGAGATTTGGAATAAACCCTAGTCTTCCGCTATGTCTCGTTGAGGTTGTTTCTTTGGCATTCATTTGGTGTTAAGGAGTGTCTTGGTGGAGAGGCCAACCGGTCTACGAATGTTAGGGTTTACAGAGTTGTTTTTAGGAGGAACCTCTAAAGGTTTCGATACTCCGACCTTCAGTTTGTGAGTGTTTCCATAGTGAGATTTCAATAGTTCTCTCTCTCTCTCTCCACTGTTGGCTCTAGTTCTCATGGAACGTGGCCATGTTTTGTTTCCAACACATGGTTCTTTTGCAAGGTAAAGTAATAGGCTGCAAAACCTACTTCTTTTATTAGTGTATTCGAATTATAGATGTTTTTATTTCGTTCTTTGAACTCCCTAAATATATTTTAACCAAACTTTGTTTATGTGGTAGGTAATCCTTGCCCTCGGCTTTCGTCATTCGTAGTAGAAGTGGGAAAAAGAACTCATAATTCGGTAAGCCTCGGAGGTTTCCTGTAGATGACACTGTTGATTCCTTGTCTGGCTTAGCCGAGACTTCCATCATGTGGGTTGGATGTTGTTTGTAATGTCGATGTAGGGTTTGGTAGCCATATGGCATGTAAGGAGAAAATTGGTTCTCGTTTTACTCCATGTTCACCATAAATGTGCGACACTTGTATCCATGATGCTTAACCGTGTTGACTACAAGATTTAACTCTCGGCTTTTTGGATAAATAAAACGGTGTTAACTGTTTAAGAACCTGTGTTTTGTTTTTGCTTTTGTTGTGTTGATTTGTCAATTCGGTCACCTATTGTTTTAAATAAGAACTGCTAAAAAAAGAAGGGTTGAGCCTCATACTGCAATGAAAGTTGTTTTGGATGCTTTCAGTGTTGAAAGGTTAAGTGTTTTGATAGTGGTAATGTTGTGCTGTAGAAAGTTGGTACATAATTCATAATGCCACATTTTGTTGTACAGAGGCATTAAGCCTAGTTACAAACCCTGTCAACATGTTTTGGTAAATGTTAAAAGTGTTCAGTCCTCGACTATTTGATATATGGAAAGGTATTTGGTCTATGTGTGTTTATAGTATATGAGTAAATTTGTTAATGGCCAAAAGCCAAAATACCTCGTTTTGAACTTTAAACCCTAATGTCTAACTTTGTCTTACTTTATGGAAAATGTTTACGGCCTTGAGCCTTTGGTTCAATATGTGACTAAGATGTTGAAATGGTTAAAGTGTTGAGAGTCAAATGGCTTGGTTCCTCAAAATGTAAACTTAGTTTTGTTTGTGTAGATGAATAATATCGATGGGCAATTGATTTTGCTATTGTAAGATATCCACCTTTGTTTTGTTTAATGCTGGGTTTATTACCCTAGGCTCTTCCTGCAAGGAATGGTTATTTTTAATGTTTAAAAGTTTGATCCCTTTTGTTAAATGAAATTTTCTATGTTGAGATCACAGCTGTACACGATGTGACCTCATGTACTAAAAAAAATATAAGGCATAGTGCCTTAGTCGAAACTCTGTTTAGTCGAAACTCTTGGTCGTGCACCACCTTTCATAGCCATGAATTTGTCATTTTTTACACCCTACATCTATCAATTACTACAACTTGATATTTATTTTCCTTTACTTAGGAATGGAAGGAAGCAAATAGATGGACTAAAACTGAATACTATTAAAAGCAAAGAGATTGAATAGCACACGAATTAAAATGGATTGAATTCTTCATTGTTATGGATAACTCTATGCCTTACTTCATAAAATCATTCTTATCACATGCAAGAGCTACAAGTTGGTCTCTTCGAGCAAGTCCAGTCCTAGCATCTTCCAAGATTCTATAATGATAAGTGAGTTATCTTTGGTTGAAAGAGGAAGACCAACACCATAAATCACTCCATGACAAGTCATTGTGAATACTTTTTCAATATAGACATGTAACCACTATACAATGATTGTAAGTCATGTGTGAACAAGATATTTTTTTAGCTACAAGTTGGTCTCTTCCAGCAAGTCTAGCCCTAGCATCTTCCAAGATTATATAATGATAAGTGAGTTATCTTTGGTTGAAAGAGGAAGACCAACACCATAAATCACTCCATGACAAGTCATTGTGAATACTTTTTCAATATAGACATGTAATCACTATACAATGATTGTAAGTCATGTGTGATCAAGATATTTTTTTATTCAAAACAACATAAAGAACGGATGGCACTTTCCTATGTTGAAACTAACTTTTTTTTCTTTGTGTGGCTCACGGAACACCCTTTTTTTTCGGTGCCCACTACGTCCACATTAACCTCTCTGGCATTCGGAGACATAGGAAGGGCAATTAATTGGCTAGTAGAGCTCCTGAAGAGTTCAACGGCTCACTTAAGAGAAAGTGTCATTGGCGGGACCTGAACATGGGTGGAGCATATAAAAATTCGATAACTCAACCACTCGGGCTAAACTCAATTGACATTTTTTTCAATGGAACACATCATGGGAAACCCTCGGGTACTTCCCCTCATTTCGAGGATGGTACCCAAGGTAAACCATCGACTCTGATTATGGTGCCTAACCCGGTGGGGACATCAAGTGAGGCCCTACATAGCCACCCAAGGATTTGAGCCGAGACCTTCTACTTGCGATTACAACACTCAACCACTTGAGCTAACCCAATTTAGACGCGTTTTTATTATGTTATCTTCGTGTATTCATCAAAAGTTACATATATTTGCTTTAATGTTGTCAATGAAGACTTAGACATTTTGATTTTATTGTGTTAATATACATTGGGTATGATGAAAATTTGTGCTTTAGGTCACTAGAATAATGGTGAAAGAAATGAATTGTAAGAATTTAGAATCTGGGACCCATACCCTTCAGATTTAATCCTGCTTGGATTCAAACGGAGGGCTTTATGGACATAGTAGCAGCTGCTTGGAAAGCCAACATCAGAGGGTCCCCTTGTTATGTTTGGGAAGCAAAGTTAAGGATCGTTAAAAAATCCCTTAAAGATTGGGCAAAGTCAATTAAATCGCCTAAAAAGAAAAGGATGGACGCCGAGAAAGCCCTGGAGGATCATATTCTCAGCAGCGAAGGGAGCCTGTCCCAATCCTCTCTTGATAAAGAAATATCTTTGAACAATAAGCTTCATGAAGCCTGCAGGCTTGAGGAAAGCTATTGGAAAATAAAATCTAGAAACACCTGGCTCCAGGAAGGGGATCAAAACACTAAGTTCTTTCACAAGCAAGCTGAAATCAGGAAGCATTTCAAGGCTATCAACAAAATCGACCATATGGGGAAGATGATAACCGAATTTGATGAAATAAAAAAAGCAGCTCATGACCACTTTGAGGAGATGTACACGGAACTGTCTCCGGGGATGGAGTTCTCCCAAACCAAGTCCCTTGATAACATTCCTCGACTGGTTTCTGACCAGTTAAACCACCAACTTCTCAGACCTATCTCCCGTGAAGAAGTCAAGTCTGCAGTGGATAGCATGTCTCCAGACAAAGCCCCGGGCCCCGATGGTTTCACTGCTAGATTTCTCACCTCCTGTTGGCCCATAGTCCATTCTGATCTTTTCAGGATGGTCAAGAACTCTCAGACTCGCTCCAAGTTAGGGGGAGGCACAAACTCTTCCTTTCTTGCCCTCATACCCAAAGAAAAAGGAGCAACTTCCTATTCCCGATTCCGTCCTATCTCTCTCTGCAATATTGGATATAAAGTTAGCACCAAATTTATAGCCAACAGATTGAAAGTGGTCCTTCCCCTCATTATCCCGGAGAATCAAGGAGGTTTTATCAAAGGCAGACAAATTTCGGACAATATCATCCTGGTCCAAGAAGCCATCCATTCCAGTGTGTCGAGGAAGGAAAAGGGAATGGTTAATAAACTGGATCTAACCAACGCCTTTGACAGAGTTTGTCATGGATTTCTGTATCAAGTTATGACAAGGTTTGGGTTCGCACCAGGCCTAATATCTTGGGTCAAGGTTTGTATAAGCACCCCTTGGATTGCCCCATTGGTAAATGGGAGAGCTGCTGACTTCTTTCAAGCTTCTCGAGGCCTCCGGCAAGGATGTCCCCTCTCCTCTCTGCTGTATGCCATTCAGGCGGCCTCGCTTAGCTTTCTTTTGGAAAACTACAAAGTCCAGGAAGATCTGCTGGGATTAAAAATTGTGAGAGGAGTTAAGGAAGTCAACCACACCCAATTTGCTGATGATACTCTCCTATTAAGCGGAGCAAGCCCTACTAATGCTAGAAAGTTCAAGGAGGTATTGGATATCTACCAAGAGGCTTCTGGAAGCAAAATCAATCATCTAAAGAGCAAAATCTACAGCTGGAATTGCTCTCCCCTGGAGCTGAATGCTATATCACGCATCTTGGAGATAGAAGGAAAGTACCAATGGACGGAACTCAAATATCTTGGAGTCCCGGTCTTCAAAGACAAAGCAAAAATCTCCAGCTGAGATCCGCTTATAGAAAAACTGAATTCGAAAATCAAAGCTTGGGGGGCGTCTTGGCTAAACCTTGCAAGTAAATCCGTCCTCATCAAATCGGTTTTGGCAAGCATGCCTGTCTTTCAATGTTCTCTTCTATTAGCCCCCATCACTGTTCTGAAGAAGATTGAAGCCCTTCTCAGAAGATTCCTGTGGAAAGGAGGGAAGCACAATGAAAACAGGCTCCCTCTTGTCAATTGGACCAAAGTCACTGCCCCGTATCCAGAAGGAGGACTGCACCTGCGTGATCTTAGAGCTCAAAATCTGGCATTGGGTGCAAAGCTGCTGTGGAATATGGTGACCGGGAAAGCCACCTAGAGCAAACAGGTTTTGTTGAAAAAATACTTTGAGGGGACTAGGTTAAGATGCTTGGATCAAGGGGCGAAGGTGGTCAAAGGTTCTCCTCTCTTCTCCCTCTGCTCCAAAGCTCATTCCTTCTTTGCTGAGGACCTCACCTGGATCCCTGGAAATGGGCAAAAAATCAGAATTTGGGAAGATTCCATCTCAGGAAACCATCCTTTGGAAAAAACCAGTGGAATGGAGGGTATTAGAAGGTATCTCTCAAATCTTGGGCTCACTAAACTTAGGGACATCTCAAAATGGCATCCTGAAGAACACCACAGATGGATTGGATGGAACATTCCGGATTGTCCGCCTAACCTGGAAAATGAAAAAGCTCTCCTCCTAAGCTGCCTGAATGGGAAATCCCCGGTCGCTAAGAATTGTAAAGATACCCGAGGCTGGGGCTTAAATTCTGGATACTACTCCGTTGCTGAAGGTTACAGATGCATTAAAGCTATTCCTAATGTCCCTAGAAACCCTGCAATATGGAAGTACATTTGGTCTAACAAATCACTGCCCAAAATTGATCACTTCACTTGGCTACTAGCTCATAATAGCGTCCTCACCACCGATGTTCTTCGAAGGAAAGGATGGGAAGGTCCATCACGCTGCCCCCTTTGCTCTGAAGAGGAAGAAACGACTCCCCATCTGTTTATCTCCTGCCCCTTTGCCGTGGTAGTTTGGAATCTTGTCTCTCTCCCGTGGCACTTTCCCCTGCTCTATGATGATATCCCATCCCTCCTATGCAGTTGGCCAATGTCTTCTCCTGTCAAGGCCCATGCCAAAGACCCTCTGGGCATTGCGTGGATGGTTCTCCCGAAATTTGTCTGCTGGAAACTCTGGTTTGAAAGAAACAATCGAATCTTCAGAGGAATTAGCTAATCCCCTATACAAGTGGTAACTAAAGTAAAATCCCTATTAGGGGACTTCATCAGATCTAAACCTCATCTAAGTCTGTCCTTGCCTCTGTCCAATGATGAAGCCATCTGGTTCTAGAACCTGAACCCGAGTTCGTCAGCTAGTATTCCGGTTAGCTCCCCCCAGCTGCACAACTGGGAGATTAGATTTGAGGGAGAGGAATTTGATCTTTGGTGCCAAAAGCTTGGAAAATATAGACTGCATTTTGATGGAGCTTCGAAAGGGAATCCAGGGGAGGCAGGAGGGGGAGGGGTAATCTTAAACCCCGATGGAGAACGAATTATCACATACTCCTGGAATTTAGGAATAGAATCCAATAATGTGGCGGAGGCTCTGGCTTTGTGGCAAGGACTCAACCAAGCTATTAAGAATGGTATTCAGGCCCTTTCGGTGGTAGGGGACTCGAGGTTGGTCATTCATAGCTTAAACACTATGAACTTGCCCCCCTCCATTCATCTTTGACAAATCCTCAGAAGAACCTTCCTCCTTTTACCTCTCTTTCAGGAGATCCAGTTTTATCATGTCATGCATAAGAACAATGAGCAGGATGATAAAGCGGCCAACGAAGCAATAACCCTTGGGAAATGGACTCTCAAAGTCAATAATGAGCAAAACTTGGTTCCCATTCCGTAACATTATGGGATCGGGTAAACGAGGGAAGAGACAGCATATAAAGGATTACATGATAGGTGGCTTGAGCTCCTACCGACGGTTGGGAACCCACTCCGCTCGCTGCGTGGATCCTCCCAACGTGAACTCTATAACTTACCGAGCCCTTCCTACATCCTCGCATCAGAGAGCTCGTACGCCAATCCTCAGAATGATGTGGTTTCCGTCCTTGAGGATGACGATCGGTACCAGCTTTAGTACGTTGGCCCTGGAGCATTTAAGCAGAAGGATCTCGCAGACTATGGAAATCTCGCACCCATCAGCTCTCAGGCGTGCGAAGTCATTCTCAACCAGGCAAAGCGTCTCAAGCTCCTTAATTACCAGAGTCATTGGGCTGTATGGACCGGCGATTTGTGAGAAGGATAACCAGGGTAATGATTATCGTGCAGCTCCCTCCTTTGGTAATGAGAAAAGCCATTTATGGACGAGTACGGGAACCTGGAATAATGATTCAAACAGGTGGGTAAAAGGTTCCCCTCCCTACCCCAGTTCAACGGCTTTTAATCCCCATTTGGGCCATAGAAACGTCTCCAGCAATATTCAGAATGTTTCAAATCGACCACCTTTGTATTTGAAAGGTTATTTCACGCTGAAGGCGGTCGCTTCTGGGTGGCAAGGTTATCCGGAGCTCTTCGACTCTCGTCCTCTGTATCCCCCGGGGAATAACTGGTGTGCGCTCGACATTATGGCTTACTCTGGAGACTCTGCTGCGTCATCCCCAGACCCGCTCCTGGAAATGGAAGCCGACATCAGGGTTCTTCGCAGGCGAGTAAGACAACAGGGTGATTTTATGAGGCAATTGGATCTGCAGGGTGGACACAGGCTGGACAGAATGGACGAGGAGATAGGAAGTACGCGTGCAGAGGTTGAAGCTGGTTTGGAATCTCTGGAGACGAGGGTTGCAGCAGCCATTGAAAGCATAAACACCAGACTGGACAAGATGGAAGACGCTATAGCGAGGCTGCGGACGGACGGTAATCCAGAAATCGGCAAGAAATAAGCTGCTATCCTCTGACTCTTTCGCTTTTCTGTTTTTTATTTTCCTGAAAGTCCTGTTTTTGTTAATACACAGGCATCTGTAGTTAAGGAACATGAAAGTCCTGTTTTTGTTAATACACAGGCATCTGTATTTAAGGACCATAAGACTGATAGGGAGTTTACAGTTATGGAGATGTAATTCTGCTGGTGACTCTGTCACCATTTTTTAATACAAAACCTAGCCGTTTATGTCAAAAAAACAAAGAATTTAGTAAATTTTGGGGGTTAAAAGAATTGAGAAAGTTATGTATAAAATAAAGATGATTAGTAATTTTGATTCATCTAGATATTATCAAAATAAGCGATAGCTAGATAAAACAATGATATATAAGTTTTATCAAATATATTTCACCACATGTAAGTGAATAAAAATTAAAATTTTCAGCATATTTTAGCATAGTCATGATCCTTCTGTTTCATAAATATTTTGAGCAATGTTTTCAAGAGATGTTCCTTAACATTTAAACAATTACATCTAGCTATAAATGACCCATTTTTACTAAGTATATTTTAGATTATTCATGATCCTTCTTTTTCATAAACCTTTTTGGCAATGTTTTCAAGAGATGTTCCCGATCCTTTAAGCAATTGCATCTAGCTATAAATGACCACCTTTTACTAAGTATTTGCATTTTAAATATAACACAAGGTACACATTAAAGAAATATTTTGCTTCGATTCCATTTTATATAGTAATGATATCACACCCATTAGTTCTTTGATAATCTTGAAGCTGTGTTGTTCTCATGGAAAGAATTAGATAACAATGGCCTTTATATTTTTTCATTGATGTGGCTATCATTGATTAAGGAAATTGAAGTTTCTATTAATATTGAACAATGTGCACTATGTAATAGAGTTATAAATGTTACACATGTTGAGATATACATCATTAGATTTGAAGTGTTTTAGATCTAAAGATGTGTATCCTAGTCTATAGTCTATATAACATATATTATATTGTTAAGGGTTGCATATTAGCCTATATAACATATATTATATGGTTGGGAGTTGCATATTGTTTGTTGTAAAGAACAACTTTGACTACTCATCCCTTTCACTCTTTCATTTAAATTAATTTCTTTGTCTTATAAAAAAATTAAAAATTATATTTATGCGGTGTGGTGTGCCTCAAATTGCATTGCCTTCTTTGATGGCTCAAATCCCTTTACAAGTATGATTATTTATTATTTATGAGGTCTCAATGTATCAATTGATCAAATAATATGAGTCATTAAACATCAATTTTTTTCTAAACTTTTTTATTTTTATATAGCACATCGCTTGGTGCATTTTCCAACATAGATACATTTTAAATTCGAATCTATAAAGAGGAATCTAATTACATCATGTGTAATTTATTTCATTTTAAATTTTAAACTAAAAAAATCTCTCTTAAAATTTTTATTTTTTATAAGTTGATTTCAAATTTTTTAATTATTTTTCATAATTTTTTATTTTATGAGACGACATGGTGACGATCCTCTTAGTTCACATACCCTCCTCAAAAGTTAAATATAAAATAAAAAAAACACAACATTAAAAATGAAAAATATATATATATTTTGGTGATCATCCTGTGATAACCTGAACAAACTCCCGGGGATATCCAGGCCCTTTTATTTACTTTAAATACAGACAGACCTAATTTGCTTAAGGCCCCATAGAACCGTTTCTGCTACGTCTTTTTTTGTTTATTTGCGGGTGTCGGGTCCAGAATCCCGCGGTTCTGAACTTCTCTAACTGTACGGTTCATCAAAACTCATTTAAAAACAAAAGAATCAATCTGCAGCGTGCTCCTGCACTTTTTCACTTTGGCAGACCGAATTCCCACAACAATGGCCGTAGCGGAAGGGCCTGAGAGATGCTTGTACGAAATCCTGGGCATCGAGCTGACCGCCACAGCCGACGAAATTCTCGCAGCGTACAGAAACTTGGCCCTAAAAATCCATCCCGACAAGGCCATCCAAAACGGTGCTTCACAGGAAGAGGCAACCGCGCGGTTCCAGGAAATTCTTCGTGCCTACGAAGTCCTCTCCGATCCCCGCGAGCGTTCCCGGTATGATTCTCACCGCACCAAAATCCTCCATTCTTCCACTTCCTCGTCCTCCACGACAAATTACGATTTCGCTATCAATCTGTGGCCATATTTCTCCACTTCTGTTTATTCTGGCTACGGAGATACCGGCAAAGGTTTCTTTAGGGTTTATGGGGATATATTTCAGACCTTGTTCCAGCAGGAAATATCATACGCTCATTCAATGGGGACAGGTCCCCTCCCCCGGGCTCCTCTATTTGGAAACCTCAAGAGCCCCTATGACCAGGTTTCTGCTTTCTACAACTATTGGATGGGGTTTTCCAGCGTCAAGGACTTTACTTCGGTTGACGAGTATAGGGTTTCCGCGGGGCTGAACCGCAAGACCAGGAGGCTGATGGAGGATGAGAATAAGAAATTGAGGAACAAGGCCAAGAGGGACTATAATGAGAAGGTGCGTCAACTTGCCGAGTTCGTTAAAAAGAGGGATAAGAGGGTTTTGGAGAGGCTGCTGCAGAGGAAGAAGGAAGAGCAGGAGAAGGCAGCGCAGGCGAAGCTTTGGCGCGAGAAATTCAAGAAGGAGAAGCTCGTGAGGGCAAGGCAGTATGAGGAGCAAGACTGGGCAAGAGTTGATGAGGGCAGGGAAGTGGAAGATGATTGGAATCGAGGTGGCCATGATGGATGGTATGATCATGATGTTAGTGGCAAGATGGGATCGGAGTCTGGGCTGCCCGGTGGGAATCCGGAGTTGTATTGCATTGTTTGCAGTAAGAAATTTAAGTCGGACAAGCAGTTGAAGAATCACGAGCAGTCAAAGAAGCACAGAGATAGAGTTATGGAGTTTGAGGAGGACAATAACACTAGCAAACACACGGTCACTTGATATTTTTCTCTTTTAGAGAAGGCAGAATTATTTGAAGGATCTGACACTCTACAAAAGTATAGAACATTTTGACAATCTGCATGATGATAGCAATAATGCAAGCTACAAAAGTATTGTGGGGGATGAGGAAGAAGAAATTGAAAACAACATAGAGGTCAATTCTAGTGACGAGGAGCATGAAATCGATAACAGTGATATGGATGATGAAGCTAGTGTGCAAGAAGCAATGCTAACGACGCTTAGTGCCTAACGAGGGGCTAATAACGTGTATCGAGATACTGCTTCATCTCAAGCAGATGGCACTGATTACAATTACAGAGGAACTGATGAAGAATACAGCTCCACAAATAAGAGAGGCAGGGATTCCAATAAAGTTGAACCAAGTACAGTTTTTTCAATGGAACTCAAAACGATATGGGAATATCAAGTCCTCCTCAGAGGCAAGGTTCCAAGAACAAATCGAAACGGAGAAGACGAGGTACTGATAAGCATCCAGCAACAGACATTGTAGAGACAAGGTGGAGACAACAGGGGGCAGTCTTTCGTATTTCCCGTAAATAAACAACAGATGAACTAGCCACCATATGAGACCATAATCATGATTGGAGCAGGATTTGTTTCTTGTGATGTATATGTAATCAATTGTAAAATGAGTAAATATGGCCTGTCTCAGCGTTCTCAATGACAAACTGAAAAAAATAAGTTTGGAAAAAATACTCTTCCATTTTAGGCACATAATTGCGAAGTTATGTCACTGTATTTTTAGCTTGATTCTACCTAAAACATCTGCCATTGTACACATCTTTCCATTGCATGAATTATTGTTTACTTCTTCGCCATTCCAAAACCAGCTTAACAGAAGAATTCTTAGGATACTCTGTGGAAATGTAGAGTGAAACATCTAAACGTTTTCAAAAAACAAAAAAACTTTTCCATCCTTGCAAAAGCTAAAGTATATGTTTATAATATAGAAATGTTGTGTTTTGATTTAGCCATGATATGCCATAATGTTTTCTATGATACTCTGTGGAAATGTAGAGTGCAACATCTAAACGTTTTCAAAAAACAAATAAACTTTTCTATCTGGGCAAAGACTATAAAGTATATGTTTATAATCTAGAAATGTTGTGTCTTGATTTAGCCATGATATGCCATAATGTTTTCTATGGCTTGAAGGAAATATATTTGGCATTCATTTACTTATTTAAAGCAATACAAGTATTATGTAATTTTTTGTTTAAAGATATGACATAAATCTAGGCTAAATGGTAATGCTACACATAAACATTACACTTGTTTGCTTTGAGATATGGTATAAACATGACACTTGTTTGCTTTGAGATATGACATAATTGAGGAAAGAGTCAAAAACTATATTATGTTAGTAAGTGAATTGAATGTGTCTAATTTTGAATTTTGAAAGTAGAATGTTTATTATGTTGATTTCAATTTATAATGTATTAATTAATGATATAGTGATTTAATAATTATAAAAAAAAATTGGTTATATAAACAAATGTCATAAAATTATAATTATTTAGAATGAATTTTAGGAATAGTTGAATAATTTTATGTTATTGGTTTTATTCCATCATTGTTAACATATTATATAATTTGACAAGAATTGTATGCTCAAAACAACAACTTTAGCCATAAAATTCATATTTCTGTGTAAAAAAACATAAAAAAAAACAACCTTCAAATTGGCAAGTAGTTCTATTGGTAGCACCCTTTTTGGGGGACTAAAATTGCAACTTTTTTGAAACCCCTACCAACTATGGCTGATTCAATTACGATGATCACTTTTAGAGAGAGAGAGAGAATAATATTAATTTAACTTATTTTAAAATACATATGCACTTTCCTAGAAAGAGATTGAAGATATTGTAAAGATTACGATAGATATAGAAAGTATTATGGAAGATGCTTTCTTTATGTAAAATTTAAGAAGTTTGAGACATTGTAAAGATTATGAGAGATAATTCATTTTTGAATTTTTATAGAATACTTTTTTCTAATGAAATGGATTATTAAATGGCATAATTTATAATTTATATGATGTAATTTTTTTATAAATATAATTATATTTTAATGGTGAAAAAAATGTAAAATTCAAGAGTTACAATTAAAATAAAAAAATATATATGTGCAACTTGTCTCTAGAAGAGATAAGGTTGTAGAAGAAATTCTAAGACATGTTTATATATGCTATAGTCTTAAATCTATTGCCAAAATGAGGCTTTGAGTGTAATCCTATATAAGCCTTATTGTCTATGACCAAGTTTATAGAATTTGAATATAGAAATCTCACTTTAGAATTTATAAAATGGTTATTAACTCAAATATAACAAAAAAACATGATAAGTGTGTAGAAAGAGACCCCCTTACATGGAAAGTTAATCTTAGTAATTTTTTATTATTTTTGAGCTAGCTTAAAGTATAGGAACTTCCCTATGATACACATTTTCCTAGCCATAATATTGTTCATTCCTCAAGAACTTCTATATGAATCTCCTATAATTTAATAAGTTCTTGATTAGTTTTCTTGTAAGACTTGGATATATTTTACAAAAAATATATCCAAGTCTTACGAGAAAAGTCATCAAGAACTGCAGAGCAACCCTAATTTTCCAAAAATGGAATTTGGAACTTCTAATTGGATAGATAGATGCACCTCCTCAAAGAGATTTTCCCAATGTACTCACTTCTCTAAATCAGTGATTCAACAGAAACCCAAAATTGTTGATGCCCTAGTTTTCCTCGAGTAGCATTGACGGGCCAAAAAATGAGGATTCTCGGAATCAAGTTCTTCTTCGACATAAATATGCTCCCTCCTAGGGAAAGTTATCCTAGCCTCTTTTTCTTGATGATCTCTGTAGAGAATACCCAAAACTTAGAATCCCTAGATTCCCGCAAGTGCACAATGTCTTCTTTTATGGTTAGCTTTGATACCATGTTAGTTTTTCTACATTTAATGAATATTACCTAGGATCTTAAATGAAAGAATAACATGCACAGCATAACACAAGAGACACAAATATTTTCTTTGGGGAAACCATAAAGGATAAAAACCCACAACTTCCTCAGAGATAGAATCGTCACCAATACAATATCACAAAAGTAAAACCCCAAAACAAAGATGGTCTTCTGCAGCGCCTCTCTCTTTCTCCTATGTGAAATTGTCCTATCTCTCTCACTTATGCGAATTTGAGTGAGTGAGTTTGTGTTCAAATGAGAGAGCCTTTCTCTCTATTTATACTTTACTTTCAATTGACCTTTTATCACTTGCTAGGTCAGCCCCAACTAAACCTGACTAGGTCGACTTGTGTAGGGGACTCAATAACCCTAATACAACTGACTCTAGGGAGATCTAATGCCCCAACTTACAATGTAGGATTTACCTCAATGACTTTACATTACCAAATGTAATAATGACATCTCCGACGAGAGGAATAAACATCTCTGTGAGAGGTACAAATAAAATACAATAATAATAACAATATAAAATACAAGCGAATATCTTCCGAATTTACAACTACATAAACAATTTATAGTGCTCATAAACTTATATTTAATAGCATTAATAAGTAGCCATAAAGCATTCTTAGAAAGAAGATTACTCACACTCTATTAACTAAGCTTTTGATAAATGCAAGTTTACAAAGAATTTATAGACTTTGCCTTGGACAAATTGAATATAAGTATTGTTATGTTGTGTAATTTTGAGTCTTAGCTATATTAAGGTTACATAGTTTAAAATATAAAAGTTATTGATGGTGCTTTACAGTTTTCCATGGTACCTTTTATATTCCTCTAAAGAAATTTTAACTTAGTACCTCACATTCCTCTCAGATAAAAAAAAATCTATAATTTGTGATTATAGTTCTGACTCAACTAATACTACTTTTAGACATCGTGATGAACTTGACTCTCATATATAATTACGAGATCATGTGCAGTCCGAAGATTCAAAATTTGTACAGATCCTTTCAAATAAACATAAATAAACATATAGGTTCCCCTTTAAACCAAACTACAAGCCAATTAACTTCTGATCTCCGAATTGGCACTGAAATTGAGTGCTTTATCGAAGATGCAACCACTATGATGAGAGAACCAGTTGTTACCTCAAATAACAAGAAGTTCAACTTTTCCATGAACCCTAGATGAATAAACCTGACATGAAATTGACATGCAAATATAAAACAATACCACATGTTTTAATCGTTGTCGTCAAGCAAAACCGCTACTATTGGAAAATGTTAGCAATCCATTCCCTCGAAAGACATGAACACAAGGAGGACACAGGACATGGATGGTAAGGACCAGATGGCTAGTGACAAAAACAAAATTGTTACATCTGATAATTTAATTAAGGTAATTAAATGCGACTAAATATTTGTATTTTCTCTCTGTTGTAGCTTATTATGTTCTTCCCACAAAGATCTTCTTCCATAATTCATTAGCTCAAGTAGTCTTGCCTCTGTGTGAGCTCAAGTACTCTTGCATGTCCTTCCCATCCCATATTGATCAAAATTTTAAGTTAGGTATTGCTTAACAAGTGTCAAGATCTCAAAGGAATTGGGTACTGAACCCAAACGGTTTCACTAATTGATGACAAAATGGTTTAACCTCTAAATATAAATATAGCTACATTGTCACCGTGAAATGTTTGTATCATGCTATACCACCATTTTGCTCCATATTACATAGAGTTTATACAATGACCACAAGTTGCAACCTTGGTTGATGGCCAACCTAGTCGGAAGAACTCGCGGCAGGAAACAGGTACATCGTTTATTATTTCCATGTGATCGTACTTCTAGTAATATGATCACCAGCCCCGAATTACTCTCGGAATAGCTAGGAGATTCGTGCAGACTAATACTAGAGAGGGCACACAAAGAACACTAATAAAGAAGAAAGAATAAGAAAAGCATAGTATAGAATCTAAATTAATATTATGTAAATAATTTTACCTAGGACCAAAAAATAAAATAGTATAGGAAGCAATACTTCCAATTCCTTGTAAACTTGTGTTATGTCTTAGATGTTGTATAATTATGAACGAAGAATAAATGGTTGTACATCTAAATGAAAATAGTAGTCCTTAAGAAGTATAGCTCATAAAGGTAATTACACAAATTCTAAGACGATATGAAAGGTATGGCATTGGACCATTGTTATATAGTTAAAGTAATTCATATCTAAATTGCAAGTATCTACTTGGATCAAGTCATCAATCTTCACTTTTTGTGAAGAAGTGTATAGTTTTTAGGCATCATATAATTTATGCCATACATGTTGATGGTCAAGAGCACCAAAGCAACAACATATTCTTAAATTTAAAAAAATCCACACGTAAAACCATATAAACTTTTTCGATCTTCAGAAACTAGGTATAGATAATATTCAAAGGAATTAGCGTATACATATGTGAAAATAATAGAGCCCTCTCCAAATGTAATTAGTACAAAATTTTCAGTTCAATTGGTTACCTAATGCGATGCAAAGTTTTTACTTAAGAAATCACTTGTTTATATTGTAACATCCCGAAAATTCATAAAAATTTAAAAAAAATTCAAAGAAGGCATTTACGACAAATGTTGATGTGCAGAACTAAAATAAATGTCAATCTGATAACGCCACTTCATAATTTTTGAAAACATATTACGACAATACTTTGCTTATGCTAAACTCTAGAACTATGTGATGTATTTATGTTCACTTGCGATACAATTTTCGTTATATGTGCTCACAGTTTGTTTTTTAGTGATGATGAAGGGGTCCTATGGGGTACCGTGAGGCTTACCTAGCTATGTAGCTAAAGAATTTGAATCTTGATGTTGTAGAACACAGGTAAGAGCAATAAAATTCAAGTTATCCTTCAGTAATGTTCTGCATTCCGAAATTGTATTATAAAACTTAGAAAAGGATTATCTTCCCTTCCTCAAGTCAGGTCTTCTAGTGAACTTCATATAAACATTGTCCTGGTTTATTTTAATTGAATTATAGTTTGAAGATCTATGTTTGTAATTGAATACAGAGATAGAAGAACCTTCTCATGAAATCTAATTTAGAAAAGTTGGCTTTGAGAATCATAACATAGGTCTTAACCAATTCCGTGGAGATATCATTATAATGTTCTATGTCTTGTCTAAGTTATTTATTCATTATTACAAGGTCAAAGAATAAGCATCGACTTACTAAATGTAATAACTTCGTTATGCTAATATATAGTGATATATTCATGTATATCGTGGTTTTAATATGCACAATGATTTAGTATAGGGTGACAATACCTATATATTTAAAAGCGTGCATTTGTGAAACGTAAACTATATACAAATACTATGCATTTTCTACATGCATGAACTATATGCAATTACTATGCATTTCCTACATGCATAAACTATAGGAAAATGTCCAAGGTATGAGACAATATGAAATATGAACAATATGTGAAACTTTAAACATCAATTCGACGATTAGTTGATAAAACGCAAAGGTTAAAAACTATGGACTTACAAAATTGTGTTATTAAATGTTGCAACCAAAATCTTCGTGCCAACTCTGATAAGGACATGGTATTAATTGTATTAGTGATGATACGCTGGCAGGTTATCGTATCCAGTCTTAGCATTAACTCTCCCATCTACTTTCTCGGTGGATATCCCGGTGGATGCTATCGTGGATAGTGTCACATGAAGGCTTTGTAAGAATACTGCCATTGTCGTCGAGCTATGCAAGGTTTGACCTATAATTATACTGAGCTGGACTCCGTGGTGGAAGTGGTAATAAATGTGGTCTTAAATATAGTTGTTGCTTGTAATACGATGTGCCCTGTTGGAAAAGGTATCCACCGTTGATCTCGTGATGCCCTTGAGATTTGGAATAAACCCTAGTCTTCCGCTATGTCTCGTTGAGGTTGTTTCTTTGGCATTCATTTGGTGTTAAGGAGTGTCTTGGTGGAGAGGCCAACCGGTCTACGAATGTTAGGGTTTACAGAGTTGTTTTTAGGAGGAACCTCTACAGGTTTCGATACTCCGACCTTCAGTTTGTGAGTGTTTCCATAGTGAGCTTTCAATAGTTCTCTCTCTCTCTCTCCACTGTTGGCTCTAGTTCTCATGGAACGTGGCCATGTTTTGTTTCCAACACATGGTTCTTTTGCAAGGTAAAGTAATAGGCTGCAAAACCTACTTCTTTTATTAGTGTATTCGAATTATAGATGTTTTTATTTCGTTCTTTGAACTCCCTAAATATATTTTAACCAAACTTTGTTTATGTGGTAGGTAATCCTTGCCCTCGGCTTTCTTCATTCGTAGTAGAAGTGGGAAAAAGCACTCATAATTCGGTAAGCCTCGGAGGTTTCCTGTAGATGACACTGTTGATTCCTTGTCTGGCTTAGCCGAGACTTCCATCATGTGGGTTGGATGTTGTTTGTACTGTCGATGTAGGGTTTGGTAGCCATATGGCATGTAAGGAGAAAATTGGTTCTCGTTTTACTCCATGTTCACCATAAATGTGCGACACTTGTATCCATGATGCTTAACCGTGTTGACTACAAGATTTAACTCTCGGCTTTTTGGATAAATAAAACGGTGTTAACTGTTTAAGAACCTGTGTTTTGTTTTGGCTTTTGTTGTGTTGATTTGTCAATTCGGTCGCCTATTGTTTTAAATAAGAACTGCTAAAAAAAGAAGGGTTGAGCCTGATACTGCAATGAAAGTTGTTTTGGATGCTTTTCGTGTTGAAAGGTTAAGTGTTTTGATAGTGGTAATGTTGTGCTGTAGAAAGTTGGTACATAATTCATAAGGCCACATTTTGTTGTACAGAGGCATTAAGCCTAGTTACAAACCCTATCAACATGTTTTGGTAACTGTTAAAAGTGTTCAGTCCTCGACTATTTGATATATGGAAAGGTATTAGGTCTATGTGTGTTTATACTATATGAGTAAATTTGTTAATGGCCAAAAGCCAAAATACCTCGTTTTGAACTTTAAACCCTAATGTCTAACTTTGTCTTACTTTATGGAAAATGTTTATGGCCTTGAGCCTTTGGTTCAGTATGTGACTAAGATGTTGAAATGGTTAAAGTGTTGAGAGTCAAATGGCTTGGTTCCTCAAACTGTAAACTTAGTTTTGTTTGTGTAGATGAATAATATCGATGGGCAATTGATTTTGCTATTGTAAGATATCCACCTTTGTTTTGTTTAATGCTGGGTTTATTACCCTAGGCTCTTCCTGCAAGGAATGGTTATTTTTAATGTTTAAAAGTTTGATCCCTTTCGTTAAATGAACTTTTCTATGTTGAGATCACAGCTGTACACGATGTGACTGCATGTACTAAAAAAAATATAAGGCATAGTGCCTTAGTCGAAACTCTTGGTCGTGCACCACCTTTCATAGCCATGAATTTGTCATTTTTTACACCCTACATCTATCAATTACTACAACTTGATATTTATTTTCCTTTACTTAGGAATGGAAGGAAGCAAATAGATGGACTAAAATTGAATACTATTAAAAGCAAAGAGATGGAATAGCACACGAAATAAAATGGATTGAATTCTTCATTGTTATGGATAACTCTATGCCTTACTTCATAAAATCATTCTTATCACATGCAAGAGCTACAAGTTGGTCTCTTCCAGCAAGTCCAGTCCTAGCATCTTCCAAGATTCTATAATGATAAGTGAGTTATCTTTGGTTGAAAGAGGAATACCAACACCATAAATCACTCCATGACAAGTCATTGTGAATACTTTTTCAATATAGACATGTAATCACTATACAATGATTGTAAGTCATGTGTGAACAAGATATTTTTTTAGCTACAAGTTGGTCTCTTCCAGCAAGTCTAGCCCTAGCATCTTCCAAGATTCTATAATGATAAGTGAGTTATCTTTGGTTGAAAGAGGAAGACCAACACCATAAATCACTCCATGACAAGTCATTGTGAATACTTTTTCAATATAGACATGTAATCACTACACAATGATTGTAAGTCATGTGTGAACAAGATATTTTTTATTCAAAACAACATAAAGAACGGATGGCACTTTCCTATGTCGAAACTAACTTTTTTTCTTTGTGTGGCTCACGGAACACCCTTTTTTTTTGGTGCCCACTACGTCCACATTAACCTCTCCGGCATCCGGAGACATAGGAAGGGCAATTAATTGGCTTGTAGAGCTCCTGAAGAGTTCAACGGCTCACTTAAGAGAAAGTGTCATTGGCGGGACCTGAACATGGATGGAGCACATAAAAATTCGATAACTCAACCACTCGGGCTAAACTCAATTGACATTTTTTTCAATGGAACACATCATGGGAAACCCTCGGGTACTTCCCCTCATTTCGAGGATGGTACCCAAGGTAAACCATCGACTCTGATTATGGGGCCTAACCCGGTGGGGACATCAAGTGAGGCCCTACATAGCCACCCAAGGATTTGAGCACGAGACCTTCTACTTGCGATTACAACACTCAACCACTTGAGCTAACCCAATTTAGACGCGTTTTTATTATGTTATCTTCGTGTATTCATCAAAAGTTACATATATTTGCTTTAATGTTGTCAATGAAGACTTAGACATTTTGATTTTATTGTGTTAATATACATTGGGTATGATGAAAATTTGTGCTTTAGGTCACTAGAATAATGGTGAAAGAAAGCAATTGTAAGAATTTAGTAAATTTTGGGGGTTAAAAGAATTGAGAAAGTTATGTATAAAATAAAGATGATTAGTAATTTTGATTCATCTAGATATTATCAAAATAAGCGATAGCTAGATAAAACAATGATATATAAGGTTTATCAAATATATTTCACCACATGTAAGTGAATAAAAATTAAAATTTTCAGCATATTTTAGCATAGTCATGATCCTTCTGTTTCATAAATATTTTGAGCAATGTTTTCAAGAGATGTTCCTTAACATTTAAACAATTACATCTAGCTATAAATGACCCATTTTTACTAAGTATATTTTAGATTATTCATGATCCTTCTTTTTCATAAACCTTTTTGGCAATGTTTTCAAGAGATGTTCCCGATCCTTTAAGCAATTGCATCTAGCTATAGATGACCACCTTTTACTAAGTATTTGCATTTTAAATATAACACAAGGTACACATTAAAGAAATAGTTTGCTTCGATTCCATTTTATATAGTAATGATATCACACCCATTAGTTCTTTGATAATCTTGAAGCTGTGGTGTTCTCACTGAAAGAATTAGATAACAATGGCCTTTATATTTTTTCATTGATGTGGCTATCATTGATTAAGGAAATTGAAGTTTCTATTAATATTGAACAATGTGCACTATGTAATAGAGTTATAAATGTTACACATGTTGAGATATACATCATTAGATTTGAAGTGTTTTAGATCTAAAGATGTGTATCCTAGTCTATAGTCTATATAACATATATTATATTGTTAAGGGTTGCATATTAGCCTATATAACATATATTATATGGTTGGGAGTTGCATATTGTTTGTTGTAAAGAACAACTTTGACTACTCATCCCTTTCACTCTTTCATTTAAATTAATTTCTTTGTCTTATAAAAAAATTAAAAATTATATTTATGCGGTGTGGTGTGCCTCAAATTGCATTGCCTTCCTTGATGGCTCAAATCCCTTCACAAGTATGATTATTTACTATTTATGAGGTCTCAATTTATCAATTGATCAAATAATATGAGTCATTAAACATCAATTTTTTTATATACTTTTTGTTTTTATATAGCACATTGCTTGGTGCATTTTCCAACATAGATACATTTTAAATTCAAATCTATAAAGAGGAATCTAATTACATCATGTGTAATTTATTTCATTTTAAATTTTAAACTCAAAAAATCTCTCTTTAAATTTTTATTTTATAAGTTGATTTGAATTTTTTAAATTATTTTTCATAATTTTTTATTTTATGAGACGACATGGTGACGATCCTCTTAGTTCACATACCCTCCTCAAAAGTTAAATATAAAATAAAAAAAACACAACATTAAAAATGAAAAATATATATATATATTTTGGTGATCATCCCGTGATAACCTGAACAAACTCCCGGGGATATCCAGGCCCTTTTATTTACTTTAAATACAGACAGACCTAATTTGCTTAAGGCCCCATAGAACCGTTTCTGCTACGTCTTTTTTTGTTTATTTGCGGGTGTCGGGTCCAGAATCCCGCGGTTCTGAACTTCTCTAACTGTACGGTTCATCAAAACTCATTTAAAAACCAAAGAATCAATCTGCAGCGTGCTCCTGCACTTTTTCACTTTGGCAGACCGAATTCCCACAACAATGGCCGCAGCTGAAGGGCCTGAGAGATGCTTGTACGAAATCCTGGGCATCGAGCTGACCGCCACAGCCTACGAAATTCTCGCAGCGTACAGAAACTTGGCCCTAAAAATCCATCCCGACAAGGCCATCCAAAACGGCGCTTCACAGGAAGAGGCAACCGCGCGGTTCCAGGAAATTCTTCGTGCCTACGAAGTCCTCTCCGATCCCCGCGAGCGTTCCCGGTATGATTCTCACCGCACCAAAATCCTCTATTCTTCCACTTCCTCGTCCTCCAGGACAAATTGCGATTTCGCTATCAATCTGTGGCCATATTTCTCCAATTCTGTTTATTCTGGCTACGGAGATACCGGCAAAGGTTTCTTTAGGGTTTATGGGGATATATTTCAGACCTTGTTCCAGCAGGAAATAGCATACGCTCATTCAATGGGGACAGGTCCCGTCCCCCAGGCTCCTCTATTTGGAAACCTCAAGAGCCCCTATGACCAGGTTTCTGCTTTCTACAACTATTGGATGGGGTTTTCCAGCGTCAAGGACTTTACTTCGGTTGACGAGTATAGCGTTTCCGCGGGGCTGAACCGCAAGACCAGGAGGCTGATGGAGGATGAGAATAAGAAATTGAGGAACAAGGCCAAGAGTGACTATAATGAGAAGGTGCGTCAACTTGCCGTGTTCGTTAAAAAGAGGGTTAAGAGGGTTTTGGAGAGGCTGCTGCAGAGGAAGAAGGAAGAGCAGGAGAAGGCAGCGCAGGCGAAGCTTTGGCGCGAGAAATTGAAGAAGGAGAAGCTCGTGAGGGCAAGGCAGTATGAGGAGCAAGACTGGGCCAGAGTTGATGAGGGCAGGGAAGTGGAAGATGATTGGAATCGAGGTGGCCATGATGGATGGTATGATCATGATGTTAGTAGCAAGATGGGATCGGAGTCTGGGCTGCCCGGTGGGAATCCGGAGTTGTATTGCATTGTTTGCAGTAAGAAATTTAAGGCGGACAAGCAGTTGAAGAATCACGAGCAGTCAAAGAAGCAGAGAGATAGAGTTATGGAGTTTGAGGAGGACAATAACACTAGCAAACACACGGTCACTTGATATTTTTCTCTTTTAGAGAAGGCAGAATTATTTGAAGGATCTGACACTCTACAAAAGTATAGAACATTTTGACAATCTGCATGATGATAGCAATAATGCAAGCTACAAAAGTATTGTGGGGGATGAGGAAGAAGAAATTGAAAACAACATAGAGGTCAATTCTAGTGACGAGGAGCTTGAAATCGATAACAGTGATATGGATGATGAAGCTAGTGTGCAAGAAGCAATGCTAACGACGCTTAGTGCCTAACGAGGGGCTAATAACGTGTATCGAGATACTGCTTCATCTCAAGCAGATGGCACTGATTACAATTACAGAGGAACTGATGAAGAATACAGCTCCACAAATAAGAGAGGCAGGGATTCCAATAAAGTTGAACCAAATACAGTTTTTTAAATGGAACTCAAAACGATATGGGAATATCAAGTCCTCCTTAGAGGCAAGGTTCCAAGAACAAATCGAAACGGAGAAGACGAGGTACTGATAAGCATCCAGCAACAGACATTGTAGAGACAAGGTGGAGACAACAGGGGGCAGTCTTTCGTATTTCCCGTAAATAAACAACAGATGAACTAGCCACCATATGAGACCATAATCATGATTGGAGCAGGATTTGTTTCTTGTGATGTATATGTAATCAATTGTAAAATGAGTAAATATGGCCTGTCTCAGCGTTCTCAATGACAAACTGAAAAAAATAAGTTTGGAAAAAATACTCTTCCATTTTAGGCACATAATTGCGAAGTTATGTCACTGTATTTTTAGCTTGATTCTACCTAAAACATCTGCCATTGTACACATCTTTCCATTGCATGAATTATTGTTTACTTCTTCGCCATTCCAAAACCAGCTTAACAGAAGAATTCTTAGGATACTCTGTGGAAATGTAGAGTGAAACATCTAAACGTTTTCAAAAAACAAAAAAACTTTTCCATCCTTGCAAAAGCTAAAGTATATGTTTATAATATAGAAATGTTGTGTTTTGATTTAGCCATGATATGCCATAATGTTTTCTATGATACTCTGTGGAAATGTAGAGTGCAACATCTAAACGTTTTCAAAAAGCAAATAAACTTTTCTATCTGGGCAAAGACTATAAAGTATATGTTTATAATCTAGAAATGTTGTGTCTTGATTTAGCCATGATATGCCATAATGTTTTCTATGGCTTGAAGGAAATATATTTGGCATTCATTTACTTATTTAAAGCAATACAAGTATTATGTAATTTTTTGTTTAAAGATATGACATAAATCTAGGCTAAATGGTAATGCTACACATAAACATTACACTTGTTTGCTTTGAGATATGGTATAAACATGACACTTGTTTGCTTTGAGATATGACATAATTGAGGAAAGAGTCAAAAACTATATTATGTTAGTAAGTGAATTGAATGTGTCTAATTTTGAATTTTGAAAGTAGAATGTTTATTATGTTGATTTCAATTTATAATGTATTAATTAATGATATAGTGATTTAATAATTATAAAAAAAAATTGGTTATATAAACAAATGTCATAAAATTATAATTATTTAGAATGAATTTTAGGAATAGTTGAATAATTTTATGTTATTGGTTTTATTCCATCATTGTTAACATATTATATAATTTGACAAGAATTGTATGCTCAAAACAACAACTTTAGCCATAAAATTCATATTTCTGTGTAAAAAAACATAAAAAAAAAACAACCTTCAAATTGGCAAGTAGTTCTATTGGTAGCACCCTTTTTGGGGGACTAAAATTGCAACTTTTTTGAAACCCCTACCAACTATGGCTGATTCAATTAGGATGATCACTTTTATAGAGAGAGAGAGAATAATATTAATTTAACTTATTTTAAAATACATATGCACTTTCCTAGAAAGAGATTGAAGATATTGTAAAGATTACGATAGATATAGAAAGTATTATGGAAGATGTTTTCTTTATGTAAAATTTAAGAAGTTTGAGACATTGTAAAGATTATGAGAGATAATTCATTTTTGAATTTGGATTATTAAATGGCATAATTTATAATTTATATGATGTAATTTTTTTATAAATATAATTATATTTTAATGGTGAAAAAAATGTAAAATTCAAGAGTTACAATTAAAATAAAAAATATATATATGTGCAACTTGTCTCTAGAAGAGATAAGGTTGTAGAAGAAATTCTAAGACATGTTTATATATGCTATAGTCTTAAATCTATTGCCAAAATGAGGCTTTGAGTGTAATCCTATATAAGCCTTATTGTCTATGACCAAGTTTATAGAATTTGAATATAGAAATCTCACTTTAGAATTTATAAAATGGTTATTAACTCAAATATAACAAAAAAACATGATAAGTGTGTAGAAAGAGACCCCCTTACATGGAAAGTTAATCTTAGTAATTTTTTATGACAAGAGGAGTACCCCAAGAGCTCTTATTTTTGAGCTAGCTTAAAGTATAGGAACTTCCCTATGATACACATTTTCCTAGCCATAATATTGTTCATTCCTCAAGAACTTCTATATGAATCTCCTATAATTTAATAAGTTCTTGATTAGTTTTCTTGTAAGACATGGATATATTTTACAAAAAATATATCCAAGTCTTACGAGAAAAGTCATCAAGAACTGCAGAGCAACCCTAATTTTCCAAAAATGGAATTTGGAACTTCTAATTGGATAGATAGATGCACCTCCTAGGGAAAGTTATCCTAGCCTCTTTTTCTTGATGATCTCTGTAGAGAATACCCAAAACTTAGAATCCCTAGATTCCCGCAAGTGCACAATGTCTTCTTTTATGGTTAGCTTTGATACCATGTTAGTTTTTCTACATTTAATGAATATTACCTAGGATCTTAAATGAAAGAATAACATGCGTAGCATAACACAAGAGACGCAAATATTTTCCTTGGGGAAACCATAAAGGATAAAAACCCACAACTTCCTCAGAGATAGAATCATCACCAATACAATATCACAAAAGTAAAACCCCAAAACAAAGAAGGTCTTCTGCAGTGCCTCTCTCTTTCTCCTATGTGAAATTGTCCTCTCTCTCTCACTTATACGAACTTGAGTGAGTGAGTTTGTGTTCAAATGAGAGAGCCTTTCTCTCTATTTATACTTTACTTTCACTTGACCTTTTATCAGTTGCTAGGTCAGCCCCAACTAAACCTGACTAGGTCGACTTGTCTAGGGGACTCAATAACCCTAATACAACTGACTCTAGGGAGATCTAATGCCCCAACTTACAATGGAGGATTTACCTCAATGACTTTACATTACCAAATGTAATAATGACATCTCCGACGAGAGGCATAAACATCTCTATGAGAGGTACAAAAAAAATACAATAATAATAACAATATAAAATACAAGTGAATATCTTCCGAATTTACAACTACATAAACAATTTATAGTGCTCATAAACTTATATTTAATAGCATTAATAAGTAGCCATAAAGCATTTTTAGAAACAAGATTACTCACACTCTATTAACTAAGCTTGTGATAAATGCAAGTTTACAAAGAATTTATAGACTTTGCCTTGGACAAATTGAATATAAGTATTGTTATGTTGTGTAGTTATGAGTCTTAGCTATATTAAGGTTGCATAGTTTAAAATATAAAAGTTATTGATGGTGCTTTACAGTTTTCCATGGTACCTTTTATATTCCTCTAAAGAAATTTTAACTTAGTACCTCGCATTCCTCTCAAATAAAAAAAAATCTATAATTTGTGATTATAGTTCTGACTCAACTAATACTACTTTTAGACATCCTAATGAACTTGACTCTCATATATAATTACGAGATCATGTGCAGTCCGAAGATTCAAAATTTGTACAGATCCTTTCAAATAAACATAAATAAACATATAGGTTCCCCTTTAAACCAAACTACAGGCCAATTAACTTCTGATCTCTGAATTGGCACTGAAATTGAGTGCTTTATCGAAGATGCAACCACTATGATGAGAGAACCAGTTGTTATCTCAACTAACAAGAAGTTCATAAAAATTTAAAAAAAATTCAAAGAAGGCATTTACGACAAATGTTGATGTGCAGAACTAAAATAAATGCCAATCTGATAATGCCACTTCATAATTTTTGAAAACATATTACGACAATACTTTGCTTATGCTAAACTCTAGAACTATGTGATGTATTTATGTTCACTTGCGATACAATTTTCGTTATATGTGCTCACAGTTTGTTTTTTGGTGATGATGAAGGGGTCCTATGGGGTACCGTGAGGCTTACCTAGCTATGTAGCTAAAGAATTTGAATCTTGATGTTGTAGAACACAGGTAAGAGCAATAAAATTCAAGTTATCCTTCAGTAATGTTCTGCATTCCGAAATTGTATTATAAAACTTAGAAAAGGATTATCTTCCCTTCCTCAAGTCAGGTCTTCTAGTGAACTTCATATAAACATTGTCCTGGTTTATTTTAATTGAATTATAGTTTGAAGATCTATGTTTGTAATTGAATACAGAGATAGAAGAACCTTCTCATGAAATCTAATTTAGAAAAGTTGGCTTTGAGAATCATAACATAGGTCTTAACCAATTCCATGGAGATATCATTATAATGTTCTATGTCTTGTCTAAGTTATTTATTCATTATTACAAGGTCAAAGAATAAGCATCGACTTACTAAATGTAATAACTTCTCTATGCTAATATATAGTGATATATTCATGTATATCGTGGTTTTAATATGCACAATGATTTAGTATAGGGTGACAATACCTATATAGTTAAAAGCGTGCATTTGTGAAACGTAAACTATATACAAATACTATGCATTTTCTACATGCATGAACTATATGCAATTACTATGCATTTCCTACATGCATAAACTATAGGAAAATTTCCAAGGTATGAGACAATATGAAATATGAACAATATGTGAAACTTTAAACATCAATTCGACGATTAGTTGATAAAACGCAAAGGTTAAAAACTATGGACTTACAAAATTGTGTTATTAAAGGTTGCAACCAAAATCTTCGTGCCAACTCTGATAAGGACATGGTATTAATTGTATTAGTGATGATACGCTGGCAGGTTATCGTATCCAGTCTTAGCATTAACTCTCCCATCTACTTTCTCGGTGGATATCCCGGTGGATGCTATCGTGGATAGTGTCACATGAAGGCTTTGTAAGAATACTGCCATTGTCGTCGAGCTATGCAAGGTTTGACCTATAATTATACTGAGCTGGACTCCGTGGTGGAAGTGGTAATAAATGTGGTCTTAAATATAGTTGTTGCTTGTAATACGATGTGCCCTGTTGGAAAAGGTATCCACCGTTGATCTCGTGATGCCCTTGAGATTTGGAATAAACCCTAGTCTTCCGCTATGTCTCGTTGAGGTTGTTTCTTTGGCATTCATTTGGTGTTAAGGAGTGTCTTGGTGGAGAGGCCAACCGGTCTACGAATGTTAGGGTTTACAGAGTTGTTTTTAGGAGGAACCTCTACAGGTTTCGATACTCCGACCTTCAATTTGTGAGTGTTTCCATAGTGAGCTTTCAATAGTTCTCTCTCTCTCTCTCCACTGTTGGCTCTAGTTCTCATGGAACGTGGCCATGTTTTGTTTCCAACACATGGTTCTTTTGCAAGGTAAAGTAATAGGCTGCAAAACCTACTTCTTTTATTAGTGTATTCAAATTATAGATGTTGTTATTTCGTTCTTTGAACTCCCTAAATATATTTTAACCAAACTTTGTTTATGTGGTAGGTAATCCTTGTCCTCGGCTTTCTTCATTCATAGTAGAAGTGGGAAAAAGGACTCATAATTCGGTAAGCCTCGGAGGTTTCCTGTAGATGACACTGTTGATTCCTTGTCTGGCTTAGCCGAGACTTCCATCATCTGGGTTGGATGTTGTTTGTACTGTCGATGTAGGGTTTGGTAGCCATATGGCATGTAAGGAGAAAATTGGTTCTCGTTTTACTCCATGTTCACCATAAATGTGCGACACTTGTATCCATGATGCTTAACCGTGTTGACTACAAGATTTAACTCTCGGCTTTTTGGATAAATAAAACGTTGTTAACTGTTTAAGAACCTGTGTTTTGTTTTTGCTTTTGTTGTGTTGATTTGTCAATTCGGTCGCCTATTGTTTTAAATAAGAACTGCTAAAAAAAGAAGGGTTGAGCCTGATACTGCAATGAAAGTTGTTTTGGATGCTTTTCGTGTTGAAAGGTTAAGTGTTTTGATAGTGGTAATGTTGTGCTGTAGAAAGTTGGTACATAATTCATAAGGCCACATTTTGTTGTACAGAGGCATTAAGCCTAGTTACAAACCCTATCAACATGTTTTGGTAACTGTTAAAAGTGTTCAGTCCTCGACTATTTGATATATGGAAAGGTATTAGGTCTATGTGTGTTTATACTATATGAGTAAATTTGTTAATGGCCAAAAGCCAAAATACCTCGTTTTGAACTTTAAACCCTAATGTCTAACTTTGTCTTACTTTATGGAAAATGTTTATGGCCTTGAGCCTTTGGTTCAGTATGTGACTAAGATGTTGAAATGGTTAAAGTGTTCAGAGTCAAATGGCTTGGTTCCTCAAACTGTAAACATAGTTTTGTTTGTGTAGATGAATAATATCGATGGGCAATTGATTTTGCTATTGTAAGATATCCACCTTTGTTTTGTTTAATGCTGGGTTTATTACCCTAGGCTCTTCCTGCAAGGAATGGTTATTTTTAATGTTTAAAAGTTTGATCCCTTTCGTTAAATGAACTTTTCTATGTTGAGATCACAGCTGTACACGATGTGACTGCATGTACTAAAAAAAATATAAGGCATAGTGCCTTAGTGGAAACTCTTGGTCGTGCACCACCTTTCATAGCCATGAATTTGTCATTTTTTACACCCTACATCTATCAATTACTACAACTTGATATTTATTTTCCTTTACTTAGGAATGGAAGGAAGCAAATAGATGGACTAAAACTGAATACTATTAAAAGCAAAGAGATGGAATAGCACACGAATTAAAATGGATTGAATTCTTCATTGTTATGGATAACTCTATGCCTTATTTCATAAAATCATTCTTATCACATGCAAGAGCTACAAGTTGGTCTCTTCTAGCAAGTCCAGTCCTAGCATCTTCCAAGATTCTATAATGATAAGTGAGTTATCTTTGGTTGAAAGAGGAAGACCAACACCATAAATCACTCCATGACAAGTCATTGTGAATACTTTTTCAATATAGACATGTAATCACTATACAATGATTGTAAGTCATGTGTGAACAAGATATTTTTTTAGCTACAAGTTGGTCTCTTCTAGCAAGTCTAGCCCTAGCATCTTCCAAGATTCTATAATGATAAGTGAGTTATCTTTGGTTGAAAGAGGAAGACCAACACCATAAATCACTCCATGACAAGTCATTGTGAATACTTTTTCAATATAGACATGTAATCACTATACAATGATTGTAAGTCATGTGTGAACAAGATATTTTTTATTCAAAACAACATAAAGAACGGATGGCACTTTCCTATGTCGAAACTAACTTTTTTTCTTTGTGTGGCTCACGGAACACCCTTTTTTTTCGGTGCCCACTACGTCCACATTAACCTCTCCGGCATCCGGAGACATAGGAAGGGCAATTAATTGGCTAGTAGAGCTCCTGAAGAGTTCAACGGCTCACTTAAGAGAAAGTGTCATTGGCGGGACCTGAACATGGATGGAGCAGATAAAAATTCGATAACTCAACCACTCGGGCTAAACTCAATTGACATTTTTTTCAATGGAACACATCATGGGAAACCCTCGGGTACTTCCCCTCATTTCGAGGATGGTACCCAAGGTAAACCATCGACTCTGATTATGGGGCCTAACCCGGTGGGGACATCAAGTGAGGCCCTACATAGCCACCCAAGGATTTGAGCCCGAGACCTTCTACTTGCGATTACAACACTCAACCACTTGAGCTAACCCAATTTAGACGCGTTTTTATTATGTTATCTTCGTGTATTCATCAAAAGTTACATATATTTGCTTTAATGTTGTCAATGAAGACTTAGACATTTTGATTTTATTGTGTTAATATACATTGGGTATGATGAAAATTTGTGCTTTAGGTCACTAGAATAATGGTGAAAGAAAGCAATTGTAAGAATTTAGTAAATTTTGGGGGTTAAAAGAATTGAGAAAGTTATGTATAAAATAAAGATCATTAGTAATTTTGATTCATCTAGATATTATCAAAATAAGCGATAGCTAGATAAAACAATGATATATAAGGTTTATCAAATATATTTCACCACATGTACGTGAATAAAAATTAAAATTTTCAGCATATTTTAGCATAGTCATGATCCTTCTGTTTCATAAATATTTTGAGCAATGTTTTCAAGAGATGCTCCTTAACATTTAAACAATTACATCTAGCTATAAATGACCCATTTTTACTAAGTATATTTTAGATTATTCATGATCCTTCTTTTTCATAAACCTTTTTGGCAATGTTTTCAAGAGATGTTCCCGATCCTTTAAGCAATTGCATCTAGCTATAAATGTTCACCTTTTACTAAGTATTTGCATTTTAAATATAACACAAGGTACACATTAAAGAAATATTTTGCTTCGATTCCATTTTATATAGTAATGACATCACACCCATTAGTTCTTTGATAATCTTGAAGCTGTGCTGTTCTCAGGGAAAGAATTAGATAACAATGGCCTTTATATTTTTTCATTGATGTGGCTATCATTGATTAAGGAAATTGAAGTTTCTATTAATATTGAACAATGTGCACTATGTAATAGAGTTATAAATGTTACACATGTTGAGATATACATCATTAGATTTGAAGTGTTTTAGATCTAAAGATGTGTATCCTAGTCTATAGTCTATATAACATATATTATATTGTTAAGGGTTGCATATTAGCCTATATAACATATATTATATGGTTGGGAGTTGCATATTGTTTGTTGTAAAGAACAACTTTGACTACTCATCCCTTTCACTCTTTCATTTAAATTAATTTCTTTGTCTTATAAAAAAATTAAAATTTATATTTATGCAGTGTGGTGTGCCTCAAATTGCATTGCCTTCTTTGATGGCTCAAATCCCTTCACAAGTATGATTATTTCTATTTATGAGGTCTCAATGTATCAATTGATCAAATAATATGAGTCATTAAACATCAATTTTTTTATATACTTTTTTATTTTTATATAGCACATCGCTTGGTGCATTTTCCAACATAGATACATTTTAAATTCGAATTTATAAAGAGGAATCTAATTACATCATGTGTAATTTATTTCATTTTAAATTTTAAACTCAAAAAATCTCTCTTAAAATTTTTTTTTTATAAGTTGATTTGAATTTTTTTAATTATTTTTCATAATTTTTTATTTTATGAGACGACATGGTGACGATCCTCTTAGTTCACATACCCTCCGCAAAAGTTAAATATAAAATAAAAAAAACACAACATTAAAAATGAAAAATATATATATATTTTGGTGATCATCCCGTGATAACCTGAACAAACTCCCGGGGATATCCAGGCCCTTTTATTTACTTTAAATACAGACAGACCTAATTTGCTTAAGGCCCCATAGAACCGTTTCTGCTACGTCCTTTTTTGTTTATTTGCGGGTGTCGGGTCCAGAATCCCGCTGTTCTGAACTTCTCTAACTGTACGGTTCAGCAAAACTCATTTAAAAACCAAAGAATCAATCTGCAGCGTACAGAAACTTGGCCCTAAAAATCCATCCCGACAAGGCCATCCAAAACGGCGCTTCACAGGAAGAGGCAACCGCGCGGTTCCAGGAAATTCTTCGTGCCTACGAAGTCCTCTCCGATCCCCGCGAGCGTTCCCGGTATGATTCTCACCGCACCAAAATCCTCTATTCTTCCACTTCCTCGTCCTCCACGACAAATTGCGATTTCGATATCAATCTGTGGCCATATTTCTCCACTTCTGTTTATTCTGGCTACGGAGATACCGGCAAAGGTTTCTTTAGGGTTTATGGGGATATATTTCAGACCTTGTTCCAGCAGGAAATAGCATACGCTCATTCAATGGGGACAGGTCCCGTCCCCCAGGCTCCTCTATTTGGAAACCTCAAGAGCCCCTATGACCAGGTTTCTGCTTTCTACAACTATTGGATGGGGTTTTCCAGCGTCAAGGACTTTACTTCGGTTGACGAGTATAGGGTTTCCGCGGGGCTGAACCGCAAGACCAGGAGGCTGATGGAGGATGAGAATAAGAAATTGAGGAACAAGGCCAAGAGGGACTATAATGAGAAGGTGCGTCAACTTGCCGAGTTCGTTAAAAAGAGGGATAAGAGGGTTTTGGAGAGGCTGCTGCAGAGGAAGAAGGAAGAGCAGGAGAAGGCAGCGCAGGCGAAGCTTTGGCGCGAGAAATTGAAGAAGGAGAAGCTCGTGAGGGCAAGGCAGTATGAGGAGCAAGACTGGGCAAGAGTTGATGAGGGCAGGGAAGTGGAAGATGATTGGAATCGAGGTGGCCATGATGGATGGTATGATCATGATGTTATGGGCAAGATGGGATCGGAGTCTGGGCTGCCCGGTGGGAATCCGGAGTTTTATTGCATTGTTTGCAGTAAGAAATAATCGGACAAGCAGTTGAAGAATCACGAGCAGTCAAAGAAGCACAGAGATAGAGTTATGGAGTTTGAGGAGGACAATAACACTAGCAAACACACGGTCACTTGATATTTTTCTCTTTTAGAGAAGGCAGAATTATTTGAAGGATCTGACACTCTACAAAAGTATAGAACAAGCTACAAAAGTATTGTGGGGGATGAGGAAGAAGAAGTTGAAAACAACATAGAGGTCAATTCTAGTGACGAGGAGCATGAAATCGATAACAGTGATATGGATGATGAAGCTAGTGTGCAAGAAGCAATGCTAACGACGCTTAGTGCCTAACGAGGGGCTAATAACGTGTATCGAGATACTGCTTCATCTCAAGCAGATGGCACTGATTACAATTACAGAGGAACTGATGAAGAATACAGCTCCACAAATAAGAGAGGCAGGGATTCCAATAAAGTTGAACCAAGTACAGTTTTTTGAATGGAACTTAAAACGATATGGGAATATCAAGTCCTCCTCAGAGGCAAGGTTCCAAGAACAAATCGAAACGGAGAAGACGAGGTACTGATAAGCATCCAGCAACAGACATTGTAGAGACAAGGTGGAGACAACAGGGGGGAGTCTTTCGTATTTCCCGTAAATAAACAACAGATGAACTAGCCACCATATGAGACCATAATCATGATTTGAGCAGGATTTGTTTCTTGTGATGTATATGTAATCAATTGTAAAATGAGTAAATATGCCCTGTCTCAGCGTTCTCAATGACAAACTGAAAAAAATAAGTTTGAAAAAAATACTCTTCCATTTTAGGCACATAATTGCGAAGTTATGTCACTGTATTTTTAACTTGATTCTACCTAAAACATCTGCCATTGTACACATCTTTCCATTGCATGAATTATTGTTTACTTCTTCGCCATTCCAAAACCAGCTTAACAGAAGAATTCTTAGGATACTGTGTGGAAATGTAAAGTGAAACATCTAAACGTTTTCAAAAAACAAAAAAACTTTTCCATCCTTGCAAAAACTAAAGTATATGTTTATAATATAGAAATGTTGTGTTTTGATTTAGCCATGATATGCCATAATGTTTTCTATGATACTCTGTGGAAATGTAGAGTGCAACATCTAAACGTTTTCAAAAAACAAATAAACTTTTCTATCTTGGCAAAGACTATAAAGTATATGTTTATAATCTAGAAATGTTGTGTCTTGATTTAGCCATGATATGCCATAATGTTTTCTATGGCTTGAAGGAAATATATTTGGCATTCATTTACTTATTTAAAGCAATACAAGTATTATGTAATTTTTTGTTTAAAGATATGACATAGATCTAGGCTAAATGGTAATGCTACACATAAACATTACACTTGTTTGCTTTGAGATATGGTATAAACATGACACTTGTTTGCTTTGAGATATGACATAATTGAGGAAAGAGTCAAAAACTATATTATGTTAGTAAGTGAATTGAATGTGTCTAATTTTGAATTTTGAAAGTAGAATGTTTATTATGTTGATTTCAATTTATAATGTATTAATTAATGATATAGTGATTTAATAATTATAAAAAAAAATTGGTTATATAAACAAATGTCATAAAATTATAATTATTTAGAATGAATTTTAGGAATAGTTGAATAATTTTATGTTATTGGTTTTATTCCATCATTGTTAACATATTATATAATTTGACAAGAATTGTATGCTCAAAACAACAACTTTAGCCATAAAATTCATATTTCTGTGTAAAAAAACATAAGAAAAAACAACCTTCAAATTGACAAGTAGTTTTATTGGTAGCACGCTTTTTTGGGGACTAAAATTGCAACTTTTTTGAAACCCACCCAACTATGGCTGATTCAATTACGATGATCACTTTTATAGAGAGAGAGAGAATAATATTAATTTAACTTATTTTAAAATACATATGCACTTTCCTAGAAAGAGATTGAAGATATTGTAAAGATTATGATAGATATAGAAAGTATTATGGAAGATGTTTTCTTTAAGTAAAATTTAAGAAGTTTGAGACATTGTAAAGATTATGAGAGATAATTCATTTTTGAATTTTTATAGAATACTTTTTTCTAATGAAATGGATTATTAAATGACATAATTTATAATTTATATGATGTAATTTTTTTATAAATATAATTATATTTTAATGGTGAAAAAAATGTAAAATTCAAGAGTTACAATTAAAATAAAAAAATATATATGTGCAACTTGTCTCTAGAAGAGATAAGGTTGTAGAAGAAAGTCTAAGACATGTTTATATATGCTATAGTCTTAAATCTATTGCCAAAATGAGGCTTTGAGTGTAATCCTATATAAGCCTTATTGTCTATGACCAAGTTTATAGAATTTGAATATAGAAATCTCACTTTAGAATTTATAAAATGGTTATTAACTGGAATATAACAAAAAAACATGATAAGTGTGTAGAAAGAGACCCCCTTACATGGAAAGTTAATCTTAGTAATTTTTTATGACAAGAGGAGTACCGCGAGAGCTCTTATTTTTGAGCTAGCTTAAAGTATAGGAACTTCCCTATGATACACATTTTCCTAGCCATAATATTGTTCATTCCTCAAGAACTTCTATATGAATCTCCTATAATTTAATAAGTTCTTGATTAGTTTTCTTGTAAGACTTGGATATATTTTACAAAAAATATATCCAAGTCTTACGAGAAAAGTCATCAAGAACTGCAGAGCAACCCTAATTTTCCAAAAATGGAATTTGGAACTTCTAATTGGATAGATAGATGCACCTCCTCAAAGAGATTTTCCCAATGTACTCACTTCTCTAAATCAGTGATTCAACCGAAACCCAAAATTGTTGATGCCCTAGTTTTCCTCCAGTAGCATTGACGGGCCAAAAAATGAGAATTCTCGGAATCAAGTTCTTCGACATAAATATGCTCCCTCCTAGGGAAAGTTATCCTAGCCTCTTTTTCTTGATGATCTGTGTAGAGAATACCCAAAACTTAGAATCCCTAGATTCCCGCAAGTGCACAATGTCTTCTTTTATGGTTAGCTTTGATACCATGCTAGTTTTTCTACATTTAATGAATATTACCTAGGATCTTAAATGAAAGAATAACATGCACAGCATAACACAAGACACACAAATATTTTCCTTGGGGAAACCATAAAGGATAAAAACCCACAACTTCCTCAGAGATAGAATTGTCACCAATACAATATCACAAAAGTAAAACCCCGAAACAAAGATGGTCTTCTGCAGCGCCTCTCTCTTTCTCCTATGTGAAATTGTCCTCTTTCTCTCACTTATGCGAACTTGAGTGAGTGAGTTTGTGTTCAAATGAGAGAGCCTTTCTCTCTATTTATACTTTACTTTCACTTGACCTTTTATCACTTGCTAGGTCAGCCCCAACTAAACCTGACTAGGTCGACTTGTGTAGGGGACTCAATAACCCTAATACAACTGACTCTAGGGAGATCTAATGCCCCAACTTACAATGGAGGATTTACCTCAATGACTTTACATTACCAAATGTAATAATGACATCTCCGACGAGAGGAATAAACATCTCTGTGAGAGGTACAAATAAAATACAATAGTAATAACAATATAAAATACAAGTGAATATCTTCCGAATTTACAACTACATAAACAATTTATAGTGCTCATAAACTTATATTTAATAGCATTAATAAGTATCCATAAAGCATTCTTAGAAAGAAGATTACTCACACTCTATTAACTAAGCTTCTGATAAATGCAAGTTTACAAAGAATTTATAGACTTTGCCTTGGACAAATTGAATATAAGTATTGTTATGTTGTGTAATTATGAGTCTTAGCTATATTAAGGTTACATAGTTTAAAATATAAAAGTTATTGATGGTGCTTTACAGTTTTCCATTGTACCTTTTATATTCCTCTAAAGAAATTTTAACTTAGTACCTCACATTCCTCTCAGATAAAAACAAATCTATAATTTGTGATTATAGTTCCGACTCAACTAATACTACTTTTAGACATCCTGATGAACTTGACTCTCATATATAATTACGAGATCATGTGCAGTCCAAAGATTCAAAATTTGTACAGATCCTTTCAAATAAACATAAATAAACATATAGGTTCCCCTTTAAACCAAACTACAGGCCAATTAACTTCTGATCTCCGAATTGGCACTGAAATTGAGTGCTTTATCGAAGATGCAACCACTATGATGAGAGAACCAGCTGTTACCTCAACTAACAAGAAGTTCAACTTTTCCATGAACCCTAGATGAATAAACCTGACATGAAATTGACATGCAAATATAAAACAATACCACATGTTTTAATCGTTGTCGTCAAGCAAAACCGCTACTATTGGAAAATGTTAGCAATCCATTCCCTCGAAAGACATGAACACAAGGAGGACACAGGACATGGATGGTAAGGACCAGATGGCTAGTGACAAAAACAAAATTGTTACATCTGATAATTTAATTAAGGTAATTAAATGCGACTAAATATTTGTATTTTCTCTCTGTTGTAGCTTATTATGTTCTTCCCACAAAGATCTTCTTCCATAATTGATTAGCTCAAGTAGTCTTGCCTCTGTGTGAGCTCAAGTACTCTTGCATGTCCTTCCCATCTCATATTGATCAAAATTTTAAGTTAGGTATTGCTTAACAAGTGTCAAGATCTCAAAGGAATTGGGTACTGAACCCAAACGGTTTCACTAATTGATGACAAAATGGTTTAACCTCTAAATATAAATATAGCTACATTGTCGCCGTGAAATGTTTGTGTCATGCTATACCACCATTTTGCTCCATATTACATAGAGTTTATACAATGACGACAAGTTGCAACCTTGGTTGATGGCCAACCTAGTCCGAATAACTCGCGGCAGGAAACAGGTACATCGTTTATTATTTCAATGTGATCGTACTTCTAGTAATATGATCACCAGCCCCGAATTACTCTCGGAATAGCTAGGAGAGTCGTACAGACTAATACTAGAGAGGGCACACAGAGAACACTAATAAAGAAGAAAGAATATGAAAAGCATAGTATAGAATCTGAATTAATATTATGTAAATAATTTTACCTAGGACCAAAAAATAAAATATTATAGGAAGCAATACTTCCAATTCCTTGTAAACTTGTGTTATGTCTTAGATGTTGTATAATTATGAACGAAGAATAAATGGTTGTACATCTAAATGAAAATAGTAGTCTTTAAGAAGTATAGCTCATAAAGGTAATTACACAAATTCCAAGACGATATGAAAGGTATGGCATTGGACCATTGTTATATAGTTAAAGTAATTCATATCTAAATTGCAAGTATCTACTTGGATCAAGTCATCAATCTTCACTTTTTGTGAAGAAGTGTATAGTTTTTAGGCATCATATAATTTATGCCATACATGTTGATGGTCAAGAGCACCAAAGCAACAACATATTCTTAAATTTAAAAAAATCCACACGTAAAACCATATAAACTTTTTCGATCTTCAGAAACTAGGTATAGATAATATTCAAAGGAATTAGCGTATACATATGTGAAAATAATAGAGCCCTCTCCAAATGTAATTAGTACAAAATTTTCAATTCAATTGGTTACCTAATGCGATGCAAAGTTTTTACTTAAGAAATCACTTGTTTATATTGTAACATCCCGAAAATTCATAAAAATTTAAAAAAAAATCAAAGAAGGCATTTACGACAAATGTTGATGTGCAGAACTAAAATAAATGTCAATCTGATAATGCCACTTCATAATTTTTGAAAACATATTACGACAATACTTTGCTTATGCTAAACTCTAGAACTATGTGATGTATTTATGTTCACTTGCGATACAATTTTCGTTATATGTGCTCACAGTTTGTTTTCTGGTGATGATGAAGGGGTCCTATGGGGTACCGTGAGGCTTACCTAGCTATGTACCTAAAGAATTTGAATCTTGATGTTGCAGAACACAGGTAAGAGCAATAAAATTCAAGTTATCCTTCAGTAATGTTCTACATTCCGAAATTGTATTATAAAACTTAGAAAAGGATTATCTTCCCTTCCTCAAGTCAGGTATTCTAGTGAACCTCATATAAACATTGTCCTGGTTTATTTTAATTGAATTATAGTTTGAAGATCTATGTTTGTAATTGAATACAGAGATAGAAGAACCTTCTCATGAAATCTAATTTGGAAAAGTTGGCTTTGAGAATCATAACATAGGTCTTAACCAATTCCATGGAGATATCATTATAATGTTCTATGTCTTGTCTAAGTTATGTAATATCCCGCCTCTAATACCCTATTAATTTGTTATGTACTTGATTATATTGTATTTATTCTTCTGGTAAGGAGGGCTTAAGGACAAGGCCCCACCAGTAGAAGCATTGTAAGTTTGGGATTTACAATGTAACCTGAGGTAATAAGTGTCGTCGCCATGAATTGCAAAGAAGGCTAGCCGTCGCAACCACCTAATAAGCTATAAGGCTTATCTTTGAGTGTGGAGACAACGGTGACTAATAGATCCAAAAACGAACTAAATAAAACATGTGCATTTATCTATGCGAAAGACACATCCATTAAAAAGAGATAAAAAAAATATATATATATATGATATATATATATATATACATGAGGAAGACGAACTAAAAGAGTAGTCATAGTAAACATCTATGCATGTGTATGTGATTATGTACATATATATAGGTGGTTTATGTAATTGCGAGTGATACATGTAATTATATTATAATACATATAATCCATAACGGATATGTATATGTAGATAGTATCCAACGCTATCAGAATTGGTGGATTTATATGCCAAAGATAAGGGACGTTTTGACTACCCCAAGGTTCATTTAAAGAACTTAATGCCCACTATTACCTGACACGAAGAGTAATCACTTACACTTCCACTATCACTTAAACGCTCGGCCTGAAAGAGCTTAACCACTCCACCTTTTGTTCCACGACCTGCTCAACAGATCGACAGAGCGAGAAATGAGGGATTCTCTCGTGGGTTCGGCGGACTCTCCAAGGAGAGGTAAAATCTCGAATGCCATTTAAGGACGGGGAGTCAGTGTTTTTAGGTGGGAGATTACCAAGGGGAAGAAACGGGAAGGGGGAAAAGCGCCAGGATCTCTTTGGTAAGGAGGGCGACATCTACATATGATGGGGATCTCTGCTGTCACTTAAGATCTGTAAGATTTTACAGTTTTCAGGTATCTCTTCTTCCAGGTACATATATACCCTACGCCTTCGTTTTGTAGAAATCGCTGTAAGTGATGGTAGTATTCCAGAATGTCTTTTGTTTTATCTTTTGTATACCTTGCTCTCCACTTATGGAGAGATCGACCCTTTTGGTGGTACTTGTGTTCTGTAGATCTCTACCACAATTTGTTATTTTTAAAAGATATAAGATCTGCCAATCCTTGGTAATAGTTGCTTGGCAATTATCAATAAGGTAATGGCGTTTCGATGAACTATATTTTGATGTCTGGGATAGAGGTGTCTTGATAGCTATACAGTGACGATTCCGCATGTATTCTTCTATGGAGCTTGGCTCCCACGACCTCCAAGATTTCGCCATCTAAGTTTACTGGAGGGGCGGATCCTCCAAAGGGGATCGCTATGCCATACATTCTCCATCGATGAGCGATCTCTGCTCTAAGACGAGTCATGTATGAGTGAAATTTTTTCATTTAGGGACGAGATGTTATGAGATTGCTGTGTAGTGATGAGAAAGGGAGCTCCTTCGTACTCTGGTTGTCTATAGGATAGTTAGGAGGCTGTATTCCTGAGATCTCAGTCCATTGGCATTTGTTTGTTTATATTTTGTGCATGCCTTTCTTTATAACAAGTCATGTATTTAGCAGTTGCTGAGATAGATCCCTATTGAATTAACATTCTGAGTTAAGGATGGCGTGAATTCTAGATTTAGATCTCAGTCCGTTAGCGATTGTTTGTTGATATATTTGTGTGTATGCCTTGGCTTAGAGCAAATCGTGAATTTAGCATTTGCCGAGATAGATCCCGATTGATTTACATTCGGATACTGCTGTTTCCTTTGAGTTTTCTTCTACTGACAGCGTTGGTTAGACTGAGAATTCTGCATACAGGGGAGGAGACCACCGGAATTTGTTTTAAGCCGCCGTGCAACTTTAGGGTGCTGTGATCTCTGCCAATGGAGTATCTTAAGGATCTCTACGGCATAAATAAGGGAAAAACCTGGTAGTATGAGGGAAGACCTCTACTCCTCAGCTCATCTGCATTGGATGAGCCACGCCGGTGTATGGTATGGAAATTTTCTGGTAGTCTTGTTATTTTGATCTTTTCCGGTAATGTTCGATTTCTTTTACCCTACTGGTTGATTATTGCTTGTTGATGCGATCTTTTATTTAAGGGTGAAATATTCTTTTTATAATACCAGTCTATTCTCATAACGATCTCTGGATTATGCTGGTTTAATTCCTTTTATGATGCGATCTCTACTTGTCAGTACCGATCGCTGCACCTTCTCGATTGATAGTGTGGACTGCACCTTTGTATTTTTATAGTGTTGCCGGATAAAATTTTCGTGGGTAGGTTGCAACCCTTGTTAATACAATTACTTACTAGAAATTCTGGTTTAATCAACCGACCGACCCCTCATTCCTTGATGGGGAACCTGTTATATTCTCGTAGAACTCAGTAGATAAGAAAACCGTTGACGTCTTTCGGCGTGATTGAAGTAAATTGAGACATGGAGTAATAACCTCTGCGATTATCTTTTTCTTTACGTGATAATTATGCTGTCGTTTGTTGTGCAAGGATTTCAATCCTTATCTAAATACCATTACATTAAATATATTAGATTTAAATGTGAGCGTTGAGGATCTCATCTCAAAACCCTATGTCTACTTTATACTTTACAATTTGTCGTTGATCTCAGCATTATTGTTGGAGATCCTAGATTAAATGCTGTATAAGCATTTTATTCATTTTGATATATGATCTCAACATTATCGCTGAATAAATAAAAGTGGTTATTCGATTTCAGCATTGTCATTGAATATCTCAGGTTAAACGTTGTATAAATATTAAGGGTCCTCTAGGAGAAGATTAAGTAAAGAAAGGTCAACAATGATGCAGCAAAAGATGTTGTAGAATGTAAACTGCTGTCTCGACAAATCAATAAAATGACCTGCCTTTGTGGACGTAGCCCAAGAGGGGTGAACCACCTGAAATTGTTCTCTTCTTATGTGTGTATGTTTTATTGTTGTGGATATGTAATTGTTATGGGAATTCCTTGATGTCATGAGATTAAATATATGGTTGAAGGAGATGGTGATTCACTAAATGATATAAAAGATCAAAGTAGGATAAAGAGGTTGCAAAGATATGAATGATGATACGAGTTTCAATGAATAGTTAACCAATGTTATGTTTAAAAGATGTTAGTATAAATCTGATCTTATCTTTAAAATATGATTAAAGTGTTGGAATTTTGAGGTGTGTTACATGAAGTTTGTAATTACTATCGATTTGAATATCAATTGTAGTGATGATATTAATCAAAATTATAAAAGTATGTTACACAATAGTAATGAAAGAAGACTATAAACGTTTGAGTTCTTTTTCTAATGAATGAGTGATTTTATGGTTAGAGGAGGAAAATCATTATTTACTTTCAGATTTCTCAAAATAATACTAACATGTTCAAGGAGATGTTACAAGTTATTTATTCATTATTACAAGGTCAAAGAATAAGCATCGACTTACTAAATGTAATAACTTCTCTATGCTAATATATAGTGATATATTCATGTATATCGTGGTTTTAATATGCACAATGATTTAATATAGGGTGACAATACCTATATAGTTAAAAGCGTGCATTTGTGAAACGTAAACTATATACAAATACTATGCATTTTCTACATGCATGAACTATATGCAATTACTATGCATTTCCTACATGCATAAACTATAGGAAAATGTCCAAGGTATGAGACAATATGAAATATGAACAATATGTGAAACTTTAAACATCAATTCGATGATTAGTTGATAAAAGGCAAAGGTTAAAAACTATGGACTTACAAAATTATGTGTTATTAAAGGTTGCAACCAAAATATTCGTGCCAACTCTGATAAGGACATGGTATTAATTGTATTAGTGATTATACGCTAGCAGGTTATCGTATCCAATCTTAGCATTAACTCTCCCATCTACTTTCTCGGTGGATATCCCGGTGGATGCTATCTTGGATAGTGTCACATGAAGGCTTTGTAAGAATACTGCCATTGTCGTCGAGCTATGCAAGGTTTGACCTATAATTATACTGAGCTGGACTCCGTGGTGGAAGTGGTAATAAATGTGGTCTTAAATATAGTTGTTGCTTGTAATACGATGTGCCCTGTTGGAAAAGGTATCCACCGTTGATCTCGTGATGCCCTTGAGATTTGGAATAAACCCTAGTCTTCCACTATGTCTCGTTGAGGTTGTTTCTTTGGAATTCATTTGGTGTTAAGGAGTGTCTTGGTGGAGAGGCCAACCGGTCTACGAATGTTAGGGTTTACAGAGTTGTTTTTAGGAGGAACCTCTACAGGTTTCGATACTCTGACCTTCAGTTTGTGAGTGTTTCCATAGTGAGCTTTCAATAGTTCTCTCTCTCTCTCTCCACTGTTGGCTCTAGTTCTCATGGAACGTGGCCATGTTTTGTTTCCAACACATGGTTCTTTTGCAAGGTAAAGTAATAGGCTGCAAAACCTACTTCTTTTATTAGTGTATTCGAATTATAGATGTTGTTATTTCATTCTTTGAACTCCCTAAATATATTTTAACAAAACTTTGTTTATGTGGTAGGTAATCCTTTTCCTCGGCTTTCTTCATTCGTAGTAGAAGTGGGAAAAAGAACACATAATTCGGTAAGCTTCGGAGGTTTCATGTAGATGACACTGTTGATTCCTTGTCTGGCTTAGCCGAGACTTCCATCATGTGGGTTGGATGTTGTTTGTACTGTCGATGTAGGGTTTGGTAGCCATATGGCATGTAAGGAGAAAATTGGTTCTCGTTTTACTCCGTGTTCACCATAAATGTGTGACACTTGTATCCATGATGCTTAACCGTGCTGACTACAAGATTTAACTCTCGGCTTTTTGGATAAATAAAACGGTGTTAACTGTTTAAGAACCTGTGTTTTGTTTTTGCTTTTGTTGTGTTGATTTGTCAATTCGGTCGCCTATTGTTTTAAATAAGAACTGCTAAAAAAAGAAGGGTTGAGCCTGATACTGCAATGAAAGTTGTTTTGGATGCTTTCAGTGTTGAAAGGTTAAGTGTTTTGATAATGGTAATGTTGTGCTGTAGAAAGTTGGTACATAATTCATAATGCCACATTTTGTTGTACAGAGGCATTAAGCCTAATTACAAACCCTCTCAACATGTTTTGGTAACTGTTAAAAGTGTTCAGTCCTCGACTATTTGATATATGGAAAGGTATTTGGTCTATGTGTGTTTATACTATATGAGTAAATTTGTTAATGGCCAAAAGCCAAAATACCTCGTTTTGAACTTTAAACCCTAATGTCTAACTTTGTCTTACTTTATGGAAAATGTTTACGGCCTTGAGCCTTTGGTTCAGTATGTGACTAAGATGTTGAAATGGTTAAAGTGTTGAGAGTCAAATGGCTTGGTTCCTCAAACTGTAAACTTAGTTTTGTTTGTGTAGATGAATAATATCGATGGGCAATTGATTTTGCTATTGTAAGATATCCACCTTTGTTTTGTTTAATGCTGGGTTTATTACCCTAGGCTCTTCCTGCAAGGAATGGTTATTTTTAATGTTTAAAAGTTTGATCCCTTTCGTTAAATGAACTTTTCTATGTTGAGATCACAGCTGTACACGATGTGACTGCATGTACTAAAAAAAATATAAGGCATAGTGCCTTAGTCGAAACTCTTGGTCGTGCACCACCTTTCATAGCCATGAATTTGTCATTTTTTACACCCTACATCTATCAATTACTACAACTTGATATTTATTTTCCTTTACTTAGGAATGGAAGGAAGCAAATAGATGGACTAAAACTGAATACTATTAAAAGCAAAGAGATGGAATAGCACACGAATTAAAATGGATTGAATTCTTCATTGTTATGGATAACTCTATGCCTTACTTCATAAAATCATTCTTATCACATGCAAGAGCTACAAGTTGGTCTCTTCCAGCAAGTCCAGTCCTAGCATCTTCCAAGATTCTATAATGATAAGTGAGTTATCTTTGGTTGAAAGAGGAAGACCAACACCATAAATCACTCCATGACAAGTCATTGTGAATACTTTTTCAATATAGACATGTAATCACTATACAATGATTGTAAGTCATGTGTGAACAAGATATTTTTTTAGCTACAAGTTGGTCTCTTCCAGCAAGTCTAGCCCTAGCATCTTCCAAGATTCTATAATGATAAGTGAGTTATCTTTGGTTGAAAGAGGAAGACCAACACCATAAATCACTCCATGACAAGTCATTGTGAATACTTTTTCAATATAGACATGTAATCACTATACAATGATTGTAAGTCATGTGTGAACAAGATATTTTTTTATTCAAAACAACATAAAGAACGGATGGCACTTTCCTATGTCGAAACTAACTTTTTTTTCTTTGTGTGGCTCACGGAACACCCCTTTTTTTCGGTACCCACTACGTCCACATTAACCTCTCCGGCATCCGGAGACATAGGAAGGGCAATTAATTGGCTAGTAGAGCTCCTGAAGAGTTCAACGGCTCACTTAAGAGAAAGTGTCATTGGCGGGACCTGAACATGGGTGGAGCAGATAAAAATTCGATAACTCAACCACTCGGGCTAAACTCAATTGACATTTTTTCAGTGGAACACATCATGGGAAACCCTCGGGTACTTCCCCTTATTTCGAGGATGGTACCCAAGGTAAACCATCGACTCTGATTATGGGGACTAACCCGGTGGGGACATCAAGTGAGGCCCTACATAGCCACCCAAGTATTTGAGCCCGAGACCTTCTACTTGCGATTACAACACTCAACCACTTGAGCTAACCCAATTTAGACGCGTTTTTATTATGTTATCTTCGTGTATTCATCAAAAGTTACATATATTTGCTTTAATGTTGTCAATGAAGACTTAGACATTTTGATTTTATTGTGTTAATATACATTGGGTATGATGAAAATTTGTGCTTTAGGTCACTAGAATAATGGTGAAAGAAAGCAATTGTAAGAATTTAGTAAATTTTGGGGGTTAAAAGAATTGAGAAAGTTATGTATAAAATAAAGATGATTAGTAATTTTGATTCATCTAGATATTATCAAAATAAGCGATAGCTAGATAAAACAATGATATATAAGGTTTATCAAATATATTTCACCACATATAAGTGAATAAAAATTAAAATTTTCAGCATATTTTAGCATAGTCATGATCCTTCTGTTTCATAAATATTTTGAGCAATGTTTTCAAGAGATGTTCCTTAACATTTAAACAATTACATCTAGCTATAAATGACCCATTTTAACTAAGTATATTTTAGATTATTCATGATCCTTCTTTTTCATAAACCTTTTTGGCAATGTTTTCAAGAGATGTTCCCGATCCTTTAAGCAATTGCATCTAGCTACAAATGACCACCTTTTACTAAGTATTTGCATTTTAAATATAACACAAGGTACACATTAAAGAAATATTTTGCTTCGATTCCATTTTATATAGTAATGATATCACACCCATTAGTTCTTTGATAATCTTGAAGCTGTGCTGTTCTCATGGAAAGAATTAGATAACAATGGCCTTTATATTTTTTCATTGATGTGGCTATCATTGATTAAGGAAATTGAAGTTTCAATTAATATTGAACAATGTGCACTATGTAATAGAGTTATAAATGTTACACATGTTGAGATATACATCATTAGATTTGAAGTGTTTTAGATCTAAAGATGTGTATCCTAGTCTATAGTCTATATAACATATATTATATTGTTAAGGGTTGCATATTAGCCTATATAACATATATTATATGGTTGGGAGTTGCATATTGTTTGTTGTAAAGAACAACTTTGACTACTCATCCCTTTCACTCTTTCATTTAAATTAATTTCTTTGTCTTATAAAAAAATTAAAAATTATATTTATGCGGTGTGGTGTGCCTCAAATTGCATTGCCTTCTTTGATGGCTCAAATCCCTTCACAAGTATGATTATTTACTATTTATGAGGTCTCAATTTATCAATTGATCAAATAATATGAGTCATTAAACATCAATTTTTTTATATACTTTTTATTTTTATATAGTACATCGCTTGGTGCATTTTCCAACATAGATACATTTTAAATTCCAATCTATAAAGAGGAATCTAATTACATCATGTGTAATTTATTTCATTTTAAATTTTAAACTCAAAAAATCTCTCTTTAAATTTTTATTTTATAAGTTGATTTGAATTTTTTTAATTATTTTTCATAATTTTTTATTTTATGAGACGACATGGTGACGATCCTCTTAGTTCACATACCCTCCTCAAAAGTTAAATATAAAATAAAAAAAACACAACATTAAAAGTGAAAAATATATATATATATTGTGGTGATCATCCCGTGATAACCTGAACAAACTCCCGGGGATATCCAGGCCCTTTTATTTACTTTAAATACAGACAGACCTAATTTGCTTAAGGCCCCATAGGACCGTTTCTGCTACGTCTTTTTTTGTTTATTTGCGGGTGTCGGGTCCAGAATCCCGCGGTTCTGAACTTCTCTAACTGTACGGTTCAGCAAAACTCATTTAAAAACCAAAGAATCAATCTGCAGCGTGCTCCTGCACTTTTTCACTTTGGCAGACCGAATTCCCACAACAATGGCCGCAGCTGAAGGGCCTGAGAGATGCTTGTACGAAATCCTGGGCATCGAGCTGACCGCCACAGCCGACGAAATTCTCGCAGCGTACAGAAACTTGGCCCTAAAATTCCATCCCGACAAGGCCATCCAAAGCGGCGCTTCACAGGAAGAGGCAACCGCGCGGTTCCAGGAAATTCTTCGTGCCTACGAAGTCCTCTCCGATCCCCGCGAGCGTTCCCGGTATGATTCTCACCGCACCAAAATCCTCTATTCTTCCACTTCCTCGTCCTCCACGACAAATTGCGATTTCGATATCAATCTGTGGCCATATTTCTCCACTTCTGTTTATTCTGGCTACGGAGATACTGGCAAAGGTTTCTTTAGGGTTTATGGGGATATATTTCAGACCTTGTTCCAGCAGGAAATAGCATACGCTCATTCAATGGGGACAGGTCCCGTCCCCCAGGATCCTCTATTTGGAAACCTCAAGAGCCCCTATGACCAGGTTTCTGCTTTCTACAACTATTGGATGGGGTTTTCCAGCGTCAAGGACTTTACTTCGGTTGACGAGTATAGGGTTTCCGCGGGGCCGAACCGCAAGACCAGGAGGCTGATGGAGGATGAGAATAAGAAATTGAGGAACAAGGCCAAGAGGGACTATAATGAGAAGGTGCGTCAACTTGCCGAGTTCGTTAAAAGGAGGGATAAGAGGGTTTTGGAGTGGCTGCTGCAGAGGAAGAAGGAAGAGCAGGAGAAGGCAGCGCAGGCGAAGCTTTGGCGCGAGAAATTGAAGAAGGAGAAGCTCGTGAGGGCAAGGCAGTATGAGGAGCAAGACTGGGCAAGAGTTGATGAGGACAGGGAAGTGGAAGATGATTGGAATCGAGGTGGCCATGATGGATGGTATGATCATGATGTTACGGGCAAGATGGGATCGGAGTCTGGGCTGCCCGGTGGGAATCCGGAGTTGTATTGCATTGTTTGCAGTAAGAAATTTAAGTCGGACAAGCAGTTGAAGAATCACGAGCAGTCAAAGAAGCACAGAGATAGAGTTATGGAGTTTGAGGAGGACAATAACACTAGCAAACACACGGTCCCTTGATATTTTTCTCTTTTAGAGAAGGCAGAATTATTTGAAGGATCTGACACTCTACAAAAGTATAGAACATTTTGACAATCTGCATGATGATAGCAATAATGCAAGCTACAAAAGTATTGTGGGGGATGAGGAAGAAGAAATTGAAAACAACATAGAGGTCAATTCTAGTGACGAGGAGCATGAAATCGATCACAGTGATATGGATGATGAAGCTAGTGTGCAAGAAGCAATGCTAACGACGCTTAGTGCCTAACGAGGGGCTAATAACGTGTATCGAGATACTGCTTCATCTCAAGCTGATGGCACTGATTACAATTACAGAGGAACTGATGAAGAATACAGCTCCACAAATAAGAGAGGCAGGGATTCCAATAAAGTTGAACCAAGTGCAGTTTTTTGAATGGAACTCAAAACGATATGGGAATATCAAGTCCTCCTCAGAGGCAAGGTTCCAAGAACAAATCGAAACGGAGAAGACGAGGTACTGATAAGCATCCAGCAACAGACATTGTAGAGACAAGGTGGAGACAACAGGGGGGAGTCTTTCGTATTTCCCGTAAATAAACAACAGATGAACTAGCCACCATATGAGACCATAATCATGATTGGAGCAGGATTTGTTTCTTGGGATGTATATGTAATCAATTGTAAAATGAGTAAATATGGCCTGTCTCAGCGTTCTCAATGACAAACTGAAAAAAATAAGTTTGAAAAAAATACTCTTCCATTTTAGGCACATAATTGCGAAGTTATGTCACTGTATTTTTAGCTTGATTCTACCTAAAACATCTGCCATTGTACACATCTTTCCATTGCATGAATTATTGTTTACTTCTTCGCCATTCCAAAACCAACTTAACAGAAGAATTCTTAGGATACTCTGTGGAAATGTAGAGTGAAACATCTAAACGTTTTCAAAAAACAAAAAAACTTTTCCATCCTTGCAAAAACTAAAGTATATGTTTATAATATAGAAATGTTGTGTTTTGATTTAGCCATGATATGCCATAATGTTTTCTATGATACTCTGTGGAAATGTAGAGTGCAACATCTAAACGTTTTCAAAAAACAAATAAACTTTTCTATCTTGGCAAAGACTATAAAGTATATGTTTATAATCTAGAAATGTTGTGTCTTGATTTAGCCATGATATGCCATAATGTTTTCTATGGCTTGAAGGAAATATATTTGGCATTCATTTACTTATTTAAAGCAATACAAGTATTATGTAATTTTTTGTTTAAAGATATGACATAAATCTAGGCTAAATGGTAATGCTACACATAAACATTACACTTGTTTGCTTTGAGATATGATATAAACATGACACTTGTTTGCTTTGAGATATGACATAATTGAGGAAAGAGTCAAAAACTATATTATGTTAGTAAGTGAATTGAATGTGTCTAATTTTGAATTTTGAAAGTAGAATGTTTATTATGTTGATTTCAATTTATAATGTATTAATTAATGATATAGTGATTTAATAATTATAAAAAAAAATTGGTTATATAAACAAATGTCATAAAATTAAAATTATTTAGAATGAATTTTAGGAATAGTTGAATAATTTTATGTTATTGGTTTTATTCCATCATTGTTAACATATTATATAATTTGACAAGAATTGTATGCTCAAAACAACAACTTTAGCCATAAAATTCATATTTCTGTGTAAAAAAACATAAAAAAAAACAACCTTCAAATTGACAAGTAGTTCTATTGGTAGCACCCTTTTTTGGGGACTAAAATTGCAACTTTTTTGAAACCCCTACCAACTATGGCTGATTCAATTACGATGATCACTTTTATAGAGAGAGAGAATAATATTAATTTAACTTATTTTAAAATACATATGCACTTTCCTAGAAAGAGATTGAAGATATTGTAAAGATTACGATAGATATAGAAAGTATTATGGAAGATGTTTTCTTTATGTAAAATTTAAGAAGTTTGAGACATTGTAAAGATTATGAGAGATAATTCATTTTTGAATTTTTATAGAATACTTTTTTCTAATGAAATGGATTATTAAATGGCATAATTTATAATTTATATGATGTAATTTTTTTATAAATATAATTATATTTTAATGGTGAAAAAAATGTAAAATTCAAGAGTTACAATTAAAATAAAAAAATATATATGTGCAACTTGTCTCTAGAAGAGATAAGGTTGTAGAAGAAAGTCTAAGACATGTTTATATATGCTATAGTCTTAAATCTATTGCCAAAATGAGGCTTTGAGTGTAATCCTATATAAGCCTTATTGTCTATGACCAAGTTTATAGAATTTGAATATAGAAATCTCACTTTAGAATTTATAAAATGGTTATTAACTGAAATATAACAAAAAAACATGATAAGTGTGTAGAAAGAGACCACCTTACATGGAAAGTTAATCTTAGTAATTTTTTATTATTTTTGAGCTAGCTTAAAGTATAGGAACTTCCCTATGATACACATTTTCCTAGCCATAATATTGTTCATTCCTCAAGAACTTCTATATGAATCTCCTATAATTTAATAAGTTCTTGATTAGTTTTCTTGTAAGACTTGGATATATTTTACAAAAAATATATCCAAGTCTTATGAGAAAAGTCATCAAGAACTGCAGAGCAACCCTAATTTTCAAAAAAAGGAATTTGGAACTTCTAATTGGATAGATAGATGCACCTCCTCAAAGAGATTTTCCCAATGTACTCACTTCTCTAAATCAGTGATTCAACAGAAACCCAAAATTGTTGATGCCCTAGTTTTCCTCCAGTAGCATTGACGGGCCAAAAAATGAGAATTCTCGGAATCAAGTTCTTCTTCGACATAAATATGCTCCCTCCTAGGGAAAGTTATCCTAGCCTCTTTTTCTTGATGATCTGTGTATAGAATACCAAAAACTTAGAATCCCTAGATTCCCACAAGTGCACAATGTCTTCTTTTATGGTTAGCTTTGATACCATGTTAGTTTTTCTACATTTAATGAATATTACCTAGGATCTTAAATGAAAGAATAACATGCACAGCATAACACAAGAGACACAAATATTTTCCTTGGGGAAACCATAAAGGATAAAAACCCACAACTTCCTCATAGATAGAATCGTCACCAATACAATATCACAAAAGTAAAACCCCAATACAAAGATGGTCTTCTACAGTGCCTCTCTCTTTCTCCTATGTGAAATTGTCCTCTCTCTCTCACTTATGCAAACTTGAGTGAGTGAGTTTGTGTTCAAATGAGAGAGCCTTTCTCTCTATTTATACTTTAGTTTCACTTGACCTTTTATCACTTGCTAGGTCAGCCCCAACTAAACCTGACTAGGTCGACTTGTGCAGGGGACTCAATAACCCTAATACAACTGACTCTAGGGAGATCTAATGCCCCAACTTACAATGGAGGATTTACCTCAATGACTTTACATTACCAAATGTAATAATGACATCTCCGACGAGAGGAATAAACATCTCTGTGAGAGGTACAAATAAAATACAATAATAATAACAATATAAAATACAAGTGAATATCTTCCGAATTTACAACTACATAAACAATTTATAGTGCTCATAAACTTATATTTAATAGTATTAATAAGTAGCCATAAAGCATTCTTAGAAAGAAGATTACTCACACTCTATTAACTAAGCTTGTGATAAATGCAAGTTTACAAAGAATTTATAGACTTTGCCTTGGACAAATTGAATATAAGTATTGTTATGTTGTGTAATTATGAGTCTTAGCTATATTAAGGTTACATAGTTTAAAATATAAAAGTTATTGATGGTGCTTTATAGTTTTCCATGGTACCTTTTATATTCCTCTAAAGAAATTTTAACTTAGTACCTGACATTCCTCTCAGATAAAAAAAAATCTATAATTTGTGATTATAGTTCTGACTCAACTTATACTACTTTTAGACATCCTGATGAACTTGACTCTCATATATAATTACGAGATCATGTGCAGTCCGAAGATTCAAAATTTGTACAGATCCTTTCAAATAAACATAAATAAACATATAGGTTCCCCTTTAAACCAAACTACAGGCCAATTAACTTCTGATCTCCGAATTGGCACTGAAATTGAGTGCTTTATCGAAGATGCAACCACTATGATGAGAGAACCAGTTGTTACCTCAACTAACAAGAAGTTAAACTTTTCCATGAACCCAAGATGAATAAACCTGACATGAAATTGACATGCAAATATAAAACAATACCACATGTTTTAATCGTTGTCGTCAAGCAAAACCGCTACTATTGGAAAATGTTAGCAATCCATTCCCTCGAAAGACATGAACACAAGGAGGACACAGGACATGGATGGTAAGGACCAGATGGCTAGTGACAAAAACAAAATTGTTACATCTGATAATTTAATTAAGGTAATTAAATGCGACTAAATATTTGTATTTTCTCTCTGTTGTAGCTTATTATGTTCTTCCCACAAAGATCTTCTTCCATAATTCATTAGCTCAAGTAGTCTTGCCTCTGTGTGAGCTCAAGTACTCTTGCATGTCCTTCCCATCCCATATTGATCAAAATTTTAAGTTAGGTATTGCTTAACAAGTGTCAAGATCTCAAAGGAATTGGGTACTGAACCCAAACGGTTTCACTAATTGATGACAAAATGGTTTAACCTCTAAATATAAATATAGATACATTGTCACCGTGAAATGTTTGTATCATGCTATACCACCATTTTGCTCCATATTACATAGAGTTTATACAATGACCACAAGTTGCAACCTTGGTTGATGGCCAACCTAGTCGGAAGAACTCGCGGCAGGAAACAGGTACATCGTTTATTATTTCCATGTGATCGTACTTCTAGTAATATGATCACCAGCCCCGAATTACTCTCGGAATAGCTAGGAGAGTCGTACAGACTAATACTAGAGAGGGCACACAAAGAACACTAATAAAGAAGAAAGAATAAGAAAAGCATAGTATAGATTCTGAATTAATATTATGTAAATAATTTTACCTAGGACCAAAAAATAAAATAGTATAGGAAGCAATACTTCCAATTCCTTGTAAACTTGTGTTATGTCTTAGATGTTGTATAATTATGAACGAAGAATAAATGGTTGTACATCTAAATGAAAATAGTAGTCTTTAAGAAGTATAGCTCATAAAGGTAATTACACAAATTCTAAGACGATATGAAAGGTATGGCATTGGACCATTGTTATATAGTTAAAGTAATTCATATCTAAATTGCAAGTATCTACTTGGATCAAGTCATCAATCTTCACTTTTTGTGAAGAAGTGTATAGTTTTTAGGCATCATATAATTTATGCCATACATGTTGATGGTCAAGAGCACCAAAGCAACAACATATTCTTAAATTTAAAAAAATCCACACGTAAAACCATATAAACTTTTTCGATCTTCAGAAACTAGGTATAGATAATATTCAAAGGAATTAGCGTATACATATGTGAAAATAATAGAGCCCTCTCCAAATGTAATTAGTACAAAATTTTCAGTTCAATTGGTTACCTAATGCGATGCAAAGTTTTTACTTAAGAAATCACTTGTTTATATTGTAACATCCCGAAAATTCATAAAAATTTTAAAAAAATTCAAAGAAGGCATTTACGACAAATGTTGATGTGCAGAACTAAAATAAATGTCAATCTAATAACGCCACTTCATAATTTTTGAAAACATATTACGACAATACTTTGCTTATGCTAAACTCTAGAACTATGTGATGTATTTATGTTCACTTGCGATACAATTTTCGTTATATGTGCTCACAGTTTGTTTTCTGGTGATGATGAAGGGGTCCTATGGGGTACCGTGAGGCTTACCTAGCTATGTAGCTAAAGAATTTGAATCTTGATGTTGCAGAACACAGGTAAGAGCAATAAAATTCGAGTTATCCTTCAGTAATGTTCTGCATTCCGAAATTGTATTATAAAACTTAGAAAAGGATTATCTTCCCTTCCTCAAGTCAGGTATTCTAGTGAACTTCATATAAACATTGTCCTGGTTTATTTTAATTGAATTATAGTTTGAAGATCTATGTTTGTAATTGAATACAGAGATAGAAGAACCTTCTCATGAAATCTAATTTGGAAAAGTTGGCTTTGAGAATCATAACATAGGTCTTAACCAATTCCATGGAGATATCATTATAATGTTCTATGTCTTGTCTAAGTTATTTATTCATTATTACAAGGTCAAAGAATAAGCATCGACTTACTAAATGTAATAACTTCTCTATGCTAATATATAGTGATATATTCATGTATATCGTGGTTTTAATATGCACAATGATTTAGTATAGGGTGACAATACCTATATAGTTAAAAGCGTGCATTTGTGAAACGTAAACTATATACAAATACTATGCATTTTCTACATGCATGAACTATATGGAATTACTATGCATTTCCTATATGCATAAACTATAGGAAAATGTCCAAGGTATGAGACAATATGAAATATGAACAATATGTGAAACTTTAAACATCAATTCGACAATTAGTTGATAAAACGCAAAGGTTAAAAACTATGGACTTACAAAATTATGTGTTATTAAAGGTTGCAACCAAAATCTTCGTGCCAACTCTGATAAGGACATGGTATTAATTGTATTAGTGATTATACGCTAGCAGGTTACTGTATCCAGTCTTAGCATTAACTCTCCCATCTACTTTCTCGGTGGATATCCCGGTGGATGCTATCGTGGATAGTGTCACATGAAGGCTTTGTAAGAATACTGCCATTGTCGTCGAGCTATGCAAGGTTTGACCTATAATTATACTGAGCTGGACTCCGTGGTGGAAGTGGTAATAAATGTGGTCTTAAATATAGTTGTTGCTAGTAATACGATGTGCCCTGTTGGAAAAGGTATCCACAGTTGATCTCGTGATGCCCTTGAGATTTGGAATAAACCCTAGTCTTCCACTATGTCTCGTTGAGGTTGTTTCTTTGGCATTCATTTGGTGTTAAGGAGTGTCTTGGTGGAGAGGCCAACCGGTCTACGAATGTTAGGGTTTACATAGTTGTTTTTAGGAGGAACCTCTACAGGTTTCGATACTCCGACCTTCAGTTTGTGACTGTTTCCATAGTGAGCTTTCAATAGTTCTCTCTCTCTCTCTCCACTGTTGGCTCTAGTTCTCATGGAATGTGGCCATGTTTTGTTTCCAACACATGGTTCTTTTGCAAGGTAAAGTAATAGGCTGCAAAACCTACTTCTTTTATTAGTGTCTTCGAATTACAGATGTTGTTATTTCGTTCTTTGAACTCCCTAAATATATTTTAACCAAACTTTGTTTATGTGGTAGGTAATCCTTGTCCTCGGCTTTCTTCATTCGTAGTAGAAGTGGGAAAAAGCACTCATAATTCGGTAAGCCTCGGAGGTTTCCTGTAGATGACACTGTTGATTCCTTGTCTGGCTTAGCCGAGACTTCCATCATGTGGGTTGGATGTTGTTTGTACTATCGATGTAGGGTTTGGTAGCCATATGGCATGTAAGGAGAAAATTGGTTCTCGTTTTACTCCGTGTTCACCATAAATGTGCGACACTTGTATCCATGATGCTTAACCGTGTTGACTACAAGATTTAACTCTCGGCTTTTTGGATAAATAAAACGGTGTTAATTGTTTAAGAACCTGTGTTTTGTTTTTGCTTTTGTTGTGTTGATTTGTCAATTCGGTCGCATATTGTTTTAAATAAGAACTGCTAAAAAAAGAAGGGTTGAGCCTGATACTGCAATGAAAGTTGTTTTGGATGCTTTCAGTGTTGAAAGGTTAAGTGTTTTGATAGTGGTAATGTTGTGCTGTAGAAAGTTGGTACATAATTCATAATGCCACATTTTGTTGTACAGAGGCATTAAGCCTAGTTACAAACCCTGTCAACATGTTTGGGTAACTGTTAAAAGTGTTCAGTCCTCGACTATTTGATATATGGAAAGGTATTTGGTCTATGTGTGTTTATACTATATGAGTAAATTTGTTAATGGCCAAAAGCCAAAATACCTCATTTTGAACTTTAAACCCTAATGTCTAACTTTGTCTTACTTTATGGAAAATGTTTACGGCCTTGAGCCTTTGGTTCAGTATGTGACTAAGATGTTGAAATGGTTAAAGTGTTGAGAGTCAAATGGCTTGGTTCCTCAAACTGTAAACTTAGTTTTGTTTGTGTAGATGAATAATATTGATGGGCAATTGATTTTGCTATTGTAAGATATCCACCTTTGTTTTGTTTAATGCTGGGTTTATTACCCTAGGCTCTTCCTGCAAGGAATGGTTATTTTTAATGTTTAAAAGTTTGATCCCTTTCGTTAAATGAACTTTTCTATGTTGAGATCACAGCTGTACACGATGTGACTGCATGTACTAAAAAAAATATAAGGCATAGTGCCTTAGTCGAAACTCTGTTTAGTAAATTCTATGTTTATAAAGGGTTTTGTTTACTAGTGTTAATACGTTGTAATATATAGAAGTGATGAGGGTTTCGAACCCATAACTGTTATGTATACAAATGCCTTCTAAAAGGTCGAACTCTGTCTTGGGTAGTGTTGATGTATATGTAACTTCGGAATGTATTTCATCTATGTATTTCATATATATTTATTGTACCCTTATAAGAGATGTGTTATTCCTCTATAAGGAAGTGTCGTCATGTGGATTGACAAGTGTCGCAAGTGTGTGTACTTGCTGATGGGTTATTAGACCACTATGTGTGGGGTCGGCCCTGAAATATATACTATATTGTGGATGTATCTAGATAGACAAGTCGGCCCCATAGTGTAACTGGGAAAACAGGTTAAGTATAAATAGAGATCAGGAGATCTCTATTTGGATCATTCGAAAAGACACACTTCTCTCACTCAGAAAGTGGCGCACTAGTGAGGAGAAGGATCGTCTGCTGTAGGAGACTATCTCAAGTGTATTTTGGTTGTACTTTGGTTGAGCCATTGCTCTCTCTATCTCTGAGGAAGTTGTGGGGTTTTTCACCTTAGGGTTTTCCCCACGGAAACTCTGTGTCTCTTGTCTCTCATGCTTTTGATTCTTGTGATGCTTGTCATGCTTATTGTGATTGTTATGCATTGATATACTGTATATGTTATTCTCTCAGTAAAGATCCAAGAGTATTGTGAATTAATGCTCAAAATTTAACATGGTATCAGAGCTAACCTGAGAGGAAGACATTTTGCACTGACGGAAACTTGAGTTTCTTATTTATTGGGTTTCTCTCCACAGTTTTTGGCAAAGCAGTATAGTAGATTGACTCCACTCATCAAGGAGAATCTATTTATCCAATCATAATTCAATTCTGAGTATTTTCAGATTTGGCCCTAAAACTTAGGGTTTCCACAAAAATAGATATTTCTGAAATCTGAAGACATAGCTAGAAGCTCCTTGCCAAAATCAAATTTTAGAGCTTTGGATCGAGATTTTTTGTTGGGTAGATCTTCGGGAAACTCAAACCCTAATTCAGGGCTCTCCCTAGTGAACGCAAGAGGAAAAAAAAGAAAATCTGAAGGGTAAAGCTTTGCTGATCTCAAATTCTGAATACACCAGGATGATCAGCTCATCAAGGCACGTCTTTCTATCCTTTCAGAAAGTTGAAATTCACATTTTGAATTTTTAGGGTTTTTTTGACAAACCCTAATCTGGGACTAGATCCAGTTTTCAGCATTTCAAGTGGTAAGACCTAAATCTTTTCTATTTCCATTTGAAGTACTCTTTAAGATGTCTCACCACACCAAGCTTGAGGATAAGCTTGAAGGGGCTGATAACTTCCGAGCTTGGAAGTATAGGATTGGGTTAATCCTGGAAGAGAATGAGTTGGACTCATATATAAAAGAAGACATCGCTATCCCAGAGGATGAAGAGGCTAAGGTATTGCATAAGAAGAACTTGGTCATGGAAAAGAGAATCATTGCTGATTCTATCAAAGGCCATCTCATACCCCATGTGTCTTCTCTAAAGACACCCAAGGCTATGTTTGACTCTTTAACCAAGCTATTTGAAGGAAAGAACATAAATCGGAAGATGACCCTGCGGAATCAATTGAAAGGGTTCAAGACGTCCAATGGAGAAACCATTCAATCCTATTTCTCCAAGGTCTCTCAGATCAAGGAACAACTTGAAGCTGTAGATGAAATGGTGGAGAATGGTGAAATTGTTATGACTACTTTGAATGGCCTACCTAGGCCATGGGACTCTTTTATCCAGGGGATCTGTGCTAGAAAGAAGTTAATCTCCTTCAGCAGATTATGGGAGGAATGTTCTCAAGAAGAAGCAAGGATTGTGGCAAAAGAAGAGAATATGGGAAATGAAGATCAATCTCTCACAGCTCACACTAAGAAGGGCAAGTTCAAGAGGGAGCCATCCCATCACAAGATGAAATCTTCTCATCATTTTCACAAAGACAAGAAAGATCTAAGGTGTTTCACTTGTAATGAGAAGGGTCACTTTGCTTCAAAATGTCCCAAGAACAAAAGGGACAACCACAACAACAACAACTCCAGCAAGAAGAAAAATGGTAACAAAAGAAGGTACCATGCTCATGCTGCCGAAGATGATGAACCTCCAAAGAAGAAGGCTAGGGAAGAAAGTGATGATAGTAATGATGACTCATCAAGTGAAGAAGAGTATGTTCTAATCTCTGCTCTCATAGGTACTATCTCCCATGGTTGTAATGATTGGTTAATTGATAGTGGGGCTTCCAAACACATGACTGGGTTTAAAGAATCCTTTGTAAATTTTTCTAAACATGAATCACCCCATAAAGTGAAACTTGGGGATGATTATCAATATCCCATCAAAGGAAGTGGTGAAGCCTCCTACAACCTAGATTCTGGAAAATCTTCGAAGATGAAAGAAGTCCTTTATGTACCTGGGCTCAAGAAGAACTTACTCTCCATCTCTGCATTGGATGCAAAACGTATGAGGGTTGCATTTGTGGATGGCCAAGTCTTAATGTGGCCAAAGGGAAATACCATAGATGATGCAGTTGTGATTGGAGAGCAAGAGGGAGGTTTGTATAAATTAAAAGGACAACCTGAACATGCCATGGTGCATGAATCCATGGAGTCAAGTGAACTTTGGCATAGAAGACTTGCTCATATGCACTATAGGGCACTTCCACTTGCAAGCAAGGCTGTAGAGGGTCTTCCTGAAATCAATACCAAACATGAAGGTGTTTGCAAAGGATGTGCAAAAGGAAAGAATATTAAGAAGGCTTTCCTAAGCAGTGAAAGCAAGGCAAAAGATATCCTGGAAATCATCCACTCAGATGTATGTGGTCCTATGTCATCCAGTTCTCTAAGTGGGTATGTTTACTATGTCTCATTTATTGATGACTTCTCCAAGAAGACTTGGGTATACTTCTTGAGAAACAAAGATGAGGTGTTTGATAAGTTCAAGGAATTCAAAACCTTGATGGAGAATCAAACTGACAAAAAGATCAAAACATTCAGATCCGACAATGGTGGAGAATTCACCTCAGGTGACTTCAAGAAGCTTTGCAGTGATTCAGGGATTAAGAGGGAGTTGACTACTCCTTATAATCCTCAACAAAATGGAGTTGTAGAAAGGAAGAACAGAACAATCATGGAAGCAGCAAGGGTAATGCTGCATGACCAGGATCTACCTATGCATCTATGGGCAGAAGTAGCTAGAAAAGCTATATATGTGCAGAGCAGAACACCCCACAAGATATTGGACAACAAGACACGAGAAGAGGTCTTTTCTGGTAAGAAACCTGAAGTCAGCCATCTCAGAATATTTGGTTGTCTAGTATACACTCATGTCCCAAAGGAAAAGAGGACCAAACTAGATCCTTCAGGAAAGAAGGGTATCTTTGTGGGTTATAGTGAAAGCTCAAAGGCTTACAGAATATACTTTTCAGGGTTCAATAAGATTGATGTCAGCATGGATGTAACAATTGATGAAAACTCAGCATTCATCAAATCAAGGAAGGCACCTATCCAAGTTTATGAAGAACCTAAGGAAACTAGATTTCAAGACACTACCATGACTGAAGCAATTCCAGAAGTTGTTCGTGAGTTTGAAGATCCGCAAGAACCTGTAGATACACCCCATGAGGATAACTCTCACAAGAGGAAACCTACATGGGCTAGAGAGCTCATTCAAGACGCAGAAATATTTGGCATTCCAGAAGAAGAACACAGAGCAAAGAAAAGAACTAGATCACATACCAGCTATGTTGCTTTACTCTGTGACATTTTGAACAAAGAACCTTCCAGTAATGAAGAAGCAGTGGAAAAGAAAGAATGGAAGGATGCTATGGTTGAGGAATACCAATCAATAATGAGAAATGATGTTTGGGATGTTGTCCTTGGACCTAAAGAGAAGTCTGTTGTGACTTCCAAATGGATCTACAAAATCAAGCATGCTACAGATGGCAGTCTAGAGAAATACAAAGCAAGATTCGTAGCTCGTGGCTTCTCTCAGAAAGAGGGAATAGATTATGAAGAAACTTTTGCACCTGTAGCCAGTTATACTTCTATCAGAACAGTACTTGCCCTAGCTACAGCAATGAAATGGAAAATACACCAGATGGATGTCAAGATTGCTTTCTTGAATGGTGTAGTTGAAGAGGAAGTATATGTGGAGCAGCCACTCGGCTTTGAAATACATGACATGGAGTCATATGTGTGTACATTGAAGAAAGCCTTGTATGGCTTGAAGCAAGCCCCCAGAACTTGGTATGGTAGGATGGACAGTTTCCTATCTAGTTTGGGCTTTACCAAGAGTAAAGCGGATTCCAATCTTTACTACAAGGTTGAGGAAGGACATCCTGTGATTCTACTTCTGTATGTGGATGACTTATTTGTAACAGGAGATGATAGATTGATTGCAGATACTAAGAGGAAGCTTGCTGCTGAGTTCGATATGAAAGATTTGGGAATGATGCATTATTTCCTAGGTATGGAGGTGTGGCAAAATTCAGGTGGGATCTTCCTTGGTCAAGGGAAGTACACAGTAGATATCCTGAAGAGATTTGGGATGATGGATTGCAAGGCCATGGCCACACCCATGGCATCGAATCTAAAGCTTCTATGTGATGCTTCATCTGAGTCGGTTGATGTCTCTATGTATCGTCAGATGATTGGGTCCTTGATGTACCTCACGAACACAAGACCAGATATTTGCTTTGCGGTGAACACATTGAGCCAGTTCCTAACGGATCCGAGGAGTGTTCACTTGGTTGCTGTAAAGCATGTCCTGAGGAACCTGAAGGGTACAGTGGATTATGGGCTCAAGTATGAAGCGAATCAAAAGTTTAACCTGCAAGGTTATGTTGATTCAGATTGAGCTGGCAGTGCTGCAGATAGGAAGAGCACATTTGGGTGCTGCTTCAGCATGGGATCATGTGTGATCTCTTGGTTTAGCAAGAAGCAGTCCTGCATAGCACTGAGTACAGCTGAGGCAGAGTATGTTGCAGCCTGCTCAGCTAGTTGTGAGGCAGTATGGCTATGGAAGCTACTATCTGAGTTATTTGATCTCCCGCTGGATGTGTCGAGCACCCAATATGCAGGTAGATTATTCCAACATACAGAGCATACGAGATTTATTGTCAACCCGAGAAAGTCTTTTATTTCAAAGGATAAATGCATAGTCTATGCTTAAACACCAAATCACTATAATTGAATACTTTTATCCTTTAACAACTATGTTCATCCCAAGAATCTGTGTAATCCCAATTTCCTTCTAATTGCTATAGTTTCAATTCCTTCCTACCATGCATCAACAAGAAATGATGTAAGATTCAACAACAGTTGCAGATAAAAAGAAATCCTATTCACATCCTAGAACAATCACTTCTTCAATCTGATCACTCTTGAAAACCATAAGCATAAAATGAATATTAATCTAGAAATTCAATTGCAAAGGATTGAGTTCAACTGCTCTAAGAGTTTGAATTACAGGAATGAAAATCAACAATCATAACAGGAAAGATAAATTGCAAGGATTCGTGAAATAACAATCTTCAACTGCAGGATGAACAAAGCTGCGTACAACTGTCACTTGGAATGCATAAAGAAAGTTTCCTACTCAATCGACTGTCACTCTGTACTACTTACCAATCTCAAGAAAATATAATCTTAATTATACTGGAAATCCACACCACACTTGCTACTGCTGCGTACAAAAGAAATATCATCAATAAAACATCACACAACATTAAATTCAAAAAGTCCTACTTTAACTCAGCAATCTCTGTGGAAGATGGGCCCAGCCTTCACACAGAGATGCTGGTTGAACAACATAAAGCTCCTTTAACTCAGAGGTAACTCTTTATATTAACAGAAGGATGATTACACAATTTGCTTTTACTGCTAATACAATGAATGAATTCTCTGTTGTTCAACCCCCTGGGTCGAGACAGCTCCCCATATTTATACATGCAGATTATAACATCCGATCCTATTAACGGGCAGCCATGAAGATCTCTGATCTTCAGGCGCCCTAAAATAATACAAGCTGTTACAAACGTGGCATAGTAAAGACATAGAAAAACGTGAGAAAGCTGTAGATTGGCCCAGGAGTGGCGATCTTTCCAGATCACAATTATACTCGAGCAACAAATAACTTAAAGATCTCCAATTATAGCGCATTCTGTAAAAGCTTCCCTATCACAGCTTTGTCTAGAATGTTGCATTAGAACCACGTGCATTAATTAATGATTGGAACCTCGAGGATCCTTTTAAGCAGCGAACATCCCTCCTTTCAAGACTTGTTCAGCCCCACCTTCCTGTAGTCCACTTATCTCAAACTACCTTCATAAATCATAACATGTTAGCACAATTGAGAGATACACAGCCTTAATTATCACAATCATAAGCATTAATAAGATAAAGCAATGATCAGTCATACCTTGGAAGCTTGGGGGAATAAAGTGAGGACAACAGGTCTGATTAGCATGCTAAATGGTGTAGGACAGGGGAGGAAAAGGTGATCGAGTGATGATAAAAAGGGGCCAATTTTGGGCTCAACAGGATGCTACTGGTATCTTTTGTGATAACCAGAGTTGTGTGAAGCTGTCTGAGAACCCAGTGTTTCATGACAGGTCGAAACACATAGATATCAAATATCACTATATCATGGATATGGTGCAGAGAGGAGTCGTGAAGCTCCTGTATGTTGCGATGGACGAGCAGATTGCAGATGTGTTGATGAAGCCACTAGCCAAGGTGAAGTTTGAGTACTTCAGGGAGAGGCTTGGTGTTCTTCAGATCGACGACACTTCGAGGAAGAAGTGATGGACACATTTGCTGAAGCCATTCCAAGCATGTTGGAAGGAGGATCCTTCACATGGTTGTGGATGTAAGTGCTGGATGATGAGCATCAGGACGATGATCCAGTTACTGCTCTGTATATGCATCATGTTGATGCTAGATATGATCAGTTGGATCATTTATATTTGTATGTATGTACACATCGTGTTGATGCTGGATATGATCAGTTGGATCATTTATATGTATATATGCATCATGTTGGATGCTGGATATGATCGGTTGGATCATTTGTATGTATTTGTATATGCATCATGTTGGATGCTTGGACCATGTATCTGTATATGTATCAGGTGGATACATTGTATGATTAAGTAGATCATGTATGTTGATATGTATCATGTATTTGTATTTGTATCAGGTGGATACACTGTATGATCATATGGATCATGTATGATGATATGTATCAGGTAGATACTCGGTATGCATCAGGTGGATGCATTGTATGATCAAATTGATCATGATGATGGGCTTCAGGATGGTATAGTGATGATGATCAGTATGATCATGGGCATCAGGATGATGCCTCGTGTGATGATGATCCATTGGATCATGAGTATCAGATTGATACTTGGAGGTCAGAGATGATATGTGGCAGGTTGTGCAAATAGCATGTAATCAGTCCTGGGAGATCTTGTCGGTCGTGCTGCGGCACATAAATGTTCCTGGGGTACTCTTTCTGGTATTGCTATGTAGTATGTAATCAGTCCTTAGATATCCGATAGGTTGAGTTGTGTGCTCGTAATCAATCCTAGGATGAGGTATTACTACGAAGACATGTAATCAGTCCTGGAGATCCGAGAGGTTGAGCTGTGTGCTCGTAATTAGTCTTGGGCTGCTCTTTAGAGATCTTGCCGGTTGTGCTGCAGCACATAAATGTTCCTGGGATGCTCTTTAAAGGTTTTTTCTATCCACATGTAATCAGTCCTGGAGATCCAAGAGGTTGAGCTATATGCTCGTAATAAGTCCTGGGATGTTCTTTAGAGATCTTGTCGGTCGTGCTGTGGCACATAAATGTTCCTGGGATGCTCTTTAAAGGTATTGTGGAGGAGATGCATGTAATCAGTCCTGGGAGATCTTGTCGGTCATGCTTAGGCACATAAATGTTCCTGGGATACGCTTTCCGGTATTGCATCCGCACATAAAATAAGCCCTGAGAGGCCACCTCTATTAGACCATTCGCACAGATGATGAAGACCTGCAGGTGGTGGGCCTACATCCAGTATGAAATAGGACTGGCTCTGTAGAACTTCCTATGATGAGTAGAGTCAGAGATTGGTTGAGATAGCAGCAGTAGTAACGATGATGATGACGATGATCCCGAGAAGAAGACTTGTCTGGTAGAACTGTGTCGAGAAATACCTTCCTAATTAAGAGGGATTGTTGATGTATATGTAACTTTGGAATGTATTTCATATATATTTATTGTACCCTTATAAGAGATGTGTTATTCCTCTATAAGGAAGTGTCGTCATGTGGATTGACAAGTGTTGCAAGTGTGTGTACTTGCCAATGGGTTATTAGGCCACCATGTGTGGGGTCGGCCATGAAATATATATTATATTGTGGATGTATCTAGATAGACAAGTCGGCCCCATAGTGTAACTGGGCAAATAGGTTAAGTATCAATAGAGATCAGGAGATCTCTATTTGAATCATTCGGAAAGACACACTTCTCTCACTCAGAAAGTGACGCACTAGTGAGGAGGAGGATCATCTGCTCTAGGAGACTATCTCAGGTGTATTTTGGTTGTACTTTGGTTGAGCCATTGCTCTCTCTATCTCTGAGGAAGTTGTGGGGTTTTTCACCTTAGAGTTTTTCCCACGAAAACTCTGTGTCTCTTGTCTCTCATGATTTTGATTCTTGTGATGCTTGTCATGCTTATTGTGATTGTTATGCATTGATATACTGTATATGTTATTCTCTCAGTAAATATCCAAGAGTATTGTGAATTAATGCTCAAAATTTAACAGGTGTTCTATTCGATTCGATAAGTTTGAATGAATACTAAAATGTTATAATACAGAAGCTAGGGTTCTATCAATAATAGAACATTCATCTGATACATACTTGTTCTGTATTTTAAAGGATCTATAGTAATAATGATATAAGGATTATCAATTATGTTTACCTTGTTTGTATTGATAGATGCTTTCAATTGTGAATATGGGTAACTTGTTTTGATGCTAAACAATTATAATACAGGATGGTTAAAAGTCTTATTAGGAGATTCGAATGGATATGTAGAATAATAAGGAACTTATAACTATTTTATGTTTTGTGCAAAGGTTTAGAAACATAGAGTAGTTAAACCCTAATTTAATCTATTGCTGCTACAGTAAATATATTATATTGTATGAATTAAAGCATTAATTCTATGTTTGTCTATGACAGAAACATGAGCTACAGAAATTGTTAAATAGCTAAGAAATTACAGTAAATATAACAGATAAGAAATCTTGAAGGAAATTATAACAGATTTAGCCTATTCATTCATTCTACTATTGCATATCATTTATCTCTTAATTTTCCTTCCGTGTACTAGAGTATGGTACAAAAAACAGTACGTGGAAAAATACTGGAAGACGTTTATTCAATCATTTCATATACCTAATCATCATTCTACAAAATCATAACCAAATTAGAAATCAAACAACTTTTTCTACATGATGATAACTACCGGTCTTTAACTAAAAAAAAACAATTCTTCAATTACAGAAAATAAATTAACTACTTAGGAATTGAAATAACAAGTAGAACCTATAACGTCTGTAGATAGGGTGGACAAACACCCAAGGAGGCATGTTCCTCCCAACCTTCTCCAGAAGAAGTAGCCAAACTACTTGCCTCCTTTGGAACCCCAATCCTGTTTACTAAACCACTAGGTAGAAGACTTTGTGTAGAAGCAAGGCACTTAATTTGTATAACCAACAATCAATAGAGACTTGCCAAAAACCTCAATCTCTACACTCAACAGTAAAAACTCTACACTTAGCAGTTAACAAGGCAGACTTACACCATGATAAAAAACCTAGACTTCCCCTCATCAAATCTCTTATGTGCATACAACAAAACCACAAGGTAAATTTTCTCGTTAGGAAAAGTGTTGAACCTCAGTCCAAATTCGATGGCTCTTAAAAAGATGCCTAGGTCTTTTTGATAGTCATTTTTTAATAAATGAGCCTCAAGATCTAGTCCCATCTTTCAGGGCACTATGACCACAATTCAAGGGAGTTGTCCCATACCAATAGCTAGTTACTTGCCTCATGATGCTGCAACTTGTCCATTTCCTTCTACCCCAAATTCCATTCCACCTAGTGGATCGGTAAACACTCTTTCAATAGTTCTCCTTGGATGAGTGTCTCCTATTTTATTTATTTAAATAATAATATTGTGCATTTACAATCATCCTTGGACACTTGTCCAAATATAAAACTTTGCAATAAAAGTTAAGATAATGTCTTCTTCAAACATAAAATGTTTTCAATAAAGGGGTATGTTACAAACACCCCCACTTAAGCTCAACATCGTCCTCAATGTTGCTTATTCTTTGTCAAAGCCTCCCTGGAATAGAACCGGATATGTTTCTCGCATGTTACTTTCTAGTTCCTAGGTAGCTTCATCAGGGCTAAGGTGCTTCCATTTCACCTTTACCTGCCCTATGGTACGATTCGGGAGCATAATTTCCCTCCTGTCGAGAATACAGTCCGGTTCCACCTGAAAATCTCCTTCGGGTTCCACCTGTATGTCATTCCAATTCAGCACATGAGTAGCATCGTGCACATACTTCTTTAAAATAGAAAGGTGAAAAACATTATGGATTCTTAAATTAGATGGCAGAGCCAACTGATATGCAACAGGTCCAATCCTTGATAGGACTTCAAATGGTCCACGGTACCTTGGTGCTAGTTTAGCACAACTCTCAAGCTTAAAAGAACTTTTCTTGGGTTTTACCTTTACAAAGACATGATCTCCAACCTGAAATTCTCTTTCAGTGCGTTTCAGATCTGCATAACTTTTTTGTCTATATTGTGCAACTTTTAAGTTTCCTTGTACATGTTTCATGGTTAGCTCCATCTCTTTTAAAAAATCTGGTCCGAACATTAATCTGTCAACAAGGTTATCCCAAGAAATAGGAGTACAGCATTTTCTTCCATATAAAATCTCAAATGGACTAAGTCTAGCAGATGCTTGATAATGATTATTGTATGCAAATTCAACTAAATGCAAATAGTTTTCCCACTTAGTTGGTTGATTTTTAATATACATTCTTAACATGTCTTCTAAAATATGGTTTACCCTTTCAGTCTGTCCATCAGTTTGTGGATGGAAATAAGTACTGAAATTTAATTTAGTATTTAACCCTTTAAACAATGTTGTCCAGAAATTTCCAGTAAACTTGGAGTCTCGATAAAAAATAATTACCTTTGGAATTCCGTGTAAGCAAAAGATTTGCTTCATGAACAAATTTGCAATGTTAGCGGCTTTGAAAGTAGTCTTAATAGAAATAAAATGAGAATATTTACTAAGTTTATCCACAACCACCATTATGGAGTCATTTTGTTTCTGATTCTTAGGTAAACATGTAATAAAATCAATACTTATAATTTCCCATTTCCATTTCGGAATTGGCAATCGCTGCGATAGGCCAGTTGGGTGTTGATGTTCAGCCTTAATGGTTTGACATTCAAAACATCTAGCTATGTACTCAGCCACTTCATTCTCAATGGTGGGACAAAAATAATCCTTCCTTAACATAGTTATCATTTTCTGATAACCAAGGTGTCATGATTAACAACGTTTATGCACTTCATCCAAAATCAACAATTTAACTTTTGACACATTAGGTACATAAATTTTGTTTTTATATGTCATTAAACCCTTTTCATTAATGTTGTATTATGTTATTAAATTTTCAGATAAATTTGTAGCAACCTTATCATGCAATTCTTGATCATTTTTATCTTGCTTAATTCCTTCTTCGATCTGATTTTCCAGATCTCTCTTAAACGTGCTAATTGTTGCCACAAAACTTAATTTGGCATTTCTTCTCAAGGCATCAACAACTTTGTTTTCTTTACCCTTAATGTGTTGGATCTCAAAATCATACTCGCTAAGGAAAGCTAGCCATCTAGCTTGCCTTGCGCTAAGATTTGTTTGATCCAACAAGTATTTTAAGCCTTTATTATCTGTCATTAATGTAAACTTTCTTCCAATCAAGTGATGTCACCCCATTTTCAGTGCATATATCACAGTTGCCAACTCTAGATCGTAAGTTGCATAATTCTTTTCGTGGATTTTTAACTTTCTAGACTCAAAAGCAATAGCATGACCTTCTTGAGTTAAGACCCCACCAAGTCCATTGTTGCACGCATCAGTGCATACAATGAAGTCTTTGTTAGGATCAGCAATTTTTAATATAGGTGTTGTTGTTAATAACTCTTTTAACTTCTTAAAACTTTCTTCGCATTTTTTATCCCAAGCGAATTTCTTTCCCTTCTTCTGCAAAGAAGTTACAAGATTAGCAATTCTAGAGAATCCTTCAATAAAATTTCTCTAGTAACCTATTATTCCCATAAATGACCGTATGTCAGTTACATTTTTAGGGACAGGCCAATCATTAATTTCTCTTATTTTATCTGGGTCGACAGAAATTTCGTCTTTAGAGATTATGTGACCTAAGTACTGTATTTTATCTTTATAAAAGTCACATTTACTGAACTTAGCATAAACACTAGTACAAAATTAGAGATAAGTGACTAGGCGACTAAAAACGTTAGTCACCACTGTTTTTTCAAGGGATAAACGACTAAAATTGACCAATTTTAAATAATCCAACTAAAAACGACTAAGATAAACGACTAATTTAGTCACGGGATAAAATATATGACTAGATAACCAGTGACTTAAAAAAAATGACTAATTTAGTCATAGGAATATAAATATGACTAGCTAACAACGATTAATGTGAATTAGTTGTTTATTTTAGTCATTTTTAGTTGTGTCACACTAACAATGAAAAATTACAATTTTGATAATGAATCTGTACAATATTTTACTAAATTTTAACAATGCTTATGGATTTAGAGATCTTACTATGGGGGTCATGGTCCATGTGTGTGGTCTCAAACCACCATATTGGCCCTCCATAGGGGATATTTGGCCTAGAAGTGGGATGTGGTGCTCATTTTGAAGTTTAGAACACTAGATATGGCTTCTAACACCACAAGAAAATGATCTAAAATTCTAGTATGCTCAACCCAAGTCTTGTAATTGGCATTGTCCAAGAATTCTAGCAATTGACTTGGCACTTTCATATTTATAAGGGGGCTTTACCCAAACCGGCGTGGCCTTAATGAATTCACTATGAGCATGATTCGAAAATGACAGGATCTTTATAACCAATATTTGCATGTGAAAGTTTGAATGAATAAATCCATTAAAAAGGCTTTAAATGATCAAATTAAAGAGCATAATTGAAGCATATAAAACACATAAAGTGATGCAAACCATGAAATTTGTAGACAAGAACTGATAACGGAGTTCACCCTCCTTGGGCTACGTCTTCGGGCCAATTAGAATGAGAAGGCTGATCTTCTTTAGTCTTTAAAGCTTACAAATATGAGTTTCTGTAAACACTTCCATTTTCTGTCAGTCAAACTTAGAAACAGACTTCACCACTATGTTCCTCTCAAAATTCTGACGAAAATGAGTATAAAGTTGATCATATGTGCCTGAGGCCTCCTTTGGCATGCAAAACGAGACAAACTGCCTACAAATATGACAAAAGAGTACGACCTGTATGGATCTGCCTTAGGATCCGTGCCCATTAATGCCCTCTGCACCTCAAGATCTATGCCTGTACCCATCTCCTAATCTGTGCAACCTGTGCACTGTTTGAACTTCGAACTTGACTTTGGCATGGCAATTTCGTGGCTTTTTATATTGTTTTCGGCGCAACAACCTTAAAAGGATTTCACGCTGATTATCAAGCAACAGTGGGGCGGTGCCCCAGTGGTAAAGCGTAGGATTATTTGGGTAGAGGTCTCGGGGTCAAACCTGTGGGCCTCTCCTCCCTCCATACGCATTTGGATGGTGGCATACACATTGTGTTAACACGTTATTATATGGTTGAAATGTGGCATGTTTATATTAAGGTTTGTTGTATGGTTTGTTATATAGTTCGATGGTATGGCTCCATGTTGAAATATTTGGATAGGGTTCTACCGCTTATGGTTTATCATATGGTTATAATATATAGTTTGAAATGGGGGCCTCGATGTTGGCATAGGGTCACTACTAGATGATAGGGTGGATTAAGACATTTATTTGAGACAATATTATACTTTTGTCTCAAACTTTCCACTTACTTTTTTATTATTATTAAAACTGTTTATTTTTTATTTTTTCATTTATTTTTATTAAAATTTTATTTGAGAAAAGGGAATTTTGTGTGTCATGAGATGTAAAAAAATTACCTCTGATGATTTATCTATTCGAGGTTTGTCTTTCCAGCAGATGAGATTGCTCATGGCCATTCACACCTTCCTGCATAGTGGACAATATTGCAAGTGGACTGATAAAAATCATCGGCTCAATTGCATCCTGGAATTATCAAATATACTTACCTTGGCCTTCGTAACAGGATTTTACAGCCACTTGCATCATTTCAGGGTCCCACGATAAGAAGGGAGATTAGGGTCTTTCTAAAAGAAATTTGTCTTCCCCATATTTTACCCTCTCTGACAAAGAAAGATAACAGAGGTGGAGGAGGAATAAAATCCCAAGGGATTTCCTAATAGATGGAACAAAAAAAGAGAATAATAAGGGAGAAACCGCTCAAGGAGGATGGAATCAAGAATGTGCACATAGAAATATGTTGTTTCAATATCCATGAGGATGGATTCTCTCACACTCCTTAAGACTTGTACTCAACCCCCATGCTCTCATAACCACGTGAGGTGGACTTCCCCAACAACCACCTCATGCATTCAATGATTGATGGTTGGGGATTTTCATTTATCACATGTTCAAAAGAAGAAGGTCAAAATACTTAGACAATTTAGGAAGGTCCCGTTTCCTCTTCCCTTGTAATGGACTCATAGCCCCTTTCTTGGTCTTCCACAACTAGCTTTGGACCTTTTATATTAATTTTCAAAATAATATTTACATTTCTTCGAGAATATCATGGTAAGTTTACCTCATACTACATAGAAAATATATTTATAAAAAATACATGCCTAGACATTCATTAGTTAGGTCCTATCCTTGAGCTATGCACTAGGATTCATACTTGCATTTACATCATTTGCAAACTAGGTCATTTATATAACTTGACTCCTATCATTATATTCACCTATTTACAATTAAATACAAAACATCCAAAGGGTCAAAACTAAGATATTACATAAGCATAATATGAATCCTTAATCTCTTACTTGTACAAACAAGTCATTTTCAAATTCTTTGAACTTTTTACCAAAATTATTTCCATAACTCTACTACTTCTAACATCATCAATCCTATTCTAACTGAAAACCTCACACAACACTAGTGAATTCTCCTTATTAAAAAGAACATGTAGTTGTTCCTAGTGTGAACTAATCTCCTACTCGTTTGATCTCTCAAATCTGTTCTAACTTCCATGCTCGTGATTTTTGGCTTCAACAAGTCTACCTCCAACACTCAAGCACAACACAAATTCCAATGCAACTAAAACTTATTCTCCTAAGAGCACAACTCCTCCTTTTGAACTTTAAACCCTAATGTCTAACTTTGTCTTACTTTATGGAAAATGTTTACGGCCTTGAGCCTTTGGTTCAGTATGTGACTAAGATGTTGAAATGGTTAAAGTGTTGAGAGTCAAATGGCTTGGTTCCTCAAACTGTAAACTTAGTTTTGTTTGTATAGATGAATAATATCGATGGGCAATTGATTTTGCTATTGTAAGATATCCACCTTTGTTTTGTTTAATGCTGGGTTTATTACCCTAGGCTCTTCCTACAAGGAATGGCTATTTTTAATGTTTAAAAGTTTGATCCCTTTCGTTAAATGAACTTTTCTATGTTGAGATCACAGCTGTACACGATGTGACTGCATGTACTAAAAAAAATATAAGGCATAGTGCCTTAGTCGAAACTCTTGGTCGTGCACCACCTTTCATAGCCATGAATTTGTCATTTTTTACACCCTACATCTATCAATTACTACAACTTGATATTTATTTTCCTTTACTTAGGAATGGAAGGAAGCAAATAGATGGACTAAAACTGAATACTATTAAAAGCAAAGAGATGGAATAGCACACGAATTAAAATGGATTGAATTCTTCATTGTTATGGATAACTCTATGCCTTACTTCATAAAATCATTCTTATCACATGCAAGAGCTACAAGTTGGTCTCTTCCAGCAAGTCGAGTCCTAGCATCTTCCAAGATTCTATAATGATAAGTGAGTTATCTTTGGTTTAAAGAGGAAGACCAACACCATGAATCACTCCATGACAAGTCATTGTGAATACTTTTTCAATATAGACATGTAATCACTATACAATGATTGTAAGTCATGTGTGAACAAGATATTTTTTTAGCTACAAGTTGGTCTCTTCCAGCAAGTCTAGCCCTAGCATCTTCCAAGATTCTATAATGATAAGTGAGTTATCTTTGGTTGAAAGAGGAAGACCAACACCATAAATCACTCCATGACAAGTCATTGTGAATACTTTTTCAATATAGACATGTAATCACTATACAATGATTGTAAGTCATGTGTGAACAAGATATTTTTTTATTCAAAACAACATAAAGAACGGATGGCACTTTCCTATGTCGAAACTAACTTTTTTTTCTTTGTGTGGCTCACGGAACACCCTTTTTTTTCGGTGCCCACTACGTCCACATTAACCTCTCCGGCATCCGAAGACATAGGAAGGGCAATTAATTGGCTAGTAGAGCTCCTGAAGAGTTCAACAGCTCACTTAAGAGAAAGTGTCATTGGCGGGACCTGAACATGGGTGGAGCAGATAAAAATTTGATAACTCAACCACTCGGGCTAAACTCAATTGACATTTTTTTCAATGGAACACATCATGGGAAACCCTCGGGTACTTCCCCTCATTTCGAGGATGGTACCCAAGGTAAACCATCGACTCTGATTATGGGACCTAACCCGGTGGGGACATCAAGTGAGGCCCTACATAGCCACCCAAGGATTTGAGCCCGAGACCTTCTACTTGCGATTACAACACTCAACCACTTGAGCTAACCCAATTTAGAGGCGTTTTTATTATGTTATATTCGTGTATTCATCAAAAGTTACATATATTTGCTTTAATGTTGTCAATGAAGACTTAGACATTTTGATTTTATTGTGTTAATATACATTGGGTATGATGAAAATTTGTGCTTTAGGTCACTAGAATAATGGTGAAATAAAGCAATTGTAAGAATTTAGTAAATTTTGGGGGTTAAAAGAATTGAGAAAGTTATGTATAAAATAAAGATGATTAGTAATTTTGATTCATCTAGATATTATCAAAATAAGCGATAGCTAGATAAAACAATGATATATAAGGTTTATCAAATATATTTCACCACATGTAAGTGAATAAAAATTAAAATTTTCAGCATATTTTAGCATAGTCATGATCCTTCTGTTTCATAAATATTTTGAGCAATGTTTTCAAGAGATGTTCCTTAATATCTAAACAATTACATCTAGCTATAAATGACCCATTTTTACTAAGTATATTTTAGATTATTCATGATCCTTCTTTTTCATAAACCTTTTTGGCAATGTTTTCAAGAGATGTTCCCAATCCTTTAAGCAATTGCATCTAGCTATAAATGACCACCTTTTACTAAGTATTTGCATTTTAAATATAACACAAGGTACACATTAAAGAAATATATTGCTTCGATTCCATTTTATATAGTAATGATATCACACCCATTAGTTCTTTGATAATCTTGAAGCTGTGCTGTTCTCATGGAAAGAATTAGATAACAATGGCCTTTATATTTTTTCATTGATGTGGCTATCATTGATTAAGGAAATTGAAGTTTCTATTAATATTGAACAATGTGCACTATGTAATAGAGTTATAAATGTTACACATGTTGAGATATACATCATTAGATTTGAAGTGTTTTAGATCTAAAGATGTGTATCCTAGTCTATAGTCTATATAACATATATTATATTGTTAAGGGTTGCATATTAGCCTATATAACATATATTATATGGTTGGGAGTTGCATATTGTTTGTTGTAAAGAACAACTTTGACTACTCATCCCTTTCACTCTTTCATTTAAATTAATTTCTTTGTCTTATAAAAAAATTAAAAATTATATTTATGCGGTGTGGTGTGCCTCAAATTGCATTGCCTTCTTTGATGGCTCAAATCCCTTCACAAGTATGATTATTTACTATTTATGAGGTCTCAATGTATCAATTGATCAAATAATATGAGTCATTAAACATCAATTTTTTTATAAACTTTTTTATTTTTATATAGCACATCGCTTGGTGCATTTTCCAACATAGATACATTTTAAATTCGAATCTATAAAGAGGAATCTAATTACATCATGTGTAATTTATTTCATTTTAAATTTTAAACTCAAAAAATCTCTCTTAAAATTTTTATTTTTTATAAGTTGATTTGAATTTTTTTAATTATTTTTCATAATTTTTTATTTTATGAGACGACATGGTGACGATCCACTTAATTCACATACCCTCCTCAAAAGTTAAATATAAAATAAAAAAAACACAACATTAAAAATGAAAAATATATATATATATTGGTGATCATCCCGTGATAACCTGAACAAACTCCCGGGGATATCCAGGCCCTTTTATTTACTTTAAATACAGACAGACCTAATTTGCTTAAGGCCCCATAGAACCGTTTCTGCTACGTCTTTTTTTGTTTATTTGCGGGTGTCGGGTCCAGAATCCCGCGGTTCTGAACTTCTCTAACTGTACGGTTCATCAAAACTCATTTAAAAACAAAAGAATCAATCTGCAGCGTGCTCCTGCACTTTTTCACTTTGGCAGACCGAATTCCCACAACAATGGCCGCAGCTGAAGGGCCTGAGAGATGCTTGTACGAAATCCTGGGCATCGAGCTGACCGCCACAGCCAACGAAATTCTCGCAGCGTACAGAAACTTGGCCCTAAAAATCCATCCCGACAAGGCCATCCAAAACGGCGCTTCACAAGAAGAGGCAACCGCGCGGTTCCAGGAAATTCTTCGTGCCTACGAAGTCCTCTCCGATCCCCGCGAGCGTTCCCGGTATGATTCTCACCGCACCAAAATCCTCCATTCTTCCACTTCATCGTCCTCCACGACAAATTGCGATTTCGCTATCAATCTGTGGCCATATTTCTCCACTTCTGTTTATTCTGGCTACGGAGATACCGGCAAAGGTTTCTTTAGGGTTTATGGGGATATATTTCAGACCTTGTTCCAGCAGGAAATAGCATACGCTCATTCAATGGGGACAGGTCCCGTCCCCCAGGCTCCTCTATTTGGAAACCTCAAGAGCCCCTATGACCAGGTTTCTGCTTTCTACAACTATTGGATGGGGTTTTCCAGCGTCAAGGACTTTACTTCGGTTGACGAGTATAGGGTTTCCGCGGGGCTGAACCCCAAGACCAGGAGGCTGATGGAGGATGAGAATAAGAAATTGAGGAACAAGGCCAAGAGGGACTATAATGAGAAGGTGCGTCAACTTGCCGAGTTCGTTAAAAAGAGGGATAAGAGGGTTTTGGAGAGGCTGCTGCAGAGGAAGAAGGAAGAGCAGGAGAAGACAGCGCAGGCGAAGCTTTGGCGCGAGAAATTGAAGAAGGAGAAGCGCGTGAGGGCAAGGCAGTATGAGGAGCAAGACTGGGCAAGAGTTGATGAGGGCAGGGAAGTGGAAGATGATTGGAATCGAGGTGGCCATGATCGATGGTATGATCATGATGTTAGTGGCAAGATGGGATCGGAGTCTGGGCTGCCCGGTGGGAATCCGGAGTTGTATTGCATTGTTTGCAGTAAGAAATTTAAGTCGGACAAGCAGTTGAAGAATCACGAGCAGTCAAAGAAGCACAGAGATAGAGTTATGGAGTTTGAGGAGGACAATAACACTAGCAAACACACGGTCACTTGATATTTTTCTCTTTTAGAGAAGGCAGAATTATTTGAAGGATCTGACACTCTACAAAAGTATAGAACATTTTGACAATCTGCATGATGATAGCAATAATGCAAGCTACAAAAGTATTGTGGGGGATGAGGAAGAAGAAATTGAAAACAACATAGAGGTCAATTCTAGTGACGAGGAGCATGAAATCGATAACAGTGATATGGATGATGAAGCTAGTGTGCAAGAAGCAATGCTAACGACGCTTAGTGCCTAACGAGGGGCTAATAACGTGTATCGAGATACTGCTTCATCTCAAGCAGATGGCACTGATTACAATTACAGAGGAACTGATGAAGAATACAGCTCCACAAATAAGAGAGGCAGGGATTCCAATAAAGTTGAACCAAGTATAGTTTTTTGAATGGAACTCAAAACGATATGGGAATATCAAGTCCTCCTCAGAGGCAAGGTTCCAAGAACAAATCGAAACGGAGAAGACGAGGTACTGATAAGCATCCAGCAACAGACATTGTAGAGACAAGGTGGAGACAACAGGGGGGAGTCTTTCGTATTTCCCGTAAATAAACAACAGATGAACTAGCCACCATATGAGACCATAATCATGATTGGAGCAGGATTTGTTTCTTGTGATGTATATGTAATCAATTGTAAAATGAGTAAATATGGCCTGTCTCAGCGTTCTCAATGACAAACTGAAAAAAATAAGTTTGGAAAAAATACTCTTCCATTTTAGGCACATAATTGCGATGCTATGTCACTGTATTTTTAGCTTGATTCTACCTAAAACATCTGCCATTGTACACATCTTTCCATTGCATGACTTATTGTTTACTTCTTCGCCATTCCAAAACCAGCTTAACAGAAGAATTCTTAGGATACTCTGTGGAAATGTAGAGTGAAACATCTAAACGTTTTCAAAAAACAAAAAAACTTTTCCATCCTTGCAAATGCTAAAGTATATGTTTATAATATAGAAATGTTGTGTTTTGATTTAGCCATGATATGCCATAATGTTTTCTATGATACTCTGTGGAAATGTAGAGCGCAACATCTAAACGTTTTCAAAAAACAAATAAACTTTTCTATCTGGGCAAAGACTATAAAGTATATGTTTATAATCTAGAAATGTTGTGTCTTGATTTAACCATGATATGCCATAATGTTTTCTTTGGCTTGAAGGAAATATATTTGGCATTCATTTACTTATTTAAAGCAATACAAGTATTCTGTAATTTTTTGTTTAAAGATATGACATAAATCTAGGCTAAATGGTAATGCTACACATAAACATTACACTTGTTTGCTTTGAGATATGGTATAAACATGACACTTGTTTGCTTTGAGATATGACATAATTGAGGAAAGAGTCAGAAACTATATTATGTTAGTAAGTGAATTGAATGTGTCTAATTTTGAATTTTGAATGTAGAATGTTTATTATGTTGATTTCAATTTATAATATATTAATTAATGATATAGTGATTTAATAATTATAAAAAAAAATTGGTTATATAAACAAATGTCATAAAATTATAATTATTTAGAATGAATTTTAGGAATAGTTGAATAATTTTATGTTATTGGTTTTATTCAATCATTGTTAACATATTATATAATTTGACAAGAATTGTAGGCTCAAAACAAAAACTTTAGCCATAAAATTCATATTTCTGTGTAAAAAAACATAAAAAAAAACAACCTTCAAATTGACAAGTAGTTCTATTGGTAGCACCCTTTTTTGGGGACTAAAATTGCGACTTTTTTGAAACCCCTACCAACTATGGCTGATTCAATTACGATGATCACTTTTATAGAGAGAGAGAATAATATTAATTTAACTTATTTTAAAATACATATGCACTTTCCTAGAAAGAGATTGAAGATATTGTAAAGATTATGATAGATATAGAAAGTATTATGGAAGATGTTTTCTTTATGTAAAATTTAAGAAGTTTGAGACATTGTAAAGATTATGAGAGATAATTCATTTTTGAATTTTTATAGAATACTTTTTTCTAATGAAATGGATTATTAAATGGCATAATTTATAATTTATATGATGTAATTTTTTTATAAATATAATTATATTTTAATGGTGAAAAAAATGTAAAATTCAAGAGTTACAATTAAAATAAAAAAATATATATGTGCAACTTGTCTCTAGAAGAGATAAGGTTGTAGAAGAAAGTCTAAGACATGTTTATATATGCTATAGTCTTAAATCTATTGCCAAAATGAGGCTTTGAGTGTAATCCTATATAAGCCTTATTGTCTATGACCAAGTTTATAGAATTTGAATATAGAAATCTCACTTTAGAATTTATAAAATGGTTATTAACTGAAATATAACAAAAAAACATGATAAGTGTGTAGAGAGAGACCCCCTTACATGGAAAGTTAATCTTAGTAATTTTTTATGACAAGCGGAGTACCGCAAGAGCTCTTATTTTTGAGCTAGCTTAAAGTATAGGAACTTCCCTATGATACACATTTTCCTAGCCATAATATTGTTCATTCCTCAAGAACTTCTATATGAATCTCCTATAATTTAATAAGTTCTTGATTAGTTTTCTTGTAAGACTTGGATATATTTTACAAAAAATATATCCAAGTCTTACGAGAAAAGTCATCAAGAACTGCAGAAACCCAAAATCAGTGATTCAACAGAAACTCACTTCTCTAAATCAGTGATTCAACAGAAACCCAAAATTGTTGATGCCCTAGTTTTCCTCCAGTAGCATTGACGGGCCAAAAAATGAGGATTCTCGGAATCAAGTTCTTCTTCGACATAAATATGCTCCCTCCTAGGGAAAGTTATCCTAGCCTCTTTTTCTTGATGATCTCTATAGAGAATACCCAAAACTTAGAATCCCTAGATTCCCGCAAGTGCACAATGTCTTCTTTTATGGTTAGCTTTGATACCATGTTAGTTTTTCTACATTTAATGAATATTACCTAGGATCTTAAATGAAAGAATAACATGCATAGCATAACGCAAGAGACACAAATATTTTCCTTGGGGAAACCATAAAGGATAAAAACCCACAACTTCCTCAGAGATAGAATCGTCACCAATACAATATCACAAAAGTAAAACCCCAAAACAAAGATGGTCTTCTGCACCGCCTCTCTCTTTCTCCTATGTGAAATTGTCCTCTCTCTCTCACTTATGCGAACTTGAGTGAGTGAGTTTGTGTTCAAATGAGAGAGCCTTTCTCTCTATTTATACTTTACTTTCAATTGACCTTTTATCACTTGCTAGGTCAGCCCCAACTAAACCTGACTAGGTCGACTTGTGTAGGGGACTCAATAACCCTAATACAACTGACTCTAGGGAGATCTAATGCCCCAACTTACAATGGAGGATTTACCTCAATGACTTTACATTACCAAATGTAATAATGACATCTCCGATGAGAGGAATAAACATCTCTGTGAGAGGTACAAATAAAATACAATAATAATAACAATATAAAATACAAGTGAATATCTTCCGAATTTACAACTACATAAACAATTTATAGTGCTCATAAACTTATATTTAATAGCATTAATAAGTAGCCATAAAGCATTCTTAGAAAGAAGATTACTCACACTCTATTAACTAAGCTTTTGATAAATGCAAGTTTACAAAGAATTTATAGACTTTGCCTTGGACAAATTGAATATAAGTATTGTTATGTTGTGTAATTATGAGTCTTAGCTATATTAAGGTTACATAGTTTAAAATATAAAAGTTATTGATGGTGCTTTACAGTTTTCCATGGTACCTTTTATATTCCTCTAAAGAAATTTTAACTTAGTACCTCACATTCCTCTCAGATAAAAAAAAATCTATAATTTGTGATTATAGTTCTGACTCAACTAATACTACTTTTAGACATCCTGGTGAACGTGACTCTCATATATAATTACGAGATCATGTGCAGTCCGAAGATTCAAAATTTGTACAGATCCTTTCAAATAAACATAAATAAACATATAGGTTCCCCTTTAAACCAAACTACAGGCCAATTAACTTCTGATCTCCGAATTGGCACTGAAATTGAGTGCTTTATCGAAGATGCAACCACTATGATGAGAGAACCAGTTGTTACCTCAACTAACAAGAAGTTCAACTTTTCCATGAACCCTAGATGAATAAACCTGACATGAAATTGACATGCAAATATAAAACAATACCACATGTTTTAATCGTTGTCATCAAGCAAAACCGCTACTATTGGAAAATGTTAGCAATCCATTCCCTCGAAAGACATGAACACAAGGAGAACACAGGACATGGATGGTAAGGACCAGATGGCTAGTGACAAAAACAAAATTGTTACATCTGATAATTTAATTAAGGTAATTAAATGCGACTAAATATTTGTATTTTCTCTCTGTTGTAGCTTATTATGTTCTTCCCACAAAGATCTTCTTCCATAATTCATTAGCTCAAGTAGTCTTGCCTCTGTGTGAGCTCAAGTACTCTTGCATGTCCTTCCCATCCCATATTGATCAAAATTTTAAGTTAGGTATTGCTTAACAAGTGTCAAGATCTCAAAGGAATTGGGTACTGAACCCAAACGGTTTCACTAATTGATGACAAAATGGTTTAACCTCTAAATATAAATATAGCTACATTGTCACCGTGAAATGTTTGTATCATGCTATACCACCATTTTGCTCCATATTACATAGAGTTTATACAATGACCACAAGTTGCAACCTTGGTTGATGGCCAACCTAGTCGGAAGAACTCGCGGCAGGAAACAGGTACATCGTTTATTATTTCCATGTGATCGTACTTCTAGTAATATGATCACCAGCCCCGAATTACTCTCGGAATAGCTAGGAGATTCGTACAGACTAATACTAGAGAGGGCACACAAAGAACACTAATAAAGAAGAAAGAATAAGAAAAGCATAGTATAGAATCTGAATTAATATTATGTAAATAATTTTGTAATACCCCTCCTTTATGCACTCATTTTGTAAATGTAATCGATTTTACCATAACGTGGCATGCTATGGATAAATTTCAGATAGATTATCCTAATTACTTTTATTTAAACCATATGCCGAGAGATAGTGCTAGAGAGTACAATAAAGTGAAAATGAGACTTAACTTATTAATTTAAATATTTGGTGAGCTCATCCAAATAATTAATAGGTTATTATACTTGACCACGAGTTATTAATTTATATTATGGATTTTAGTAAAAACTATTAATATACTCGATTAATAGTATACCTGGTTGTAAGTTATACTATAAAATAAACAAAAGAATATCTATGGATGTTTGGCGTAACTAGTCATAACTATATGTTGAATAAACGTATAAATTATGCATGTTTAAATATATATATACATATATATGTATTTTACCCGGATCATGAGTCTACGCCAAAACTGAGGGTTTTATTTTACTATCGGCGTTCACCAAAGATTTCTTAAGTTGAAAAGATATTCTTTGATCGCCTATCGGGGTGTTTTCCCAGACAACGGTCGGAAGTCTAACTAATCATGGGTTAACTAAAGATCGGTAAGATAGAGAAGGAAGGGGGATCCGTTAGTGGGAGTAATGAAAACTATGAGTTAGAAAGAAAAAGGAGAAAAACGCGCTGCGAGGATTTCGGGGAAAGATTTTCGCTGTTCTCGACTCGGCACTGTGAAGGTCCAGTTGTCGAGCATGCAGAAGAGGATCAAACATTATTTTTATCTCTGTGGAAGGGGTGTTTAGGGGTAAGAATGCGCGAGAAAAGGATTGAAGGGCGCAGCTCGTACTGTAATTTGGGCTTACCTTGTTTTAATGGTATCCATTTTGTTTTGGATCCGGGATCTTGGCGATAAGAACAATGCCGGCCAGATCTACGTAGATCAGTGTGACCAGGAGGATCATGGAAGCTATGCGATGAGGAAGCTCTATGATAAGGTGTGAACCCTGCGATAAGAGAAAGTAAGCTATGCGCTAAGCATTGACCTATGCGATTGAGGTAAGTAATCTCTGTGATATGAGTTAGCGAACGATCTCAGCTTTAACATTGTAATAATATAATACTTCGTTTATTATTTTCGATATCTGAATCTTTATACTTTGTATCCATCACATGAATAGATCTCTTCATATGTTCCACCTCGCGTCATGCCAAAGCATGGGATTGAGAAGGGCGCAGGCCAGATCTTGGGTGTTTCCCATTTGTTTTCTTATTTGCAAATACATTTTATTTTAATCTGAAATTAAGTTTGGGAATGTCTGAGATATATATATATGGGAGTTCGTAGTCAAGGGGATCGAACTCATCCATTGGGTGGTCTGCATTACATATAATGTAGATTGATTTCTTTTATTTGAAACACAAATTGCCACATATTTATTTGATAAAAGTTGTACTCGATGAAATCGCATCCTCCAATCTCTGCTTGTTTGAGATTCTAACTCTGCTCGGTCAATCGATCGCTATGCATAGGGAAGGGACAGGTCATCCATGAGCTCGATCCTCGTATCTCTGCAGCCAGTTTACCCTGTATTTAGTGTTTTCTACTTGAATCGCTGCATTGGAATTCTCGTTGGGTAGAGTGTATTGTAGTTAACATTTAGAGGGAGGATAAGCGTGAAGCTTGATCTTTGTTTCTTGTTTGCACAGTGAATGAGTTGCTCGTATGGATGCAAATGAATCGTGAACTCTGTGTGTATGCATTGTTGCTGCAAACGAAATCGTGAACTCTGTGTGTATGCATTGTTGCTGCAAACGAAATCAAGATCTCTGTGTGTATGCATTGTTACTGTAGAGAAATCGTGATCTCTGTTGTATGCATTTTTGTTGTAGATAAATTGTGAATGGATCTTTGTCTGATCGCTTGGCATATGTTTTCCGTATGGATTGGTACATATATTCTCGTCTCATTGATTGCATGGTATCTCTCTACTTTTTCCTGCGAAGTGATCATGGCAATCTCCGGTTTTATTATAAATCTTGTGTCTACTTCTGCATGTACAGTAATTATAAATCGATCTCCTGTCTACCATAATTGCTGCTTTAGGCCTTCTGCGTGAAGAGTGATCGCTGAGTAGCTAGGGTACGAGTTTCCTTAAGTGCAGATCTGCGTTATATTTTTATTTATCTTGTTATTGGATAATAATCCCATGAGGCGGTATGTAGACCTGAAACATGGATGTGTTTCTTGATTTTCCTTTTTACAAGACGAATGATTCCATTGGGGATTTGAGCTCATGTTTATTATAAACTCTGTTTCCTATTCTTTGCATAATAAGTGATCGCTGAATAGTGGTTACGAGTTTGATGTAGATCTGAGCTCTGCGATATTGTTTATGCATGTTATAAAACGTTTCTTTGGATTTGTCTGTGGCATGCAAGGTTCCACTACATGTGGATGTGAAATCTGCTATAGTTCATTGCTGTCACAGATTTGTTTTGATTCAGATTAGACCTATGGTTATATATTATAGCTGCAGTGCAATCGGATTTGTGTTTATATAATTGTATACGCCTGTAGATCTCTGCTTGCTACCACTATATTATATGCTGCCACGATTAGTGTTGATCCCCGTCAAAATCTTATGTTTATTATCCTTTAATATCCGACAGCATGTAGGTCGATAAATATATGTGTTAGTTTTGGTTTATGTTCCAGAGAGCATGTAGCTCGGTAAACATATGTGTTAGTTCACTTTATATTCCAAAGAGTATATGACTCGTTAAATGTATGGTTTGGTTTTAAACCAGAGATAGATCTATGTAATCATTTTGATGTTAGTGTTGATTGTCTTAAAAATGCTCTCTAGGAGAGAGTCTTTGAGAAAGTGTAAAGTAATTATGGCAACAATCATGTTGGTTAGATTGAGATTGACCTTTATTATGAAAAAGGCAGCAACAGTGTTGCAGATTGTAATGCCCCTTTGAATAGTGGGTGAACCACTTGAAATAGTCTTTCTTTTGTGGTTGTTCAAGTGGCTCGTTGTATTCGTATTTTCTTTTCTAAAGCTTACTGACACCCTGCTGCGATCAATAGGAAAGAGAAGACTTGTTACAGAAAGGCTTTGAGGAATGTCTTAATCGTGTAATGCAATGATGACGTTGCTATTGTAAAATTCTTTCTTGAATAATAAAAGATGCACACACCTTTTGTGGACTAGCCCGTGTACGGGTGAACCACGTTATCTTGGTCTCGTTATTTCCATGGCTTTTATATGCGTATGGTCCTTTTGATGGTTGCATGATTTTCTTCTCCGAGGTGCTATCTTATAATTGATGATTATAACACATTGGTCGAGTGCATCTTGACCAAGGGTAATTCATGTTAATGTTGTCAAATGTTTCTTTTCATGTTAATGTTGTTAAAATGGTAATTCATGTAAATGTTGTTACAATGATATTTCACGTTGATGTGTTGTGACGATCACATTGTACTGGACAATTCCGGATGCAGTTAATCCTTACGCGGTAAGAACTTCATGAGTATGTTTCAAGTTAAGAGATGATGCGTGATGAGTATTTCAATTTAACTAACCTCCATTTATCAGGGAATGTGTTCAGAATCTTGGTTCTTACAGTAATGAATTGTATTTTTGAAGTTTCATTAATCTTATGCAAATTTTCTAAAAATCACTACACCAAAATTACTAACATGCAAATCTGGGAGATGTTACATATGGTATCAGAGCACAGGTTGCAAACACTCGGGCTTAGTTGGGCTCAGTTGAGGAAATACTATAAGCTGGTCAAGGGAACGCCATCGATAGGACGCAAACAAATGATCTATGTTCCAAAGAATCAGCAAGAGGTAATCGACAAGATGACCTTTAAATCGCAAGTAAGTATACTCCACTCGTTGAAGCATTCTAAAGGAAAAGCATTGTCTATATGTGAGCATTTATATGTTTCCTCCCGAAGTTGAATGATCTTCTATTTATAAATATTAGCGGATGAATACCTCCTCATGCTCTGCAATTAGTCTCATTAAATGCTAAGAAAGTATTCTTTAAAAATGATTAAAATACTTGGACTATGTTCCTATCTTTATCTTGGTGATCTTATTAATATTTTCATATACATTGATCGTAATGATAATAATGAAAATCATAGGAGCATTTGCATGTTCAAAAGTTCATAAACATAATTAGGATTATGAAAGATGTACATTCATATCTGGTCGATCGATGCCAATGGTAGGGCTTTAGTACTTATAGACATTCATCATAGGTACTTGATTTCTGCAATTATATTTTTATGAGGATTAGAAAGGTTCTAGGCTTGGAAAGGTGACTATACAAATGAAGACGGGATAGCAAACATATTGAATCATAAGGATTGAATGAATGATGGTTAGGTCATTATGAGAAGGATTGGAAAATTATCATTAATTTCACGCACTTATGTTAGAATGATTGTATTCAGTATGTGCACGAGATTGTAGGGTGGAGGGATCCTTATCATGTTAGAAAATACATAAATTGTACTAAGGGAGTAAGCCCTGAAATTCTCTATGTAGGCTATTTGTTATGTAGAAAGAAAATTTTCATTTTTATTAACGATCTCGGAATTGGAATAATAGACGTCTTACAGTGGAGGATTGATCGAAAGACGAATATAAAAATTGACAAAATGTTATTGAGGGAGCTATATTGATCTTAGCCCTTGATAAGTAGAAGATACTGAATGTTATAGGCGATGGTTCCAATTGTTAGTTATGTGTTCTTACTTCTATGCTTTATTTTACGTACGAAACAGATGATATGGTAGATAAGATGGTTGATATTGAATACGCACTAGATATTCAATGTATTGTAAGTGATGATCTGACAACCAAAGAGGAATACTATATAAACAATAGATAGTTAGAAGAGTTGTATGAATGATTAGTAAAGAGTCATCCTCAGGGAAAAGGGTGAAAGGTAGAGGAATTAACTTTACTTGGATAAATAGACATTCTGCTGTGTGAAATTTTCTATGACTAGGAAATTGTTGTACTCATTATCTCTTTGGGGCATGGGATTGTATAGGATAAGGAAGCATAAATATGTGACGTGGGAACATGCTTGTACCCTTGCTTGTAGTTTTAGCAGGGATGATGGTTATAATAGAAGTATACATGTGTATGCTAATAATCAATAGAATGCATATGATGAAACTGTAGGATTCTATTTTTATATATATTCTATCTCGGTGAACCTTACTAAGAATGTTGGGATACTGGGGTGGTTGACAGAAGGATTATACTTTTATGTGATTAAGATTTATGTATATGCATAGACACCTTGATAATATGTATCATTTTGATGAATATGTTCTTATGACGTTTAGGGGATTACTAATGTGTGTTAATACAAGTACAACCTACACCTTGGCATATGAGTCCATACAATAAAGTGATATGCAGTCTCCTTCATAAAGGTATGTGACTATCTTTATGAAACTATACAAATATATATGAAGACGATTTATTGTTACTTACATGATATTGGCATAATTAAATGGGTGCTTGACACAGTTTAAGTTAAGTATTGAGGTGAACTGAATGTAATGTCCATAAGAAGAATGCATTTCAAGACATTATGTAATTCTATTAATTAAGCCAGTGGTGTTCACTTTAGAGGATGATCTTCTTATTTTTATGCATAGGGGAAAGATCTTCTTACAAATATTTTATCTTGTTACTAACAGGTGAATTTGGCTGATGGTCAACATTTTGTACAACTTGTGGAAAGACAAGAGCAAGAATACTATCCAAGGTAAAATAAGGGGGTGAGGATTTAAAAAACCCACATCACAACCGTTATTTATTCGTTTAAATGTTGATAATTATTGTTGAACAAAGCACTCGACCCAGATTGGTCAGAGTAATCGTATGGATACAGAACGTAATGTGATGAACTAAATTGTTTAATTTGAAAGAGATTTTTCTAGACTCAAGCAAGGCGGCTTGGGAAAAATAAATAAATAAATAAATAAATAAAAATTCCGGGACTCAAGCGAGAAGGCTTGAGGGGAATTTGGTAAAGAGTGTTATAATGGCATTGAAATACTCCCTAAAATCAGGGATTGAACAGCCACTAGGATTCTCGGAGAATTGGCTGGCTGTAAGACCTAGGCAAGCTATAAGAAAATGTATATGTGGGAGGCAGGACGCTGCTTAGTATACATGAACGAAATGTTTTGCTGCGGGAGCACTAAAGTGTTAGGCAAGACATGAATGAAATGTTTGCTGCGTGAGCACTAAGGTGTTAGGCAAGGCATGAGAAAAAGGATTGCTGCGTGAGCACTAAGGTGTTAGGCAAGAAATCTCCTGGATCAAATGAATGTTGTTTGTTGTTATTTTTGTCAAGAGTATACAATCAGGGAACACTAGATTTATTCCATATGTTGCAAATGATATATGCAACAAAGAACTCATGATTTATGTTCCTGAGTTTGGTTAAGAAGTCGATGACAGGTTATTACTAAACATTGTTTCTTTTGAATTCCAGTTTTGTGATACAAATGATTGCTGCAAGAGAAGAGCGAACACCGAGGATGGTGTTCATTTTAAGGGGAGGAGGATGTAATACCCCTCCTTTATGCACTCATTTTGTAAATGTAATCGATTTTACCATAACGTGGCATGCTATGGATAAATTTCAGATAGATTATCCTAATTACTTTTATTTAAACCATATGCCGAGAGATAGTGCTAGAGAGTACCATAAAGTGAAAATGAGACTTAACTTATTAATATAAATATTTGGTGAGCTCATCCAAATAATTAATAGGTTATTATACTTGACCACGAGTTATTAATTTATATTATGGATTTTAGTAAAAACTATTAATATACTCGATTAATAGTATACCTGGTTGTAAGTTATACTATAAAATAAACAAAAGAATATCTATGGATGTTTGGCGTAACTAGTCATAACTATATGTTGAATAAACGTATAAATTATGCATGTTTAAATATATATATACATATATATGTATTTTACCCGGATCATGAGTCTACGCCAAAACTGAGGGTTTTATTTTACTATCGGCGTTCACCAAAGATTTCTTAAGTTGAAAAGATATTCTTTGATCGCCTATCGGGGTGTTTTCCCAGACAACGGTCGGAAGTCTAACTAATCATGGGTTAACTAAAGATCGGTAAGATAGAGAAGGAAGGGGGATCCGTTAGTGGGAGTAATGAGAACTATGAGTTAGAAAGAAAAAGGAGAAAAACGCGCTGCGAGGATTTCGGGGAAAGATTTTCGCTGTTCTCGACTCGGCACTGTGAAGGTCCAGTTGTCGAGCATGCAGAAGAGGATCAAACATTATTTTTATCTCTGTGGAAGGGGTGTTTAGGGGGAAGAATGCGCGAGAAAAGGATTGAAGGGCGCAGCTCGTACTGTAATTTGGGCTTACCTTGTTTGAATGGTATCTATTTTGTTTTGGATCCGGGATCTTGGCGATAAGAACAATGCCGGCCAGATCTACGTAGATCAGTGTGACCAGGAGGATCATGGAAGCTATGCGATGAGGAAGCTCTATGATAAGGTGTGAACCCTGCGATAAGAGAAAGTAAGCTATGCGCTAAGCATTGACCTATGCGATTGAGGTAAGTAATCTCTGTGATATGAGTTAGCGAACGATCTCAGCTTTAACATTGTAATAATATAATACTTCGTTTATTATTTTCGATATCTGAATCTTTATACTTTGTATCCATCACATGAATAGATCTCTTCATATGTTCCACCTCGCGTCATGCCAAAGCATGGGATTGAGAAGGGCGCAGGCCAGATCTTGGGTGTTTCCCATTTGTTTTCTTATTTGCAAATACATTTTATTTTAATCTGAAATTAAGTTTGGGAATGTCTGAGATATATATATATGGGAGTTCGTAGTCAAGGGGATCGAACTCATCCATTGGGTGGTCTGCATTACATATAATGTAGATTGATTTCTTTTATTTGAAACACAAATTGCCACATATTTATTTGATAAAAGTTGTACTCAATGAAATCGCATCCTCCAAAGATCTTTCCCCTATGCATAAAAATAAGAAGATCATCCTCTAAAGTGAACACCACTGGCTTAATTAATAGAATTACATAATGTCTTGAAATGCATTCTTCTTATGGACATTACATTCAGTTCACCTCAATACTTAACTTAAACTGTGTCAAGCACCCATTTAATTATGCCAATATCATGTAAGTAACAATAAATCGTCTTCATATATATTTGTATAGTTTGGGTTTATGTTCCAGAGAGCATGTAGCTCGGTAAACATATGTGTTAGTTCACTTTATATTCCAAAGAGTATATGACTCGTTAAATGTATGGTTTGGTTTTAAACCAGAGATAGATCTATGTAATCATTTTGATGTTAGTGTTGATTGTCTTAAAAATGCTCTCTAGGAGAGAGTCTTTGAGAAAGTGTAAAGTAATTATGGCAACAATCATGTTGGTTAGATTGAGATTGACCTTTATTATGAAAAAGGCAGCAACAGTGTTGCAGATTGTAATGCCCCTTTGAATAGTGGGTGAACCACTTGAAATAGTCTTTCTTTTGTGGTTGTTCAAGTGGCTCGTTGTATTCGTATTTTCTTTTCTAAAGCTTACTGACACCCTGCTGCGATCAATAGGAAAGAGAAGACTTGTTACAGAAAGGCTTTGAGGAATGTCTTAATCGTGTAATGCAATGATGACGTTGCTATTGTAAAATTCTTTCTTGAATAATAAAAGATGCACACACCTTTTGTGGACTAGCCCGTGTACGGGTGAACCACGTTATCTTGGTCTCGTTATTTCCATGGCTTTTATATGCGTATGGTCCTTTTGACGGTTGCATGATTTTCTTCTCCGAGGTGCTATCTTATAATTGATGATTATAACACATTGGTCGAGTGCATCTTGACCAAGGGTAATTCATGTTAATGTTGTCAAATGTTTCTTTTCATGTTAATGTTGTTAAAATGGTAATTCATGTAAATGTTGTTACAATGATATTTCAGGTTGATGTGTTGTGACGATCACATTGTACTGGACAATTCCGGATGCAGTTAATCCTTACGCGGTAAGAACTTCATGAGTATGTTTCAAGTTAAGAGATGATGCGTGATGAGTATTTCAATTTAACTAACCTCCATTTATCAGGGAATGTGTTCAGAATCTTGGTTCTTACAGTAATGAATTGTATTTTTGAAGTTTCATTAATCTTATGCAAATTTTCTAAAAATCACTACACCAAAATTACTAACATGCAAATCTGGGAGATGTTACAAATTTTACCTAGGACCAAAAAATAAAATAGTATAGGAAGCAATACTTCCAATTCCTTGTAAACTTGTGTTATGTCTTAGATGTTGTATAATTATGAACGAAGAATAAATGGTTGTACATCTAAACGAAAATAGTAGTCTTTAAGAAGTATAGCTCATAAAGGTAATTACACAAATTCTAAGACGATATGAAAGGTATGGCATTGGACCATTGTTATATAGTTAAAGTAATTCATATCTAAATTGCAAGTATCTACTTGGATCAAGTCATCAATCTTCACTTTTTGTGAAGAAGTGTATAGTTTTTAGGCATCATATAATTTATGCCATACATGTTGATGGTCAAGAGCACCAAAGCAACAACATATTCTTAAACTTAAAAAAATCCACACGTAAAATCATATAAACTTTTTCGATCTTCAGAAACTAGGTATAGATAATATTCAAAGGAATTAGCGTATACATATGTGAAAATAATAGAGCCCTCTCCAAATGTAATTAGTACAAAATTTTCAGTTCAATTGGTTACCTAATGCGATGCAAAGTTTTTACTTAAGAAATCACTTGTTTATATTGTAACATCCCGAAAATTCATAAAAATTTAAAAAAAATTCAAAGAAGGCATTTACGACAAATGTTGATGTGCAAAACTAAAATAAATGTCAATCTGATAACGCCACTTCATAATTTTTGAAAACATATTACGACAATACTTTGCTTACGCTAAACTCTAGAACTATGTGATATATTTATGTTCACTTGCGATACAATTTTCGTTATATGTGCTCACAGTTTGTTTTTTGGTGATGATGAAGGGGTCCTATGGGGTACCGTGAGGCTTACCTAGCTATGTAGCTAAAGAATTTGAATCTTGATGTTGTAGAACACAGGTAAGAGCAATAAAATTCAAGTTATCCTTCAGTAATGTTCTGCATTCCGAAATTGTATTATAAAACTTAGAAAAGGATTATCTTCCCTTCCTCAAGTCAGGTCTTCTAGTGAACTTCATATAAACATTGTCCTGGTTTATTTTAATTGAATTATAGTTTGAAGATCTATGTTTGTAATTGAATACAGAGATAGAAGAACCTTCTCATGAAATCTAATTTAGAAAAGTTGGCTTTGAGAATCATAACATAGGTCTTAACCAATTCCATGGAGATATCATTATAATGTTCCATGGAGAAAAGTTGGCTTTGAGAATCATAACTTCTCTATGCTAATATATAGTGATATATTCATGTATATCGTGGTTTTAATATGCACAATGATTTAGTATAGGGTGACAATACCTATATAGTTAAAAGCGTGCATTTGTAAAACATAAACTATATACAAATACTATGCATTTTCTACATGCATGAACTATATGCAATTACTATGCATTTCCTACATGCATAAACTATAGGAAAATGTCCAAGGTATGAGACAATATGAAATATGAACAATATGTGAAACTTTAAACATCAATTCGACGATTAGTTGATAAAACGCAAAGGTTAAAAACTATGGACTTACAAAATTATGTGTTATTAAAGGTTGCAACCAAAATCTTCGTGCCAACTCTGATAAGGACATGGTATTAATTGTATTAGTGATTATACGCTGGCAGGTTATCGTATCCAGTCTTAGCATTAACTCTCCCATCTACTTTCTCGGTGGATATCCCGGTGGATGCTATCGTGGATAGTGTCACATGAAGGCTTTGTAAGAATACTGCCATTGTCGTCGAGCTATGCAAGGTTTGACCTATAATTATACTGAGCTGGACTCCGTGGTGGAAGTGGTAATAAATGTGGTCTTAAATATAGTTGTTGCTTGTAATACAATGTGCCTTGTTGGAAAAGGTATCCACCGTTGATCTCGTGATGCCCTTGAGATTTGGAATAAACCCTAGTCTTCCACTATGTCTCGTTGAGGTTGTTTCTTTGGCATTCATCTCGTGTTAAGGAGTGTCTTGGTGAAGAGGCCAACCGGTCTACGAATGTTAGGGTTTACAGAGTTGTTTTTAGGAGGAACCTCTACAGGTTTCGATACTCCGACCTTCAGTTTGTGAGTGTTTCCATAGTGAGCTTTCAATAGTTCTCTCTCTCTCTCTCCACTGTTGGCTCTAGTTCTCATGGAACGTGGCCATGTTTTGTTTCCAACACATGGTTCTTTTGCACGGTAAAGTAATAGGCTGCAAAACCTACTTCTTTTATTAGTGTATTCGAATTATAGATGTTGTTATTTCGTTCTTTGAACTCCGTAAATATATTTTAACCAAACTTTGTTTATGTGGTAGGTAATCCTTGTCCTCGACTTTCTTCATTCGTAGTAGAAGTGGGAAAAAGCACTCATAATTCGGTAAGCCTCGGAGGTTTCCCGTAGATGACACTGTTGATTCCTTGTCTGGCTTAGCCGAGACTTCCATCATGTGGGTTGGATGTTGTTTGTACTGTCGATGTAGGGTTTGGTAGCCATATGGCATGTAAGGAGAAAATTGGTTCTCATTTTATTCCGTGTTCACCATAAATGTGCGACACTTGTATCCATGATGCTTAACCGTGTTGACTACAAGATTTAACTCTCGGCTTTTTGGATAAATAAAACGGTGTTAACTGTTTAAGAACCTGTGTTTTGTTTTTTCTTTTGTTGTGTTGATTTGTCAATTCGGTCGCCTATTGTTTTAAATAAGAACTGCTAAAAAAAGAAGGGTTGAGCCTAATACTGCAATGAAAGTTGTTTTGGATGCTTTCAGTGTTGAAAGGTTAAGTGTTTTGATAGTGGTAATGTTGTGCGGTAGAAAGTTGGTACACAATTCATAATGCCACATTTTGTTGTACAGAGGCATTAAGCCTAGTTACAAACCCTGTCAACATGTTTTGGTAACTGTTAAAAGTGTTCAGTCCTCGACTATTTGATATATGGAAAGGTATTTGGTCTATGTGTGTTTATACTATATGAGTAAATTTGTTAATGGCCAAAAGCCAAAATACCCCGTTTTGAACTTTAAACCCTAATGTCTAACTTTGTCTTACTTTATGGAAAATGTTTATGGCCTTGAGCCTTTGGTTCAATATGTGACTAAGATGTTGAAATGGTTAAAGTGTTGAGAGTCAAATGGCTTGGTTCCTCAAACTGTAAACTTAGTTTTGTTTGTATAGATGAATAATATCGATGGGCAATTGATTTTGCTATTGTAAGATATCCACCTTTGTTTTGTTTAATGCTGGGTTTATTACCCTAGGCTCTTCCTGCAAGGAATGGTTATTTTTAATGTTTAAAATTTTGATCCCTTTCGTTAAATGAACTTTTCTATGTTGAGATCACAGCTGTACACGATGTGACTGCATGTACTAAAAAAAATATAAGGCATAGTGCCTTAGTCGAAACTCTGTTTAGTCGAAACACTTGGTCGTGCACCACCTTTCATAGCCATGAATTTGTCATTTTTTACACCCTACATCTATCAATTACTACAACTTGATATTTATTTTCCTTTACTTAGGAATGGAAGGAAGCAAATAGATGGACTAAAACTTAATACTATTAAAAGCAAAGAGATGGAATAGCACACGAATTAAAATGGATTGAATTCTTCATTGTTATGGATAACTCTATGCCTTACTTCATAAAATCATTCTTATCACATGCAAGAGCTACAAGTTGGTCTCTTCCAGCAAGTCCAGTCCTAGCATCTTCCAAGATTCTATAATGATAAGTGAGTTATCTTTGGTTGAAAGAGGAAGACCAACACCATAAATCACTCCATGACAAGTCATTGTGAATACTTTTTCAATATAGACATGTAATCACTATACAATGATTGTAAGTCATGTGTGAACAAGATATTTTTTTAGCTACAAGTTGGTCTCTTCCAGCAAGTCTAGCCCTAGCATCTTCCAAGATTCTATAATGATAAGTGAGTTATCTTTGGTTGAAAGAGGAAGACCAACACCATAAATCACTCCATGACAAGTCATTGTGAATACTTTTTCAATATAGACATGTAATCACTATACAATGATTGTAAGTCATGTGTGAACAAGATATTTTTTTATTCAAAACAACATAAAGAACGGATGGCACTTTCCTATGTCGAAACTAACTTTTTTTTCTTTGTGTGGCTCACGGAACACCCTTTTTTTTCGGTGCCCACTACGTCCACATTAACCTCTCCGGCATCCGAAGACATAGGAAGGGCAATTAATTGGCTAGTAGAGCTACTGAAGAGTTCAACGGCTCACTTAAGAGAAAGTGTCATTGGCGGGACCTGAACATGGGTGGAGCAGATAAAAATTCGATAACTCAACCACTCGGGCTAAACTCAATTGACATTTTTTTCAATGGAACACATCATAGGAAACCCTCGGGTACTTCCCCTCATTTGGAGGATGGTACCCAAGGTAAACCATCGACTCTGATTATGGGGCCTAACACGGTGGGGACATCAAGTGAGGCCCTACATAGCCACCCAAGGATTTGAGCCCGAGACCTTCTACTTGCGATTACAACACTCAACCACTTGAGCTAACCCAATTTAGAGGTGTTTTTATTATGTTATCTTCGTGTATTCATCAAAAGTTACATATATTTGCTTTAATGTTGTCAATGAAGACTTAGACATTTTGATTTTATTGTGTTAATATACATTGGGTATGATGAAAATTTGTGCTTTAGGTCACTAGAATAATGGTGAAAGAAAGCAATTGTAAGAATTTAGTAAATTTTGGGGGTTAAAAGAATTGAGAAAGTTATGTATAAAATAAAGATGATTAGTAATTTTGATTCATCTAGATATTATCAAAATAAGCAACAGCTAGATAAAACAATGATATATAAGGTTTATCAAATATATTTCACATGTAAGTGAATAAAAATTAAAATTTTCAGCATATTTTAGCATAGTCATGATCCTTCTGTTTCATAAATATTTTGAGCAATGTTTTCAAGAGATGTTCCTTAACATTTAAACAATTACATCTAGCTATAAATGACCCATTTTTACTAAGTATATTTTAGATTATTCATGATCCTTCTTTTTCATAAACCTTTTTGGCAATGTTTTCAATAGATGTTCCCGATCCTTTAAGCAATTGCATCTAGCTATAAATGACCACCTTTTACTAAGTATTTGCATTTTAAATATAACACAAGGTACACATTAGAGAAATATTTTGCTTCGATTCCATTTTATATAGTAATGATATCACACCCATTAGTTCTTTGATAATCTTGAAGCTGTGCTGTTCTCATGGAAAGAATTAGATAACAATGACCTTTATATTTTTTCATTGATGTGGCTATCATTGATTAAGGAAATTGAAGTTTCTATTAATATTGAACAATGTGCACTATGTAATAGAGTTATAAATGTTACACATGTTGAGATATACATCATTAGATTTGAAGTGTTTTAGATCTAAAGATGTGTATCCTAGTCTATAGTCTATATAACATATATTATATTGTTAAGGGTTGCATATTAGCCTATATAACATATATTAAATGGTTGGGAGTTGCATATTGTTTGTTGTAAAGAAAAACTTTGACTACTCATCCCTTTCACTCTTTCATTTAAATTAATTTCTTTGTTTTATAAAAAAATTAAAATTTATATTTATGCGGTGTGGTGTGCCTCAAATTGCATTGCCTTCTTTGATGGCTCAAATCCCTTCACAAGTATGATTATTAACTATTTATGAGGTCTCAATGTATCAATTGATCAAATAATATGAGTCATTAAACATCAATTTTTTTATATACTTTTTTATTTTTATATAGCACATCGCTTGGTGCATTTTCCAACATAGATACATTTTAAATTCGAATCTATAAAGAGGAATCTAATTACATCATGTGTAATTTATTTCATTTTAAATTTTAAACTCAAAAAATCTTTCTTTAAATTTTTATTTTATAAGTTGATTTGAATTTTTTTAATTATTTTTCATAATTTTTTATTTTATGAGACGACATGGTGACGATCCTCTTAGTGCACATACCCTCCTCAAAAGTTAAATATAAAATAAAAAAAACACAACATTAAAAATGAAAAATATATATATATTTTGGTGATCATCCCGTGATAACCTGAACAAACTCCCGGGGATATCCAGGCCCTTTTATTTACTTTAAATACAGACAGACCTAATTTGCTTAAGGCCCCATAGAACCGTTTCTGCTACGTCTTTTTTTGTTTATTTGCGGGTGTCGGGTCCAGAATCCCGCGGTTCTGAACTTCTCTAACTGTACGGTTCATCAAAACTCATTTAAAAACCAAAGAATCAATCTGCAGCGTGCTCCTGCACTTTTTCACTTTGGCAGACCGAATTCCCACAACAATGGCCGCAGCTGAAGGGCCTGAGAGATGCTTGTACGAAATCCTGGGCATCGAGCTGACCGCCACAGCCTACGAAATTCTCGCAGCGTACAGAAACTTGGCCCTAAAAATCCATCCCGACAAGGCCATCCAAAACGGCGCTTCACAGGAAGAGGCAACCGCGCGGTTCCAGGAAATTCTTCGTGCCTACGAAGTCCTCTCCGATCCCCGCGAGCGTTCCCGGTATGATTCTCACCGCACCAAAATCCTCTATTCTTCCACTTCCTCGTCCTCTACGACAAATTGCGATTTCGCTATCAATCTGTGGCCATATTTCTCCACTTCTGTTTATTCTGGCTACGGAGATACCGGCAAAGGTTTCTTTAGGGTTTATGGGGATATATTTCAGACCTTGTTCCAGCAGGAAATAGCATACGCTCATTCAATGGGGACAGGTCCCGTCCCCCAGGCTCCTCTATTTGGAAACATCAAGATCCCCTATGACCAGGTTTCTGCTTTCTACAACTATTGGATGGGGTTTTCCAGCGTCAAGGACTTTACTTCGGTTGACGAGTATAGGGTTTCCGCGGGGCTGAACCGCAAGACCAGGAGGCTGATGGAGGATGAGAATAAGAAATTGAGGAACAAGGCCAAGAGTGACTATAATGAGAAGGTGCGTCAACTTGCCGTGTTCGTTAAAAAGAGGGATAAGAGGGTTTTGGAGAGGCTGCTGCAGAGGAAGAAGGAAGAGCAGTAGAAGGCAGCGCAGGCGAAGCTTTGGCGCGAGAAATTGAAGAAGGAGAAGCTCGTGAGGGCAAGGCAGTATGAGGAGCAAGACTGGGCAAGAGTTGATGAGGGCAGGGAAGTGGAAGATGATTGGAATCGAGGTGGCCATGATGGATGGTATGATCATGATGTTAGGGGCAAGATGGGATCGGAGTCTGGGCTGCCCGGTGGGAATCCGGAGTTGTATTGCATTGTTTGCAGTAAGAAATTTAAGTCGGACAAGCAGTTGAAGAATCACGAGCAGTCAAAGAAGCACAGAGATAGAGTTATGGAGTTTGAGGAGGACAATAACACTAGCAAACACACGGTCACTTGATATTTTTCTCTTTTAGAGAAGGCAGAATTATTTGAAGGATCTGACACTCTACAAAAGTATAGAACATTTTGACAATCTGCATGATGATAGCAATAATGCAAGCTACAAAAGTATTGTGGGGGATGAGGAAGAAGAAATTGAAAACAACATAGAGGTCAATTCTAGTGACGAGGAGCATGAAATCGATAACAGTGATATGGATGATGAAGCTAGTGTGCAAGAAGCAATGCTAACGACGCTTAGTGCCTAACGAGGGGCTAATAACGTGTATCGAGATACTGCTTCATCTCAAGCAGATGGCACTGATTACAATTACAGAGGAACTGATGAAGAATACAGCTCCACAAATAAGAGAGGCAGGGATTCCAATAAAGTTGAACCAAGTACAGTTTTTTGAATGGAACTGAAAACGATATGGGAATATCAAGTCCTCCTCAGAGGCAAGGTTCCAAGAACAAATCGAAACGGAGAAGACGAGGTACTGATAAGCATCCAGCAACAGACATTGTAGAGACAAGGTGGAGACAACAGGGGGGAGTCTTTCGTATTTCCCGTAAATAAACAACAGATGAACTAGCCACCATATGAGACCATAATCATGATTGGAGCAGGATTTGTTTCTTGTGATGTATATGTAATCAATTGTAAAATGAGTAAATATGGCCTGTCTCAGCGTTCTCAATGACAAACTGAAAAAAATAAGTTTGAAAAAAATACTCTTCCATTTTAGGCACATAATTGCGAAGTTATGTCACTGTATTTTTAGCTTGATTCTACCTAAAACATCTGCCATTGTACACATCTTTCCATTGCATGAATTATTGTTTACTTCTTCGCCATTCCAAAACCAGCTTAACAGAAGAATTCTTAGGATACTCTGTGGAAATGTAGAGTGAAACATCTAAACGTTTTCAAAAAACAAAAAAACTTTTCCATCCTTGCAAAAACTAAAGTATATGTTTATAATATAGAAATGTTGTGTTTTGATTTAGCCATGATATGGCATAATGTTTTCTATGATACTCTGTGGAAATGTAGAGTGCAACATCTAAACGTTTTCAAAAAACAAATAAATTTTTCTATCTTGGCAAAGACTATAAAGTATATGTTTATAATCTAGAAATGTTGTGTCTTGATTTAGCCATGATATGCCATAATGTTTTCTATGGCTTGAAGGAAATATATTTGGCAAAGCAATACAAGTATTATGTAATTTTTTGTTTAAAGATATGACATAAATCTAGGCTAAATGGTAATGCTACACATAAACATTACACTTGTTTGCTTTGAGATATGGTATAAACATGACACTTGTTTGCTTTAAGATATGACATAATTGAGGAAAGAGTCCGAAACTATATTATGTTAGTAAGTGAATTGAATGTGTCTAATTTTGAATTTTGAAAGTAGAATGTTTATTATGTTGATTTCAATTTATAATGTATTAATTAATGATATAGTGATTTAATAATTATAAAAAAAAATTGGTTATCTAAACAAATGTCATAAAATTATAATTATTTAGAATGAATTTTAGGAATAGTTGAATTATTTTATGTTATTGGTTTTATTCCATCATTGTTAACATATTATATAATTTGACAAGAATTGTATGCTCAAAACAAAAACTTTAGCCATAAAATTCATATTTCTGTGTAAAAAAACATAAAAAAAAACAACCTTCAAATTGACAAGTAGTTCTATTGGTAGCACCCTTTTTTGGGGACTAAAATTGCAACTTTTTTGAAACCCCTACCAACTATGGCTGATTCAATTACGATGATCACTTTTATAGAGAGAGAGAGAATAATATTAATTTAACTTATTTTAAAATACATATGCACTTTCCTATAAAGAGATTGAAGATATTGTAAAGATTATGATAGATATAGAAAGTATTATGGAAGATGTTTTCTTTATGTAAAATTTAAGAAGTTTGAGACATTGTAAAGATTATGAGAGATAATTCATTTTTGAATTTCTATAGAATACTTTTTTCTAATGAAATGGATTATTAAATGGCATAATTTATAATTTATATGATGTAATTTTTTTATAAATATAATTATATTTTAAGGGTGAAAAAAATTTAAAATTCAAGAGTTACAATTAAAATAAAAAAATATATATGTGCAACTTGTCTCTAGAAGAGATAAGGTTGTAGAAGAAAGTCTAAGACATTTTTATATATGCGATAGTCTTAAATCTATTGCCAAAATGAGGCTTTGAGTGTAATCCTATATAAGCCTTATTGTCTATGACCAAGTTTATGGAATTTGAATATAGAAATCTCACTTTAGAATTTATAAAATGGTTATTAACTGAAATATAACAAAAAAACATGATAAGTGTGTAGAAAGAGACCCCCTTACATGGAAAGTTAATCTTAGTAATTTTTTATGACAAGAGGAGTACCGCAAGAGCTCTTATTTTTGAGCTAGCTTAAAGTATAGGAACTTCCCTATGATACACATTTTCCTAGCCATAATATTGTTCATTCCTCAAGAACTTCTATGTGAATCAACTATAATTTAATAAGTTCTTGATTAGTTTTCTTGTAAGACATGGATATATTTTACAAAAAATATATCCAAGTCTTACGAGAAAAGTCATCAAGAACTCCAGAGCAACCCTAATTTTCCAAAAATGGAATTTGGAACTTCTAATTGGATAGATAGATGCACCTCCTAGGGAAAGTTATCCTAGCCTCTTTTTCTTGATGATCTCTGTAGAGAATACCCAAAACTTAGAATCCCTAGATTCCCGCAAGTGCACAATGTCTTCTTTTATGGTTAGCTTTGATACCATGTTAGTTTTTCTACATTTAATGAATATTACCTAGGATCTTAAATGAAAGAATAACATGCATAGCATAACACAAGAGACGCAAATATTTTCCTTGGGGAAACCATAAAGGATAAAAACCCACAACTTCCTCAGAGATAGAATCATCACCAATACAATATCACAAAAGTAAAACCCCAAAACAAAGATGGTCTTCTGCAGCGCCTCTCTCTTTCTCCTATGTGAAATTGTCCTCTCTCTCTCACTTATACGAACTTGAGTGAGTGATTTTGTGTTCAAATGAGAGAGCCTTTCTCTCTATTTATACTTTACTTTCACTTGACCTTTTATCAGTTGCTAGGTCATCCCCAACTAAACCTGACTAGGTCGACTTGTCTAGGGGACTCAATAACCCTAATACAACTGACTCTAGGGAGATCTAATGCCCCAACTTACAATGGAGGATTTACCTCAATGACTTTACATTACCAAATGTAATAATGACATCTCCGACGAGAGGCGTAAACATCTCTGTGAGAGGTACAAAAAAAATACAATAATAATAACAATATAAAATACAAGTGAATATCTTCCGAATTTACAACTACATAAACAATTTATAGTGCTCATAAACTTATATTTAATAGCATTAATAAGTAGCCATAAAGCATTTTTAGAAAGAAGATTACTCACACTCTATTAACTAAGCTTGTGATAAATGCAAGTTTACAAAGAATTTATAGACTTTGCCTTGGACAAATTGAATATAAGTATTGTTATGTTGTGTAGTTATGAGTCTTAGCTATATTAAGGTTACATAGTTTAAAATATAAAAGTTATTGATGGTGCTTTACAGTTTTCCATGGTACTTTTTATATTCCTCTAAAGAAATTTTAACTTAGTACCTCGCATTCCTCTCAAATAAAAAAAATCTATAATTTGTGATTATAGTTCTGGCTCAACTAATACTACTTTTAGACATCCTGATGAACTTGACTCTCATATATAATTACGAGATCATGTGCAGTCCGAAGATTCAAAATTTGTACAGATCCTTTCAAATAAACATAAATAAACATATAGGTTCCCCTTTAAACCAAACTACAGGCCAATTAACTTCTGATCTCCGAATTGGCACTGAAATTGAGTGCTTTATCGAAGATGCAACCACTATGATGAGAGAACCAGTTGTTATCTCAACTAACAAGAAGTTCAACTTTTCCATGAACCCTAGATGAATAAACCTGACATGAAATTGACATGCAAATATAAAACAATACCACATGTTTTAATCGTTGTCATCAAGCAAAACCGCTACTATTGGAAAATGTTAGCAATCCATTCCCTCGAAACACATGAACACAAGGAGGACACAGGACATGGATGGTAAGGACCAGATGGCTAGTGACAAAAACAAAATTGTTACATCTGATAATTTAATTAAGGTAATTAAATGCGACTAAATATGTGTATTTTCTCTCTGTTGTAGCTTATTATGTTCTTCCCACAAAGATCTTCTTCCATAATTCATTAGCTCAAGTAGTCTTGCCTCTGTGTGAGCTCAAGTACTCTTGCATGTCCTTCCCATCCCCTAAGTCTTGCCTCTGTGTGAGCTCAAGTACTCTTGCATGTCCTTCCCATCCCCTATTGATCAAAATTTTAAGATAGGTATTGCTTAACAAGTGTCAAGATCTCAAAGGAATTCGGTACTGAACCCAAACGGTTTCACTAATTGATGACAAAATGGTTTAACCTCTAAATATAAATATAGCTACATTGTCACCGTGAAATGTTTGTATCATGCTATACCACCATTTTGCTCCATATTACATAGAGTTTATACAATGACAACAAGTTGCAACCTTGGTTGATGGCCAACCTAATCGGAAGAACTCGCGGCAGGAAACAGGTACATCGTTTATTATTTCCATGTGATCGTACTTCTAGTAATATGATCACCAGCCCCGAATTACTCTCGGAATAGCTAGGAGAGTCGTACAGACTAATACTAGAGAGGGCACACAAAGAACACTAATAAAGAAGAAAGAGTAAGAACAGCATAGTATAGAATCTGAATTAATATTATGTAAATAATTTTACCTAGCACCAAAAAATAAAATAGTATAGGAAGCAATACTTCCAATTCCTTGTAAATTTGTGTTATGTCTTAGATGTTGTATAATTATGAACGAAGAATAAATGGTTGTACATCTAAATGAAAATAGTAGTCTTTAAGAAGTATAGCTCATAAAGGTAATTACACAAATTCTAAGACGATATGAAAGGTATGGCATTGGACCATTGTTATATAGTTAAAGTAATTCATATCTAAATTGCAAGTATCTACTTGGATCAAATCATCAATCTTCACTTTTTGTGAAGAAGTGTATAGTTTTTAGGCATCATATAATTTATGCCATACATGTTGATGGTAAAGAGCACCAAAGCAACAACATATTCTTAAATTTAAAAAAATATACACGTAAAACCATATAAACTTTTTCGATCTTCAAAAACTAGGTATAGATAATATTCAAAGGAATTAGCGTATACATATGTGAAAATAATAGAGCCCTCTCCAAATGTAATTAGTACAAAATTATCAGTTCAATTGGTTACCTAATGTGATGCAAAGTTTTTACTTAAGAAATCACTTGTTTATATTGTAACATCCCGAAAATTCATAAAAATTTAAAAAAAATTCAAAGAAGGCATTTATGACAAATGTTGGTGTGCAGAACTAAAATAAATTTCAATCTGATAACGCCACTTCATAATTTTTGAAAACATATTACGACAATACTTTGCTTATGCTAAACTCTAGAACTATGTGATGTATTTATGTTCACTTGCGATACAATTTTTGTTATATGTGCTCATAGTTTGTTTTCTGGTGATGATGAAGGGGTCCTATGGGGTACCGTGAGGCTTACCTAGCTATGTAGCTAAAGAATTTGAATCTTGATGTTGTAGAACACAGGTAAGAGCAATAAAATTCAAGTTATCCTTCAGTAATGTTCTGCATTCCGAAATTGTATTATAAAACTTAGAAAAGGATTATCTTCCCTTCGTCAAGTCAGGTATTCTAGTGAACTTCATATAAACATTGTCCTGGTTTATTTTAATTGAATTATAGTTTCAAGATCTATGTTTGTAATTGAATACAGAGATAGAAGAACCTTCTCATGAAATCTAATTTGGAAAAGTTGGCTTTGAGAATCATAACATAGGTCTTAACCAATTCCATGGAGATATCATTATAATGTTCTATGTCTTGTCTAAGTTATTTATTCATTATTACAAGGTCAAAGAATAAGCATCGACTTACTAAATGTAATAACTTCTCTATGCTAATATATAGTGATATATTCATGTATATCGTGGTTTTAATATGCACAATGATTTAATATAGGGTGACAATACCTATATAGTTAAAAGCGTGCATTTGTGAAACGTAAACTATATACAAATACTATGCATTTTCTACATGCATGAACTATATGCAATTACTATGCATTTCCTACATGCATAAACTATAGGAAAATGTCCAAGGTATGAGACAATATGAAATATGAACAATATGTGAAACTTTAAACATCAATTCGACGATTAGTTGATAAAAGGCAAAGGTTAAAAACTATGGACTTACAAAATTATGTGTTATTAAAGGTTGCAAAAAAAATATTCGTGCCAACTCTGATAAGGACATCCAGTATTAATTGTATTAGTGATTATACGCTAGCAAGTTATCGTATCCAGTCTTAGCATTAACTCTCCCATCTACTTTCTCGGTGGATATCCCGGTGGATGCTATCGTGGATAGTGTCACATGAAGTCTTTGTAAGAATACTGCCATTGTCGTCGAGCTATGCAAGGTTTGACCTATAATTATACTGAGCTCGACTCCGTGGTGGAAGTGGTAATAAATGTGGTCTTAAATATAGTTGTTGCTTGTAATACGATGTGCCCTGTTGTAAAAGGTATCCACCGTTGATCTCGTGATGCCCTTGAGATTTGGAATAAACCCTAGTCTTCCACTATGTCTCGTTGAGGTTGTTTCTTTGGCATTCATTTGGTGTTAAGGAGTGTCTTGGTGGAGAGGCCAACCGGTCTACGAATGTTAGGGTTTACAGAGTTGTTTTTAGGAGGAACCTCTACAGGTTTCGATACTCCGACCTTCAGTTTGTGAGTGTTTCCATAGTGAGCTTTCAATAGTTCTCTCTCTCTCTCTCCACTGTTGGCTCTAGTTCTCATGGAACGTGGCCATGTTTTGTTTCCAACACATGGTTCTTTTGCAAGGTAAAGTAATAGGCTGCAAAACCTACTTCTTTTATTAGTGTATTCGAATTATAGATGTTGTTATTTCGTTCTTTGAACTCCCTAAATATATTTTAACCAAACTTTGTTTATGTGGTAGGTAATCCTTGTCCTCGGCTTTCTTCATTCGTAGTAGAAGTGGGAAAAAGCACTCATAATTCGGTAAGCCTCGGAGGTTTCCTGTAGATGACACTCTTGATTCCTTGTCTGGCTTAGCCGAGACTTCCATCATGTGGGTTGGATGTTGTTTGACCTGTCGATGTAGGGTTTGGTAGCCATATGGCATGTAAGGAGAAAATTGGTTCTCATTTTATTCCGTGTTCACCATAAATGTGCGACACTTGTATCCATGATGCTTAACCATGTTGACTACAAGATTTAACTCTCGGCTTTTTGGATAAATAAAACGGTGTTAACTGTTTAAGAACCTGTGTTTTGTTTTTGCTTTTGTTGTGTTGATTTGTCAATTCGGTCGCCTATTGTTTTAAATAAGAACTGCTAAAAAAAGAAGGGTTGAGCCTGATACTGCAATGAAAGTTGTTTTGGATGCTTTCAGTGTTGAAAGGTTAAGTGTTTTGATAGTGGTAATGTTGTGCTGTAGAAAGTTGGTACATAATTTATAATGCCACATTTTGTTGTACAGAGGCATTAAGCCTAGTTACAAACCCTTTCAACATGTTTTGGTAACTGTTAAAAGTGTTCAGTCCTCGACTATTTGATATATGGAAAGGTATTTGGTCTATGTGTGTTTATACTATATGAGTAAATTTGTTAATGGCCAAAAGCCAAAATACCTCGTTTTGAACTTTAAACCCTAATGTCTAACTTTGTCTTACTTTATGGAAAATGTTTACGGCCTTGAGCCTTTGGTTCAGTATGTGACTAAGATGTTGAAATGGTTAAAGTGTTGAGAGTCAAATGGCTTGGTTCCTCAAACTGTAAACTTAGTTTTGTTTGTATAGATGAATAATATCGATGGGCAATTGATTTTGCTATTGTAAGATATCCACCTTTGTTTTGTTTAATGCTGGGTTTATTACCCTAGGCTCTTCCTACAAGGAATGGCTATTTTTAATGTTTAAAAGTTTGATCCCTTTCGTTAAATGAACTTTTCTATGTTGAGATCACAGCTGTACACGATGTGACTGCATGTACTAAAAAAAATATAAGGCATAGTGCCTTAGTCGAAACTCTTGGTCGTGCACCACCTTTCATAGCCATGAATTTGTCATTTTTTACACCCTACATCTATCAATTACTACAACTTGATATTTATTTTCCTTTACTTAGGAATGGAAGGAAGCAAATAGATGGACTAAAACTGAATACTATTAAAAGCAAAGAGATGGAATAGCACACGAATTAAAATGGATTGAATTCTTCATTGTTATGGATAACTCTATGCCTTACTTCATAAAATCATTCTTATCACATGCAAGAGCTACAAGTTGGTCTCTTCCAGCAAGTCGAGTCCTAGCATCTTCCAAGATTCTATAATGATAAGTGAGTTATCTTTGGTTTAAAGAAGAAGACCAACACCATGAATCACTCCATGACAAGTCATTGTGAATACTTTTTCAATATAGACATGTAATCACTATACAATGATTGTAAGTCATGTGTGAACAAGATATTTTTTTAGCTACAAGTTGGTCTCTTCCAGCAAGTCTAGCCCTAGCATCTTCCAAGATTCTATAATGATAAGTGAGTTATCTTTGGTTGAAAGAGGAAGACCAACACCATAAATCACTCCATGACAAGTCATTGTGAATACTTTTTCAATATAGACATGTAATCACTATACAATGATTGTAAGTCATGTGTGAACAAGATATTTTTAATTCAAAACAACATAAAGAACGGATGGCACTTTCCTATGTCGAAACTAACTTTTTTTTCTTTGTGTGGCTCACGGAACACCCTTTTTTTTCGGTGCCCACTACGTCCACATTAACCTCTCCGGCATCCGAAGACATAGGAAGGGCAATTAATTGGCTAGTAGAGCTCCTGAAGAGTTCAACAGCTCACTTAAGAGAAAGTGTCATTGGCGGGACCTGAACATGGGTGGAGCAGATAAAAATTTGATAACTCAACCACTCGGGCTAAACTCAATTGACATTTTTTTCAATGGAACACATCATGGGAAACCCTCGGGTACTTCCCCTCATTTCGAGGACCATCGACTCTGATTATGGGACCTAACCCGGTGGGGACATCAAGTGAGGCCCTACATAGCCACCCAAGGATTTGAGCCCGAGACCTTCTACTTGCGATTACAACACTCAACCACTTGAGCTAACCCAATTTAGAGGCGTTTTTATTATGTTATATTCGTGTATTCATCAAAAGTTACATATATTTGCTTTAATGTTGTCAATGAAGACTTAGACATTTTGATTTTATTGTGTTAATATACATTGGGTATGATGAAAATTTGTGCTTTAGGTCACTAGAATAATGGTGAAATAAAGCAATTGTAAGAATTTAGTAAATTTTGGGGGTTAAAAGAATTGAGAAAGTTATGTATAAAATAAAGATGATTAGTAATTTTGATTCATCTAGATATTATCAAAATAAGCGATAGCTAGATAAAACAATGATATATAAGGTTTATCAAATATATTTCACCACATGTAAGTGAATAAAAATTAAAATTTTCAGCATATTTTAGCATAGTCATGATCCTTCTGTTTCATAAATATTTTGAGCAATGTTTTCAAGAGATGTTCCTTAATATCTAAACAATTACATCTAGCTATAAATGACCCATTTTTACTAAGTATATTTTAGATTATTCATGATCCTTCTGTTTCATAAACCTTTTTGGCAATGTTTTCAAGAGATGTTCCCAATCCTTTAAGCAATTGCATCTAGCTATAAATGACCACCTTTTACTAAGTATTTGCATTTTAAATATAACACAAGGTACACATTAAAGAAATATATTGCTTCGATTCCATTTTATATAGTAATGATATCACACCCATTAGTTCTTTGATAATCTTGAAGCTGTGCTGTTCTCATGGAAAGAATTAGATAACAATGGCCTTTATATTTTTTCATTGATGTGGCTATCATTGATTAAGGAAATTGAAGTTTCTATTAATATTGAACAATGTGCACTATGTAATAGAGTTATAAATGTTACACATGTTGAGATATACATCATTAGATTTGAAGTGTTTTAGATCTAAAGATGTGTATCCTAGTCTATAGTCTATATAACATATATTATATTGTTAAGGGTTGCATATTAGCCTATATAACATATATTATATGGTTGGGAGTTGCATATTGTTTGTTGTAAAGAACAACTTTGACTACTCATCCCTTTCACTCTTTCATTTAAATTAATTTCTTTGTCTTACAAAAAAATTAAAATTTATATTTATGCGGTGTGGTGTGCCTCAAATTGCATTGCTTTCTTTGATGGCTCAAATCCCTTCACAAGTATGATTATTTACTATTTATGAGGTCTCAATGTATCAATTGATCAAATAATATGAGTCATTAAACATCAATTTTTTTATATACTTTTTTATTTTTATATAGCACATCACTTGGTGCATTTTCCAACATAGATACATTTTAAATTCCAATCTATAAAGAGGAATCTAATTACATCATGTGTAATTTATTTCATTTTAAATATTAAACTCAAAAAATCTCTCTTAAAATTTTTATTTTTATAAGTTGATTTGAATTTTTTTAATTATTTTTCATAATTTTTTATTTTATGAGAGACGATCCTCTTAGTTCACATACCCTCCTCAAAAGTTAAATATAAAATAAAAAAAACACAACATTAAAAATGAAAAATATATATATATTTTGGTGATCATCCCGTGATAACCTGAACAAACTCCCGGGGATTTCCAGGCCCTTTTATTTACTTTAAATACAGACATACCTAATTTGCTTAAGGCCCCATAGAACAGTTTCTGCTACGTCTTTTTTTGTTTATTTGCGGGTGTCGGGTCCAGAATCCCGCGGTTCTGAACTTCTCTAACTGTACGGTTCATCAAAACTCATTTAAAAACCAAAGAATCAATCTGCAGCGTGCTCCTGCACTTTTTCACTTTGGCAGACCGAATTCCCACAACAATGGCCGCAGCTGAAGGGCCTGAGAGATGCTTGTACGAAATCCTGGGCATCGAGCTGACCGCCACAGCCGACGAAATTCTCGCAGCGTACAGAAACTTGGCCCTAAAAATCCATCCCGACAAGGCCATCCAAAACGGCGCTTCACAGGAAGAGGCAACCGCGCGGTTCCAGGAAATTCTTCGTGCCTACGAAGTCCTCTCCGATCCCCGCGAGCGTTCCCGGTATGATTCTCACAGCACCAAAATCCTCTATTCTTCCACTTCCTCGTCCTCCACGACAAATTGCGATTTCGATATCAATCTGTGGCCATATTTCTCCACTTCTGTTTATTCTGGCTACGGAGATACCGGCAAAGGTTTCTTTAGGGTTTACGGGGATATATTTCAGACCTTGTTCCAGCAGGAAATAGCATACGCTCATTCAATGGGGACAGGTCCCGTCCCCCAGGCTCCTCTATTTGGAAACCTCAAGAGCCCCTATGACCAGGTTTCTGCTTTCTACAACTATTGGATGGGGTTTTCCAGCGTCAAGGACTTTACTTCGGTTGACGAGTATAGGGTTTCCGCGGGGCTGAACCGCAAGACCAGGAGGCTGATGGAGGATGAGAATAAGAAATTGAGGAACAAGGCCAAGAGGGACTATAATGAGAAGGTGCGTCAACTTGCCGAGTTCGTTAAAAAGAGGGATAAGAGGGTTTTGGAGAGGCTGCTGCAGAGGAAGAAGGAAGAGCAGGAGAAGGCAGCGCAGGCGAAGCTTTGGCGCGAGAAATTGAAGAAGGAGAAGCTCGTGAGGGCAAGGCAGTATGAGGAGCAAGACTGGGCAAGAGTTGATGAGGGCAGGGAAGTGGAAGATGATTGGAATCGAGGTGGCCATGATGGATGGTATGATCATGATGTTAGGGGCAAGATGGGATCGGAGTCTGGGCTGCCCGGTGGGAATCCGGAGTTGTATTGCATTGTTTGCAGTAAGAAATTTAAGTCGGACAAGCAGTTGAAGAATCACGAGCAGTCAAAGAAGCACAGAGATAGAGTTATGGAGTTTGAGGAGGACAATAACACTAGCAAACACACGGTCACTTGATATTTTTCTCTTTTAGAGAAGGCAGAATTATTTGAAGGATCTGACACTCTACAAAAGTATAGAACATTTTGACAATCTGCATGATGATAGCAATAATGCAAGCTACAAAAGTATTGTGGGGGATGAGGAAGAAGAAATTGAAAACAACATAGAGGTCAATTCTAGTGACGAGGAGCATGAAATCGATAACAGTGATATGGATGATGAAGCTAGTGTGCAAGAAGCAATGCTAACGACGCTTAGTGCCTAACGAGGGGCTAATAACGTGTATCGAGATACTGCTTCATCTCAAGCAGATGGCACTGATTACAATTACAGAGGAACTGATGAAGAATACAGCTCCACAAATAAGAGAGGCAGGGATTCCAATCAAGTTGAACCAAGTACAGTTTTTTGAATGGAACTCAAAACGATATGGGAATATCAAGTCCTCCTCAGAGGCAAGGTTCCAAGAACAAATCGAAACGGAGAAGACGAGGTACTGATAAGCATCCAGCAACAGACATTGTAGAGACAAGGTGGAGACAACAGGGGGGAGTCTTTCGTATTTCCCGTAAATAAAGAACAGATGAACTAGCCACCATATGAGACCATAATCATGATTGGAGCAGGATTTGTTTCTTGTGATGTATATGTAATCAATTGTAAAATGAGTAAATATGGCCTGTCTCAGCGTTCTCAATGACAAACTGAAAAAAATACTCTTCCATTTTAGGCACATAATTGCGAAGTTATGTCACTGTATTTTTAGCTTGATTCTACCTAAAACATCTGCCATTGTACACATCTTTCCATTCCATGAATTATTGTTTACTTCTTCGCCATTCCAAAACCAGCTTAACAGAAGAATTCTTAGGATACTCTGTGGAAATGTAGAGTGAAACATCTAAACGTTTTAAAAAACAAAAAAACTTTTCCATCCTTGCAAAACTAAAGTATATGTTTATAATATAGAAATGTTGTGTTTTGATTTAGCCATGATATGCCATAATGTTTTCTATGATACTCTGTGGAAATGTAGAGTGCAACATCTAAACGTTTTCAAAAAACAAATAAACTTTTCTATCTTGGCAAAGACTATAAAGTATATGTTTATAATCTATAGATGTTGTGTCTTGATTTAGCCATGATATGCCATAATGTTTTCTATGGCTTGAAGGAAATATATTTGGCATTCATTTACTTATTTAAAGCAATACAAGTATTCTGTAATTTTTTGTTTAAAGATATGACATAAATCTAGGCTAAATGGTAATGCTACACATAAACATTACACTTGTTTGCTTTGAGATATGGTATAAACATGACACTTGTTTGCTTTGAGATATGACATAATTGAGGAAAGAGTCAGAAACTATATTATGTTAGTAAGTGAATTGAATGTGTCTAATTTTGAATTTTGAAAGTAGAATGTTTATTATGTTGATTTCAATTTATAATATATTAATTAATGATATAGTGATTTAATAATTATAAAAAAAAATTGGTTATATAAACAAATGTCATAAAATTATAATTATTTAGAATGAATTTTAGGAATAGCTGAATAATTTTATGTTATTGGTTTTATTCAATCATTGTTAACATATTATATAATTTGACAAGAATTGTATGCTCAAAACAAAAACTTTAGCCATAAAATTCATATTTCTGTGTAAAAAAACATAAAAAAAAACAACCTTCAAATTGACAAGTAGTTCTATTGGTAGCACCCTTTTTTGGGGACTAAAATTGCAACTTTTTTGAAACCCCTACCAACTATGGCTGATTCAATTACGATGATCACTTTTATAGAGAGAGAGAATAATATTAATTTAACTTATTTTAAAATACATATGCACTTTCCTAGAAAGAGATTGAAGATATTGTAAAGATTATGATAGATATAGAAAGTATTATGGAAGATGTTTTCTTTATGTAAAATTTAAGAAGTTTGAGACATTGTAAAGATTATGAGAGATAATTCATTTTTGAATTTTTATAGAATACTTTTTTCTAATGAAATGGATTATTAAATGGCATAATTTATAATTTATATGATGTAATTTTTTTATAAATATAATTATATTTTAATGGTGAAAAAAATGTAAAATTCAAGAGTTACAATTAAAATAAAAAAATATATATGTGCAACTTGTCTCTAGAAGAGATAAGGTTGTAGAAGAAAGTCTAAGACATGTTTATATATGCTATAGTCTTAAATCTATTGCCAAAATGAGGCTTTGAGTGTAATCCTATATAAGCCTTATTGTCTATGACCAAGTTTATAGAATTTGAATATAGAAATCTCACTTTAGAATTTATAAAATGGTTATTAACTGAAATATAACAAAAAAACATGATAAGTGTGTAGAGAGAGACCCCCTTACATGGAAAGTTAATCTTAGTAATTTTTTATGACAAGCGGAGTACCGCAAGAGCTCTTATTTTTGAGCTAGCTTAAAGTATAGGAACTTCCCTATGATACACATTTTCCTAGCCATAATATTGTTCATTCCTCAAGAACTTCTATATGAATCTCCTATAATTTAATAAGTTCTTGATTAGTTTTCTTGTAAGATATGGATATATTTTACAAAAAATATATCCAAGTCTTACGAGAAAAGTCATCAAGAACTCCAGAGCAACCCTAATTTTCCAAAAATGGAATTTGGAACTTCTAATTGGATAGATAGATGCACCTCCTACGGAAAGTTATCCTAGCCTCTTTTTCTTGATGATCTCTGTAGAGAATACCCAAAACTTAGAATCCCTAGATTCCCGCAAGTGCACAATGTCTTCTTTTATGGTTAGCTTTGATACCATGTTAGTTTTTCTACATTTAATGAATATTACCTAGGATCTTAAATGAAAGAATAACATGCATAGCATAACACAAGAGACGCAAATATTTTCCTTGGGGAAACCATAAAAGATAAAAACCCACAACTTCCTCACAGATAGAATCGTCACCAATACAATATCACAAAAGTAAAACCCCAAAACAAAGATGGTCTTCTGCAGTGCCTCTCTCTTTCTCCTATGTGAAATTGTCCTCTCTCTCTCACTTATGCGAACTTGAGTGAGTGAGTTTGTGTTCAAATGAGAGAGCCTTTCTCTCTATTTATACTTTACTTTCACTTGACCTTTTATCACTTGCTAGGTAAGCCCCAACTAAACCTGACTAGGTCGACTTGTCTACGGGACTCAATAACCCTAATACAACTGACTCTAGGGAGATCTAATGCCCCAACTTACAATGGAGGATTTACCTCAATGACTTTACATTACCAAATGTAATAATGACATCTCCGACGAGAGACATAAACATCTCTGTGAGAGCTACAAAAAAAATACAATAATAATAACAATATAAAATACAAGTGAATATCTTCCGAATTTACAACTACATAAACAATTTATAGTGCTCATAAACTTATATTTAATAGCATTAATAAGTAGCCATAAAGCATTTTTAGAAAGAAGATTACTCACACTCTATTAACTAAGCTTGTGATAAATGCATGTTTACAAAGAATTTATAGACTTTGCCTTGGACAAATTGAATATAAGTATTGTTATGTTGTGTAGTTATGAGTCTTAGCTATATTAAGGTTACATAGTTTAAAATATAAAAGTTATTGATGGTGCTTTACAGTTTTCCATGGTACCTTTTATATTCCTCTAAAGAAATTTTAACTTAGTACCTCGCATTCCTCTCAAATAAAAAAAAATCTATAATTTGTGATTATAGTTCTGACTCAACTAATACTACTTTTAGACATCCTGATGAACTTGACTCTCATATATAATTACGAGATCATGTGCAGTCTGAAGATTCAAAATTTGTACAGATCCTTTCAAATAAACATAAATAAACATATAGGTTCCGCTTTAAACCAAACTACAGGCCAATTAACTTCTGATCTCCGAATTGGCACTGAAATTGAGTGCTTTATCGAAGATGCAACCACTATGATGAGAGAACCAGCTGTTACCTCAACTAACAAGAAGTTCAACTTTTCCATGAACCCTAGATGAGTAAACCTGACATGAAATTGACATGCAAATATAAAACAATACCACATGTTTTAATCGTTGTCATCAAGCAAAACCGCTACTATTGGAAAATGTTAGCAATCCATTCCCTCGAAACACATGAACACAAGGAGGACACAGGAGATGGATGGTAAGGACCAGATGGCTAGTGACAAAAACCAAATTGTTACATCTGATAATTTAATTAAGGTAATTAAATGCGACTAAATATTTGTATTTTCTCTCTGTTGTAGCTTATTATGTTCTTCCCACAAAGATCTTCTTCCATAATTCATTAGCTCAAGTAGTCTTGCCTCTGTGTGAGCTCAAGTACTCTTGCATGTCCTTCCCATCCCATATTGATCAAAATTTTAAGTTAGGTATTGCTTAACAAGTGTCAAGATCTCAAAGGAATTGGGTACTGAACCCAAACGGTTTCACTAATTGATGACAAAATGGTTTAACCTCTAAATATAAATATAGCTACATTGTCACCGTGAAATGTTTGTATCATGCTATACCACCATTTTGCTCCATATTACATAGAGTTTATACAATGACCACAAGTTGCAACCTTGGTTGATGGCCAACCTAGTGGGAAGAACTCGCGGCAGGAAACAGGTACATCGTTTATTATTTCCATGTGATCGTACTTCTAGTAATATGATCACCAGCCCCGAATTACTCTCGAAATAGCTAGGAGATTCGTACAGACTAATACTAGAGAGGGCACACAAAGAACACTAATAAAGAAGAAAGAATAAGAAAAGCATAGTATAGAATCTGAATTAATATTATGTAAATAATTTTACCTAGGACCAAAAAATAAAATAGTATAGGAAGCAATACTTCCAATTCCTTGTAAACTTGTGTTATGTCTTAGATGATGTATAATTATGAACGAAGAATAAATGGTTGTACATCTAAATGAAAATAGTAGTCTTTAAGAAGTATAGCTCATAAAGGTAATTACACAAATTCTAAGACGATATGAAAGGTATGGCATTGGACCATTGTTATATAGTTAAAGTTATTCATATCTAAATTGCAAGTATCTACTTGGATCAAGTCATCAATCTTCACTTTTTGTGAAGAAGTGTATAGTTTTTAGGCATCATATAATTTATGCCATACATGTTGATGGTCAAGAGCACCAAAGCAACAACATATTCTTAAATTTAAAAAAATCCACACGTAAAACCATATAAACTTTTTCGATCTTCAGAAACTAGGTATAGATAATATTCAAAGGAATTAGCGTATACATATGTGAAAATAATAGAGCCCTCTCCAAATGTAATTAGTACAAAATTTTCAATTCAATTGGTTACCTAATGCGATGCAAAGTTTTTACTTAAGAAATCACTTGTTTATATTGTAACATCCCGAAAATTCATAAAAATTTAAAAAAAAATCAAAGAAGGCATTTACAACAAATGTTGATGTGCAGAACTAAAATAAATGTCAATCTGATAACGCCACTTCATAATTTTTGAAAACATATTACGACAATACTTTGCTTATGCTAAACTCTAGAACTATGTGATGTATTTATGTTCACTTGCGATACAATTTTCGTTATATGTGCTCACAGTTTGTTTTCTGGTGATGATGAAGGGGTCCTATGGGGTACCGTGAGGCTTACCTAGCTATGTAGCTAAAGAATTTGAATCTTGATGTTGTAGAACACAGGTAAGAGCAATAAAATTCAAGTTATCCTTCAGTAATGTTCTGCATTCCGAAATTGTATTATAAAACTTAGAAAAGGATTATCTTCCCTTCCTCAAGTCAGGTCTTCTAGTGAACTTCATATAAACATTGTCCTGGTTTATTTTAATTGAATTATAGTTTGAAGATCTATGTTTGTAATTGAATACAGAGATAGAAGAACCTTCTCATGAAATCTAATTTAGAAAAGTTGGCTTTGAGAATCATAACATAGGTCTTAACCAATTCCATGGAGATATCATTATAATGTTCTATGTCTTGTCTAAGTTATTTATTCATTATTACAAGGTCAAAGAATAAGCATCGACTTACTAAATGTCATAACTTCTCTATGCTAATATATAGTGATATATTCATGTATATCGTGGTTTTAATATGCACAGTGATTTAGTATAGGGTGACAATACCTATATAGTTAAAAGCGTGCATTTGTGAAACGTAAACTATATACAAATACTATGCATTTTCTACATGCATGAACTATATGCAATTACTATGCATTTCCTACATGCATAAACTATAGGAAAATGTCCAAGGTATGAGACAATATGAAATATGAACAATATGTGAAACTTTAAACATCAATTCGACGATTAGTTGATAAAACGCAAAGGTTAAAAACTATGGACTTACAAAATTATGTGTTATTAAAGGTTGCAACCAAAATCTTCGTGCCAACTGTGATAAGGACATGGTATTAATTGTATTAGTGATTATACGCTGGCAGGTTATCGTATCCAGTCTTAGCATTAACTCTCCCATCTACTTTTTCGGTGGATATCCCGGTGGATGTTATCGTGGATAGTGTCACATGAAGGCTTTGTAAGAATACTGCCATTGTCGTCGAGCTATGCAAGGTTTGACCTATAATTATACTGAGCTGGACTCCGTGGTGGAAGTGGTAATAAATGTGGTCTTAAATATAGTTGTTGCTTGTAATACGATGTTCCCTGTTGGAAAAGGTATCTACCGTTGATCTCGTGATGCCCTTGAGATTTGGAATAAACCCTAGTCTTCCACTATGTCTCGTTGAGGTTGTTTCTTTGGCATTCATTTGGTGTTAAGGAGTGTCTTGGTGGAGAGGCCAACCGGTCTACGAATGTTAGGGTTTACAGAGTTGTTTTTAGGAGGAACCTCTACAGGTTTCGATACTTCGACCTTCAGTTTGTGAGTGTTTCCATAGTGAGCTTTCAATAGTTCTCTCCCTCTCTCTCTCCACTGTTGGCTCTAGTTCTCATGGAACGTGGCCATGTTTTGTTTCCAACACATGGTTATTTTGCAAGGTAAAGTAATAGGCTGCAAAACCTACTTCTTTTATTAGTGTATTCAAATTATAGATGTTATTTCGTTCTTTGAACTCCCTAAATATATTTTAACCAAACTTTGTTTATGTGGTAGGTAATCCTTGTGCTCGGCTTTCTTCATTCGTAGTAGAAGTGGGAAAAAGCACTCATAATTCGGTAAGCCTCGGAGGTTTCCTGTAGATGACACTGTTGATTCCTTGTCTCGCTTAGCCGAGACTTCCATCATGTGGGTTGGATGTTGTTTGTACTGTCGATGTAGGGTTTGCTAGCCATATGGCATGTAAGGAGAAAATTGGTTCTCGTTTTACTCCGTGTTCACCATAAATGTGTGACACTTGTATCCATGATGCTTAACCGTGTCGACTACAAGATTTAACTCTCGGCTTTTTGGATAAATAAAACGATGTTAACTGTTTAAGAACCTGTGTTTTGTTTTTGCTTTTGTTGTGTTGATTTGTCAATTCGGTCGCTTATTGTTTTAAATAAGAACTGCTAAAAAAGGAAGGGTTGAGCCTGATACTGCAATGAAAGTTGTTTTGGATGCTTTCAGTGTTGAAAGGTTAAGTGTTTTGATAGTGGTAATGTTGTGCTGTAGAAAGTTGGTACATAATTCATAATGCCACATTTTGTTGTACAGAGGCATTAAGCCTAGTTACAAACCCTGTCAACATGTTTTGGTAACTGATAAAAGTGTTCAGTCCTCGACTATTTGATATATGGAAAGGTATTTCGTCTATTTGTGTTTATACTATATGAGTAAATTTGTTAATGGCCAAAAGCCAAAATACCTCGTTTTGAACTTTAAACCCTAATGTCTAACTTTGTCTTACTTTATGGAAAATGTTTATGGCCTTGAGCCTTTGGTTCAGTATGTGACTAAGATGTTGAATGGTTAAAGTGTTGAGAGTCAAATGGCTTCGTTCCTCAAACTGTAAACTTAGTTTTGTTTGTGTAGATGAATAATATCGATGGGAAATTGATTTTGCTATTGTAAGATATCCACCTTTTTTTTGTTTAATGCTGGGTTTATTACCCTAGGCTCTTCCTGCAAGGAATGGTTATTTTTAATGTTTAAAAGTTTGATCCCTTTCGTTAAATGAACTTTTCTATGTTGAGATCACAGCTGTACACGATGTGACTGCATGTACTAAAAAAAATATAAGGCATAGTGCCTTAGTCGAAACTCTTGGTCGTGCACCACCTTTCATAGCCATGAATTTGTCATTTTTTACACCCTACATCTATCAATTACTACAACTTGATATTTATTTTCCTTTACTTAGGAATGGAAGGAAGCAAATAGATCGACTAAAACTAAATACTATTAAAAGCAAAGAGATGGAATAGCACACGAATTAAAATGGATTGAATTCTTCATTGTTATGGATAACTCTATGCCTTACTTCATAAAATCGTTCTTATCACATGCAAGAGCTACAAGTTGGTCTCTTCCAGCAAGTCCAGTCCTAGCATCTTCCAAGATTCTATAATGATAAGTGAGTTATCTTTGGTTGAAAGAGGAAGACCAACACCATAAATCACTCCATGACAAGTCATTGTGAATACTTTTTCAATATAGACATGTAATCACTATACAATGATTGTAAGTCATGTGTGAAAAAGATATTTTTTTAGCTACAAGTTGGTCTCTTCCAGCAAGTCTAGCCCTAGCATCTTCCAAGATTCTATAATGATAAGTGAGTTATCTTTGGTTGAAAGAGGAAGACCAACACCATAAATCTCTCCATGACAAGTCATTGTGAATACTTTTTCAATATAGACATGTAATCACTATACAATGATTGTAAGTCTTGTGTGAACAAGATATTTTTTTATTCAAAACAACATAAAGAACGGATGGCACTTTCCTATGTCGAAACTAACTTTTTTTTCTTTGTGTGGCTCACGGAACACCGTTTTTTTTTCGGTGCCCACTACATCCACATTAACCTCTCCGGCATCCGGAGACATAGGAAGGGCAATTAATTGGCTAGTAGAGCTCCTGAAGAGTTCAACGGCTCACTTAAGAGAAAGTGTCATTGGCGGGACCTGAACATGGGTGGATCAGATAAAAATTCGATAACTCAACCACTCGGGCTAAACTCAATTGACATTTTTTTCAATGGAACACATCATGTGAAACCCTCGGGTACTTCCCCTCATTTCGAGGATGGTACCCAAGGTAAACCATCGACTCTGATTATGGGACCTAACCCGGTGGGGACATCAAGTGAGGCCCTACATAGCCACCCAAGGATTTGAGCCTGAGACCTTCTACTTGCGATTACAACACTTAACCACTTGAGCTACCCCAATTTAGACGCATTTTTATTATGTTATCTTCGTGTATTCATCAAAAGTTACATATATTTGCTTTAATGTTGTCAATGAAGACTTAGACATTTTGATTTTATTGTGTTAATATACATTGGGTATGATGAAAATTTGTGCTTTAGCTCACTAGAATAATGGTGAAAGAAAGCAATTGTAAGAATTTAGTAAATTTTGGGGGTTAAAAGAATTGGGAAAGTTATGTATAAAATAAAGATGATTAGTAATTTTGATTCATCTAGATATTATCAAATTAAGCGATAGCTAGATAAAACAATGATATATAAGGTTTATCAAATATATTTCACCACATGTAAGTGAATAAAAATTAAAATTTTCAGCATATTTTAGCATAGTCATGATCCTTCTGTTTCATAAATATTTTGAGCAATGTTTTCAAGAGATGTTCCTTAACATTTAAACAATTACATCTAGCTATAAATGACCCATTTTTACTAAGTATATTTTAGATTATTCATGATCCTTCTTTTTCATAAACCTTTTTGGCAATGTTTTCAAGAGATGTTCCCGATCCTTTAAGCAATTGCATCTAGCTATAAATGACCACCTTTTACTAAGTATTTGCATTTTAAATATAACACAAGGTACACATTAAAGAAATATTTTGCTTCGATTCCATTTTATATAGTAATGATATCACACCCATTAGTTCTTTGATAATCTTGAAGCTGTGCTGTTCTCATGGAAAGAATTAGATAATAATGGCCTTTATATTTTTTCATTGAGGTGGCTATCATTGATTAAGGAAATTGAAGTTTCTATTAATATTGAACAATGTGCACTATGTAATAGAGTTATAAATGTTACACATGTTGAGATATACATCATTAGATTTGAAGTGTTCTAGATCTAAAGATGTGTATCCTAGTCTATAGTCTATATAACATATATTATATTGTTAAGGGTTGCATATTAGCCTATATAACATATATTATATGGTTGGGAGTTGCATATTGTTTGTTGTAAAGAACAACTTTGACTACTCATCGCTTTCACTCTTTCATTTAAATTAATTACTTTGTCTTATAAAAAAATTAAAAATTATATTTATGCGGTGTGGTGTGCCTCAAATTGCATTGCCTTCTTTGATGGCTCAAATCCCTTCACAAGTATGATTATTTACTATTTATGAGGTCTCAATGTATCAATTGATCAAATAATATGAGTCATTAAACATCAATTTTTTTCTAAACTTTTTTATTTTTATATAGCACATCGCTTGGTGCATTTTCCAACATAGATACATTTTAAATTCGAATCTATAAAGAAGAATCTAATTACATCATGTGTAATTTATTTCATTTTAAATTTTAAACTCAAAAAATTTCTCTTAAAATTTTTATTTTTTATAAGTTGATTTGAAATTTTTTAATTATTTTTCATAATTTTTTTATTTTATGAGACGACATGGTGACGATCCTCTTAGTTCACATACCCTCATCAAAAGTTAAATATAAAATAAAAAAAACACAACATTAAAAATGAAAAATATATATATATTTTGGTGATCATCCCGTGATAACCTGAACAAACTCCCGGGGATATCCAGGCCCTTTTATTTACTTTAAATACAGACAGACCTAATTTGCTTAAGGCCCCATAGAACCGTTTCTGCTACGTCTTTTTTTGTTTATTTGCGGGTGTCGGGTCCAGAATCCCGCGGTTCTGAACTTCTCTAACTGTACGGTTCATCAAAACTCATTTAAAAACAAAAGAATCAATCTGCAGCGTGCTCCTGCACTTTTTCACTTTGGCAGACCGAATTCCCACAACAATGGCCGCAGCGGAAGGGCCTGAGAGATGCTTGTACGAAATCCTGGGCATCGAGCTGACCGCCACAGCCGACGAAATTCTCGCAGCGTACAGAAACTTGGCCCTAAAAATCCATCCCGACAAGGCCATCCAAAACGGCGCTTCACAGGAAGAGGCAACCGCGCGGTTCCAGGAAATTCTTCGTGCCTACGAAGTCCTCTCCGATCCCCGCGAGCGTTCCCGGTATGATTCTCACCGCACCAAAATCCTCCATTCTTCCACTTCCTCGTCCTCCACGACAAATTGCGATTTCGCTATCAATCTGTGGCCATATTTCTCCACTTCTGTTTATTCTGGCTACGGAGATACCGGCAAAGGTTTCTTTAGGGTTTACGGGGATATATTTCAGACCTTGTTCCAGCAGGAAATAGCATACGCTCATTCAATGGGGACAGGTCCCGTCCCCCAGGCTCCTCTATTTGGAAACCTCAAGAGCCCCTATGACCAGGTTTCTGCTTTCTACAACTATTGGATGGGGTTTTCCAGCGTCAAGGACTTTACTTCGGTTGACGAGTATAGGGTTTCCGCGGGGCTGAACCGCAAGACCAGGAGGCTGATGGAGGATGAGAATAAGAAATTGAGGAACAAGGCCAAGAGGGACTATAATGAGAAGGTGCGTCAACTTGCCGAGTTCGTTAAAAAGAGGGATAAGAGGGTTTTGGAGAGGCTGCTGCAGAGGAAGAAGGAAGAGCAGGAGAAGGCAGCGCAGGCGAAGCTTTGGCGCGAGAAATTGAAGAAGGAGAAGCTCGTGAGGGCAAGGCAGTATGAGGAGCAAGACTGGGCAAGAGTTGATGAGGGCAGGGAAGTGGAAGATGATTGGAATCGAGGTGGCCATGATGGATGGTATGATCATGATGTTAGTGGCAAGATGGGATCGGAGTCTGGGCTGCCCGGTGGGAATCCGGAGTTGTATTGCATTGTTTGCAGTAAGAAATTTAAGTCGGACAAGCAGTTGAAGAATCACGAGCAGTCAAAGAAGCACAGAGATAGAGTTATGGAGTTTGAGGAGGACAATAACACTAGCAAACACACGGTCACTGGATATTTTTCTCTTTTAGAGAAGGCAGAATTATTTGAAGGATCTGACACTCTACAAAAGTATAGAACATTTTGACAATCTGCATGATGATAGCAATAATGCAAGCTACAAAAGTATTGTGGGGGATGAGGAAGAAGAAATTGAAAACAACATAGAGGTCAATTCTAGTGACGAGGAGCATGAAATCGATAACAGTGATATGGATGATGAAGCTAGTGTGCAAGAAGCAATGCTAACGACGTTTAGTGCCTAACGAGGGGCTAATAACGTGTATCGAGATACTGCTTCATCTCAAGCAGATGGCACTGATTACAATTACAGAGGAACTGATGAAGAATACAGCTCCACAAATAAGAGAGGCAGGGATTCCAATCAAGTTGAACCAAGTACAGTTTTTTGAATGGAACTCAAAACGATATGGGAATATCAAGTCCTCCTCAGAGGCAAGGTTCCAAGAACAAATCGAAACGGAGAAGACGAGGTACTGATAAGCATCCAGCAACAGACATTGTAGAGACAAGGTGGAGACAACAGGGGGCAGTCTTTCGTATTTCCCGTAAATAAACAACAGATGAACTAGCCACCATATGAGACCATAATCATGATTGGAGCAGGATTTGTTTCTTGTGATGTATATGTAATCAATTGTAAAATGAGTAAATATGGCCTGTCTCAGCGTTCTCAATGACAAACTGAAAAAAATAAGTTTGGAAAAAATACTCTTCCATTTTAGGCACATAATTGCGAAGTTATGTCACTGTATTTTTAGCTTGATTCTACCTAAAACATCTGCCATTGTACACATCTTTCCATTGCATGAATTATTGTTTACTTCTTCGCCATTCCAAAACCAGCTTAACAGAAGAATTCTTAGGATACTCTGTGGAAATGTAGACTGAAACATCTAAACGTTTTCAAAAAACAAAAAAACTTTTCCATCCTTGCAAAAGCTAAAGTATATGTTTATAATATAGAAATGTTGTGTTTTGATTTAGCCATGATATGCCATAATGTTTTCTATGATACTCTGTGGAAATGTAGAGTGCAACATCTAAACGTTTTCAAAAAACAAATAAACTTTTCTATCTGGGCAAAGACTATAAAGTATATGTTTATAATCTAGAAATGTTGTGTCTTGATTTAGCCATGATATGCCATAATGTTTTCTATGGCTTGAAGGAAATATATTTGGCATTCATTTACTTATTTAAAGCAATACAAGTATTATGTAATTTTTTGTTTAAAGATATGACATAAATCTAGGCTAAATGGTAATGCTACACATAAACATTACACTTGTTTGCTTTGAGATATGGTATAAACATGACACTTGTTTGCTTTGAGATATGACATAATTGAGGAAAGAGTCAAAAACTATATTATGTTAGTAAGTGAATTGAATGTGTCTAATTTTGAATTTTGAAAGTAGAATGTTTATTATGTTGATTTCAATTTATAATGTATTAATTAATGATATAGTGATTTAATAATTATAAAAAAAAATTGGTTATATAAACAAATGTCATAAAATTATAATTATTTAGAATGAATTTTAGGAATAGTTGAATAATTTTATGTTATTGGTTTTATTCCATCATTGTTAACATATTATATAATTTGACAAGAATTGTATGCTCAAAACAACAACTTTAGCCATAAAATTCATATTTCTGTGTAAAAAAACATAAAAAAAAACAACCTTCAAATTGGCAAGTAGTTCTATTGGTAGCACCCTTTTTGGGGGACTAAAATTGCAACTTTTTTGAAACCCCTACCAACTATGGCTGATTCAATTACGATGATCACTTTTATAGAGAGAGAGAGAATAATATTAATTTAACTTATTTTAAAATACATATGCACTTTCCTAGAAAGAGATTGAAGATATTGTAAAGATTACGATAGATATAGAAAGTATTATGGAAGATGTTTTCTTTATGTAAAATTTAAGAAGTTTGAGACATTGTAAAGATTATGAGAGATAATTCATTTTTGAATTTTTATAGAATACTTTTTTCTAATGAAATGGATTATTAAATGGCATAATTTATAATTTATATGATGTAATTTTTTTATAAATATAATTATATTTTAATGGTGAAAAAAATGTAAAATTCAAGAGTTACAATTAAAATAAAAAAATATATATGTGCAACTTGTCTCTAGAAGAGATAAGGTTGTAGAAGAAATTCTAAGACATGTTTATATATGCTATAGTCTTAAATCTATTGCCAAAATGAGGCTTTGAGTGTAATCCTATATAAGCCTTATTGTCTATGACCAAGTTTATAGAATTTGAATATAGAAATCTCACTTTAGAATTTATAAAATGGTTATTAACTCAAATATAACAAAAAAACATGATAAGTGTGTAGAAAGAGACCCCCTTACATGGAAAGTTAATCTTAGTAATTTTTTATGACAAGAGGAGTACCGCAAGAGCTCTTATTTTTGAGCTAGCTTAAAGTATAGGAACTTCCCTATGATACACATTTTCCTAGCCATAATATTGTTCATTCCTCAAGAACTTCTATATGAATCTCCTATAATTTAATAAGTTCTTGATTAGTTTTCTTGTAAGACATGGATATATTTTACAAAAAATATATCCAAGTCTTATGAGAAAAGTCATCAAGAACTGCAGAGCAACCCTATTTTTCCAAAAATGGAATTTGGAACTTCTAATTGGATAGATAGATGCACCTCCTAGGGAAAGTTATCCTAGCCTCTTTTTCTTGATGATCTCTGTAGAAAATACCCAAAACTTAGAATCCCTAGATTCCCGCAAGTGCACAATGTCTTCTTTTATGGTTAGCTTTGATACCATGTTAGTTTTTCTACATTTAATGAATATTACCTAGGATCTTAAATGAAAGAATAACATGCATAGCATAACACAAGAGACGCAAATATTTTCCTTGGGGAAACCATAAAGGATAAAAACCCACAACTTCCTCAGAGATAGAATCGTCACCAATACAATATCACAAAAGTAAAACCCCAAAACAAAGATGGTCTTCTGCAGCGCCTCTCTCTTTCTCCTATGTGAAATTGTCCTCTCTCTCTCACTTATGCGAACTTGAGTGAGTGAGTTTGTGTTCAAATGAGAGATCCTTTCTCTCTATTTATACTTTACTTTCACTTGACCTTTTATCACTTGCTAGGTCAGCCCCAACTAAACCTGACTAGGTCGACTTGTCTAGGGGACTCAATAACCCTAATACAACTGACTCTAGGGAGATCTAATGCCCCAACTTACAATGGAGGATTTACCTCAATGACTTTACATTACCAAATGTAATAATGACATCTCCGACGAGAGGCATAAACATCTCTGTGAGAGGTACAAAAAAAATACAATAATAATAACAATATAAAATACAAGTGAATATCTTCCGAATTTACAACTACATAAACAATTTATAGTGCTCATAAACTTATATTTAATAGCATTAATAAGTAGCCATAAAGTATTTTTAGAAAGAAGATTACTCACACTCTATTAACTAAGCTTGTGATAAATGCAAGTTTACAAAGAATTTATAGACTTTGCCTTGGACAAATTGAATATAAGTATTGTTATGTTGTGTAGTTATGAGTCTTAGCTATATTAAGGTTACATAGTTTAAAATATAAAAGTTATTGATGGTGCTTTACAGTTTTCCATGGTACCTTTTATATTCCTCTAAAGAAATTTTAACTTAGTACCTCACATTCCTCTCAAATAAAAAAAAATCTATAATTTGTGATTATAGTTCTGACTCAACTAATACTACTTTTAGACATCCTGATGAACTTGACTCTCATATATAATTACGAGATCATGTGCAGTACGAAGATTCAAAATTTTTACAGATCCTTTCAAATAAACATAAATAAACATATAGGTTCCCCTTTAAACCAAACTACAGGCCAATTAACTTCTGATCTCCGAATTGGCACTGAAATTGAGTGCTTTATCGAAGATGCAACCACTATGATGGGAGAACCAGCTGTTACCTCAACTAACAAGAAGTTCAACTTTTCCATGAACCCTAGATGAGTAAACTTGACATGAAATTGACATGCAAATATAAAACAATACCACATGTTTTAATAGTTGTCATCAAGCAAAACCGCTACTATTGGAAAATGTTAGCAATCCATTCCCTCGAAACACATGAACACAAGGAGGACACAGGACATGGATGGTAAGGACAAGATGGCTAGTGACAAAAACAAAATTGTTACATCTGATCATTTAATTAAGGTAATTAAATGCGACTAAATATTTGTATTTTCTCTCTGTTGTAGCTTATTATGTTCTTCCCACAAAGATCTTCTTCCATAATTCATTAGCTCAAGTAGTCTTGCCTCTGTGTGAGCTCAAGTACTCTTGCATGTCCTTCCCATTCCATATTGATCAAAATTTTAAGTTAGGTATTGCTTAACAAGTGTCAAGATCTCAAAGGAATTGGGTACTGAACCCAAACGGTTTCACTAATTGATGACAAAATGGTTTAACCTCTAAATATAAATATAGCTACATTGTCGCCGTGAAATGTTTGTATCATGCTATACCACCATTTTGCTCCATATTACATAGAGTTTATACAATGACCACAAGTTGCAACCTTGGTGGATGGCCAACCTAGTCCGAAGAACTCGCGGCAGGAAACAGGTACATCGTTTATTATTTCAATGTGATCGTACTTCTAGTAATATGATCACCAGCCCCGAATTACTCTCGGAATAGCTAGGAGAGTCGTACAGACTAATACTAGAGAGGGCACACAGAGAACACTAATAAAGAAGAAAGAATAAGAAAAGCATAGTATAGAATATGAATTAATATTATGTAAATAATTTTACCTAGGACCAAAAAATAAAATAGTATAGGAAGCAATAATTCCAATTCCTTGTAAACTTGTGTTATGTCTTCGATGTTGTATAATTATGAACGAAGAATAAATGGTTGTACATCTAAATGAAAATAGTAGTCTTTAAGAAGTATAGCTCATAAAGGTAATTACACAAATTCTAAGACGATATGAAAGGTATGGCATTGGACCATTGTTATATAGTTAAAGTAATTCATATCTAAATTGCAAGTATCTACTTGGATCAAGTCATCAATCTTCACTTTTTGTGAAGAAGTGTATACTTTTTAGGAATCATATAATTTATGCCATACATGTTGATGGTCAAGAGCACCAAAGCAACAACATATTCATAAATTTAAAAAAAATCCACACGTAAAACCATATAAACTTTTTCGATCTTCAGAAACTAGGTATAGATAATATTCAAAGGAATTAGCGTATACATATGTGAAAATAATAGAGCCCTCTCCAAATGTAATTAGTACAAAATTTTCAGTTCAATTGGTTACCTAATGCGATGTAAAGTTTTTACTTAAGAAATCACTTGTTTATATTGTAACATCCCGAAAATTCATAAAAATTTAAAAAAAATTCAAAGAAGGCATTTACGACAAATGTTGATGTGCAGAACTAAAATAAATGTCAATCCGATAACGCCACTTCATAATTTTTGAAAACATATTACGACAATACTTTGCTTATGCTAAACTCTAGAACTATGTGATGTATTTATGTTCACTTGCGATACAATTTTCGTTATATGTGCTCACAGTTTGTTTTCTGGTGATGATGAAGGGGTCCTACGGGGGTACCGTGAGGCTTACCTAGCTATGTAGCTAAAGAATTTGAATCTTGATGTTGTAGAACACAGGTAAGAGCAATAAAATTCAAGTTATCCTTCAGTAATGTTCTGCATTCCAAAATTGTATTATAAAACTTAGAAAAGGATTATCTTCCCTTCCTCAAGTCAGGTATTCTAGTGAACTTCATATAAACATTGTCCTGGTTTATTTTAATTGAATTATAGTTTGAAGATCTATGTTTGTAATTGAATACAGAGATAGAAGAACCTTCTCATGAAATCTAATTTAGAAAAGTTGGATTTGAGAATCATAACATAGGTCTTAACCAATTCCATGGAGATATCATTATAATGTTCTATGTCTTGTCTAAGTTATTTATTCATTATTACAAGGTCAAAGAATAAGCATCGACTTACTAAATGTAATAACTTCTCTATGCTAATATATAGTGATATATTCATGTATATCGTGGTTTTAATATGCACAATGATTTAGTATAGGGTGACAATACCTATATAGTTAAAAGCGTGCATTTGTGAAATGTAAACTATATACAAATACTATGCATTTTCTACATGCATGAACTATATGCAATTACTATGCATTTCCTACATGCATAAACTATAGGAAAATGTCCAAGGTATGAGATAATATGAAACATGAACAATATGTGAAACTTTAAACATCAATTCGACGATTAGTTGATAAAACGCAAAGGTTAAAAACTATGGACTTACAAAATTATGTGTTATTAAAGGTTGCAACCAAAATCTTCGTGCCAACTCTGATAAGGACATGGTATTAATTGTATTAGTGATTATACGCTGGTAGGTTATCGTATCCAGTCTTAGCATTAACTCTCCCATCTACTTTCTCGGTGGATATCCCGGTGGATGCTATCGTGGATAGTGTCACATGAAGGCTTTGTAACAATACTGCCATTGTCGTCGAGCTATGCAAGGTTTGACCTATAATTATACTGAGCTGGACTCCGTGGTGGAAGTGGTAATAAATGTGGTCTTAAATATAGTTGTTGCTTGTAATACGATGTGCCCTGTTGGAAAAGGTATCCACCGTTGATCTCGTGATGCCCTTGAGATTTGGAATAAACCCTAGTCTTCCACTATGTCTCGTTGAGGTTGTTTCTTTGGCATTCATTTGGTGTTAAGGAGTGTCTTGGTGGAGAGGCCAACCGGTCTACGAATGTTAGGGTTTACAGAGTTGTTTTTAGGAGGAACCTCTACAGGTTTCGATACTCCGACCTTCAGTTTGTGAGTGTTTCCATAGTGAGATTTCAATAGTTCTCTCTCTCTCTCTCCACTGTTGGCTCTAGTTCTCATGGAACGTGGCCATGTTTTGTTTCCAACACATGGTTCTTTTGCAAGGTAAAGTAATAGGCTGCAAAACCTACTTCTTTTATTAGTGTATTCGAATTATAGATGTTTTTATTTCGTTCTTTGAACTCCCTAAATATATTTTAACCAAAATTTGTTTATGTGGTAAGTAATCCTTGCCCTCGGCTTTCTTCATTCGTAGTAGAAGTGGGAAAAAGCACTCATAATTCGGTAAGCCTCGGAGGTTTCCCGTAGATGACACTGTTGATTCCTTGTCTGGCTTAGCCGAGACTTCCATCATGTGGGTTGGATGTTGTTTGTACTGTCGATGTAGGGTTTGGTAGCCATATGGCATGTAAGGAGAAAATTGGTTCTCGTTTTACTCCGTGTTCACCATAAATGTGCGACACTTGTATCCATGATGCTTAACCGTGTTGACTACAAGATTTAACTCTCCGCTTTTTGGATAAATAAAACGGTGTTAATTGTTTAAGAACCTGTGTTTTGTTTTTGCTTTTGTTGTGTTGATTTGTCAATTCGGTCGCCTATTGTTTTAAATAAGAACTGCTAAAAAAAGAAGGGTTGAGCCTGATACTGCAATGAAAGTTGTTTTGGATGCTTTCAGTGTTGAAAGGTTAAGTGTTTTGATAGTGGTAATGTTGTGCTGTAGAAAGTTGGTACATAATTCACAATGCCACATTTTGTTGTACAGAGGCATTAAGCCTAGTTACAAACCCTGTCAACATGTTTTGGTAACTGTTAAAAGTGTTCAGTCCTCGACTATTTGATATATGGAAAGGTATTTGGTCTATGTGTGTTTATAGTATATGAGTAAATTTGTTAATGGCCAAAAGCCAAAATACCTCGTTTTGAACTTTAAACCCTAATGTCTAACTTTGTCTTACTTTATGGAAAATGTTTACGGCCTTGAGCCTTTGGTTCAATATGTGACTAAGATGTTGAAATGGTTAAAGTGTTGAGAGTCAAATGGCTTGGTTCCTCAAACTGTAAACTTAGTTTTGTTTGTGTAGATGAATAATATCGATGGGCAATTGATTTTGCTATTGTAAGATATCCACCTTTGTTTTGTTTAATGCTGGGTTTATTACCCTAGGCTCTTCCTGCAAGGAATGGTTATTTTTAATGTTTAAAAGTTTGATCCCTTTTGTTAAATGAACTTTTCTATGTTGAGATCACAGCTGTACACGATGTGACTGCATGTACTAAAAAAAATATAAGGCATAGTGCCTTAGTCGAAACTCTGTTTAGTCGAAACTCTTGGTCGTGCACCACCTTTCATAGCCATGAATTTGTCATTTTTTACACCCTACATCTATCAATTACTACAACTTGATATTTATTTTCCTTTACTTAGGAATGGAAGGAAGCAAATAGATGGACTAAAACTGAATACTATTAAAAGCAAAGAGATGGAATAGCACACGAATTAAAATGGATTGAATTCTTCATTGTTATGGATAACTCTATGCCTTACTTCATAAAATCATTCTTATCACATGCAAGAGCTACAAGTTGGTCTCTTCCAGCAAATCCAGTCCTAGCATCTTCCAAGATTCTATAATGATAAGTGAGTTATCTTTGGTTGAAAGAGGAAGACCAACACCATAAATCACTCCATGACAAGTCATTGTGAATACTTTTTCAATATAGACATGTAACCACTATACAATGATTGTAAGTCATGTGTGAACAAGATATTTTTTTAGCTACAAGTTGGTCTCTTCCAGCAAGTCTAGCCCTAGCATCTTCCAAGATTCTATAATGATAAGTGAGTTATCTTTGGTTGAAAGAGGAAGACCAACACCATAAATCACTCCATGACAAGTCATTGTGAATACTTTTTCAATATAGACATGTAATCACTATATAATGATTGTAAGTCATGTGTGATCAAGATATTTTTTTATTCAAAACAACATAAAGAACGGATGGCACTTTCCTATGTCGAAACTAACTTTTTTTTCTTTGTGTGGCTCACGGAACACCCTTTTTTTTCGGTGCCCACTACGTCCACATTAACCTCTCTGGCATTCGGAGACATAGGAAGGGCAATTAATTGGCTAGTAGAGCTCCTGAAGAGTTCAACGGCTCACTTAAGAGAAAGTGTCATTGGCGGGACCTGAACATGGGTGGAGCATATAAAAATTCGATAACTCAACCACTCGGGCTAAACTCAATTGACATTTTTTTCAATGGAACACATCATGGGAAACCCTCGGGTACTTCCCCTCATTTCGAGGATGGTACCCAAGGTAAACCATCGACTCTGATTATGGTGCCTAACCCGGTGGGGACATCAAGTGAGGCCCTACATAGCCACCCAAGGATTTGAGCCCGAGACCTTCTACTTGCGATTACAACACTCAACCACTTGAGCTAACCCAATTTAGACGCGTTTTTATTATGTTATCTTCATGTATTCATCAAAAGTTACATATATTTGCTTTAATGTTGTCAATGAAGACTTAGACATTTTGATTTTATTGTGTTAATATACATTGGGTATGATGAAAATTTGTGCTTTAGGTCACTAGAATAATGGTGAAAGAAATGAATTGTAAGAATTTAGAATCTGGGACCCATACCCTTCAGATTTAATCCTGCTTGGATTCAAACGGAGGGCTTTATGGACATAGTAGCAGCTGCTTGGAAAGCCAACATCAGAGGGTCCCCTTGTTATGTTTGGGAAGCAATGTTAAGGATCGTTAAAAAATCCCTTAAAGATTGGGCAAAGTCAATTAAATCGCCTAAAAAGAAAAGGATGGACGCCGAGAAAGCCCTGGAGGATCATATTCTCAGCAGCGAAGGGAGCCTCTCCCAATCCTCTCTTGATAAAGAAATATCTTTGAACAATAAGCTTCATGAAGCCTGCAGGCTTGAGGAAAGCTATTGGAAAATAAAATCTAGAAACACCTGGCTCCATGAAGGGGATCAAAACACTAAGTTCTTTCACAAGCAAGCTGAAATCAGGAAGCATTTCAAGGCTATCAACAAAATCAACCATATGGGGAAGATGATAACCGAATTTGATGAAATAAAAAAAGCAGCTCATGACCACTTTGAGGAGATGTACACGGAACTGTCTCCGGGGATGGATTTCTCCCAAACCAAGTCCCTTGATAACATTCCTCGACTGGTTTCTGACCAGTTAAACCACCAACTTCTCAGACCTATCTCCCGTGAAGAAGTCAAGTCTGCAGTGGATAGCATGTCTCCGGACAAAGCCCCGGGCCCCGATGGTTTCACTGCTAGATTTCTCACCTCCTGTTGGCCCATAGTCCATTCTGATCTTTTCAGGATGGTCAAGAACTCTCAGACTCGCTCCAAGTTAGGGGGAGGCACAAACTCTTCCTTTCTTGCCCTCATACCCAAAGAAAAAGGAGCAACTTCCTATTCCCGATTCCGTCCTATCTCTCTCTGCAATATTGGATATAAAGTTATCACCAAAGTTATAGCCAACAGATTGAAAGTGGTCCTTCCCCTCATTATCCCGGAGAATCAAGGAGGTTTTATCAAAGGCAGAAAAATTTCGGACAATATCATCCTGGTCCAAGAAGCCATCCATTCCAGTGTGTCGAGGAAGGAAAAGGGAATGGTTAATAAACTGGATCTAACCAACGCCTTTGACAGAGTTTGTCATGGATTTCTGTATCAAGTTATGACAAGGTTTGGGTTCGCACCAGGCCTAATATCTTGGGTCAAGGCCTGTATAAGCACCCCTTGGATTGCCCCATTGGTAAATGGGAGAGCTGCTGAATTCTTTCAAGCTTCTCGAGGCCTCCGGCAAGGATGTCCCCTCTCCTCTCTGCTGTATGCCATTCAGGCGGCCTCGCTTAGCTTTCTTTTGGAAAACTACAAAGTCCAGGAAGATCTGCTGGGATTAAAAATTGTGAGAGGAGTTAAGGAAGTCAACCACACCCAATTTGCTGATGATACTCTCCTATTAAGCGGAGCAAGCCCTACTAATGCTAGAAAGTTCAAGGAGGTATTGGATATCTACCAAGAGGCTTCTGGAAGCAAAATCAATCATCTAAAGAGCAAAATCTACAGCTGGAATTGCTCTCCCCTGGAGCTGAATGCTATATCACGCATCTTGGAGATAGAAGGAAAGTACCAATGGACGGAACTCAAATATCTTGGAGTCCCGGTCTTCAAAGACAAAGCAAAAATCTCCAGCTGAGATCCGCTTATAGAAAAACTGAATTCGAAAATCAAAGCTTGGGGGGCGTCTTGGCTAAACCTTGCAGGTAAATCCGTCCTCATCAAATCGGTTTTGGAAAGCATGCCTGTCTTTCAATGTTCTCTTCTATTAGCCCCCATCACTGTTCTGAAGAAGATTGAAGCCCTTCTCAGAAGATTCCTGTGGAAAGGAGGGAAGCACAATGAAAACAGGCTCCCTCTTGTCAATTGGACCAAAGTCACTGCCCCGTATCCAGAAGGAGGACTGCACCTGCGTGATCTTAGAGCTCAAAATCTGGCATTGGGTGCAAAGCTGCTGTGGAATATGGTGACCGGGGAAAGCCACCTAGAGCAAACAGGTTTTGTTGAAAAAATACTTTGAGGGGACTAGGTTAAGATGCTTGGATCAAGGGGCGAAGGTGGTCAAAGGTTCTCCTCTCTTCTCCCTCTGCTCCAAAGCTCATTCCTTCTTTGCTGAGGACCTCACCTGGATCCCTGGAAATGGGCAAAAAATCAGAATTTGGGAAGATTCCATCTCAGGAAACCATCCTTTGGAAAAAACCAGTGGAATGGAGGGTATTAGAAGGTATCTCTCAAATCTTGGGCTCACTAAACTTAGGGACATCTCAAAATGGCATCCTGAAGAACACCACAGATGGATTGGATGGAACATTCCGGATTGTCCGCCTAACCTGGAAAATGAAAAAGCTCTCCTCCTAAGCTGCCTGAATGGGAAATCCCCGGTCGCTAAGAATTGTAAAGATACCCAAGGCTGGGGCTTAAATTCTGGATACTACTCCGTTGCTGAAGGTTACAGATGCATTAAAGCTATTCCTAATGTCCCTAGAAACCCTGCAATATGGAAGTACATTTGGTCTAACAAATCACTGCCCAAAATTGATCACTTCACTTGGCTGCTAGCTCATAATAGCGTCCTCACCACCGATGTTCTTCGAAGGAAAGGATGGGAAGGTCCATCACGCTGCCCCCTTTGCTCTGAAGAGGAAGAAACGACTCCCCATCTGTTTATCTCCTGCCCCTTTGCCGTGGTAGTTTGGAATCTTGTCTCTCTCCCGTGGCACTTTCCCCTGCTCGATGATGATATCCCATCCCTCCTATGCAGTTGGCCAATGTCTTCTCCTGTCAAGGCCCATGCCAAAGACCCTCTGGGCATTGCGTGGATGGTTCTCCCAAAATTTGTCTGCTGGAAACTCTGGTTTGAAAGAAACAATCGAATCTTCAGAGGAATTAGCTAATCCCCTATACAAGTGGTAACTAAAGTAAAATCCCTATTAGGGGACTTCATCAGATCTAAACCTCATCTAAGTCTGTCCTCGCCTCTGTCCAATGATGAAGCCATCTGGTTCTACAACCTGAACCCGAGCTCGTCAGCTAGTATTCCGGTTAGCTCCCCCCAGCTGCACAACTGGGAGATTAGATTTGAGGGAGAGGAATTTGATCTTTGGTGCCAAAAGCTTGGAAAATATAGACTGCATTTTGATGGAGCTTCGAAAGGGAATCCAGGGGAGGCAGGAGGGGGAGGGGTAATCTTAAACCCCGATGGAGAACGAATTATCACATACTCCTGGAATTTAGGAATAGAATCCAATAATGTGGCGGAGGCTCTGGCTTTGTGGCAAGGACTCAACCAAGCTATTAAGAATGGTATTCAGGCCCTTTCGGTGGTAGGGGACTCGAGGTTGGTCATTCATAGCTTAAACACTATGAACTTGCCCCCCTCCATTCATCTTTGACAAATCCTCAGAAGAACCTTCCTCCTTTTACCTCTCTTTCAGGAGATCCAGTTTTATCATGTCATGCATAAGAACAATGAGCAGGCTGATAAAGCGGCCAACGAAGCAATAACCCTTGGGAAATGGACTCTCAAAGTCAATAATGAGCAAAACTTGGTTCCCATTCCGTAACATTATGGGATCGGGTAAACGAGGGAAGAGACAGCATATAAAGGATTACATGATAGGTGGCTTGAGCTCCTACCGACGGTTGGGAACCCACTCCGCTCGCTGCGTGGATCCTCCCAACGTGAACTCTATAACTTACCGAGCCCTTCCTACATCCTCGCATCAGAGAGCTCGTACGCCAATCCTCAGAATGATGTGGTTTCCGTCCTTGAGGATGACGATCGGTACCAGCTTTAGTACGTTGGCCCTGGAGCATTTAAGCAGAAGGATCTCGCAGACTATGGAAATCTCGCACCCATCAGCTCTCAGGCGTGCGAAGTCATTCTCAACCAGGCAAAGCGTCTCAAGCTCCTTAATTACCAGAGTCATTGGGCTGTATGGACCGGCGATTTGTGAGAAGGATAACCAGGGTAATGATTATCGTGCAGCTCCCTCCTTTGGTAATGAGAAAAGCCATTTATGGACGAGTACGGGAACCTGGAATAATGATTCAAACAGGTGGGTAAAAGGTTCCCCTCCCTACCCCAGTTCGACGGCTTTTAATCCCCATTTGGGCCATAGAAACGTCTCCAGCAATATTCAGAATGTTTCAAATCGACCACCTTTGTATTTGAAAGGTTATTTCACGCTGAAGGCAGTCGCTTCTGGGTGGCAAGGTTATCCGGAGCTCTTCGACTCTCGTCCTCTGTATCCCCGGGGGAATAACTGGTGTGCGCTCGACATTATGGCTTACTCTGGAGACTCTGCTGCGTCATCCCCAGACCCGCTTTTGGAAATGGAAGCCGACATCAGGGTTCTTCGCAGGCGAGTAAGACAACAGGGTGATTTTATGAGGCAATTGGATCTGCAGGGTGGACACAGGCTGGACAGAATGGACGAGGAGATAGGAAGTACGCGTGCAGAGGTTGAAGCTGGTTTGGAATCTCTGGAGACGAGGGTTGCAGCAGCCATTGAAAGCATAAACACCAGACTGGACAAGATGGAAGACGCTATAGCGAGGCTGCGGACGGACGGTAATCCAGAAATCGGCAAGAAATAAGCTGCTATCCTCTGACTCTTTCGCTTTTCTGTTTTTTATTTTCGTGAAAGTCCTGTTTTTGTTAATACACAGGCATCTGTAGTTAAGGAACATGAAAGTCCTGTTTTTGTTAATACACAGGCATCTGTATTTAAGGACCATAAGACTGATAGGGAGTTTACAGTTATGGAGATGTAATTCTGCTGGTGACTCTGTCACCGTTTTTTAATACAAAACCTAGCCGTTTATGTCAAAAAAACAAAGAATTTAGTAAATTTTGGGGGTTAAAAGAATTGAGAAAGTTATGTATAAAATAAAGATGATTAGTAATTTTGATTCATCTAGATATTATCAAAATAAGCGATAGCTAGATAAAACAATGATATATAAGGTTTATCAAATATATTTCACCACATGTAAGTGAATAAAAATTAAAATTTTCAGCATATTTTAGCATAGTCATGATCCTTCTGTTTCATAAATATTTTGAGCAATGTTTTCAAGAGATGTTCCTTAACATTTAAACAATTACATCTAGCTATAAATGACCCATTTTTACTAAGTATATTTTAGATTATTCATGATCCTTCTTTTTCATAAACCTTTTTGGCAATGTTTTCAAGAGATGTTCCCGATCCTTTAAGCAATTGCATCTAGCTATAAATGACCACCTTTTACTAAGTATTTGCATTTTAAATATAACACAAGGTACACATTAAAGAAATATTTTGCTTCGATTCCATTTTATATAGTAATGATATCACACCCATTAGTTCTTTGATAATCTTGAAGCTGTGTTGTTCTCATGGAAAGAATTAGATAACAATGGCCTTTATATTTTTTCATTGATGTGGCTATCATTGATTAAGGAAATTGAAGTTTCTATTAATATTGAACAATGTGCAGTATGTAATAGAGTTATAAATGTTACACATGTTGAGATATACATCATTAGATTTGAAGTGTTTTAGATCTAAAGATGTGTATCCTAGTCTATAGTCTATATAACATATATTATATTGTTAAGGGTTGCATATTAGCCTATATAACATATATTATATGGTTGGGAGTTGCATATTGTTTGTTGTAAAGAACAACTTTGACTACTCATCCCTTTCACTCTTTCATTTAAATTAATTTCTTTGTCTTATAAAAAAATTAAAAATTATATTTATGCGGTGTGGTGTGCCTCAAATTGCATTGCCTTCTTTGATGGCTCAAATCCCTTTACAAGTATGATTATTTACTATTTATGAGGTCTCAATGTATCAATTGATCAAATAATATGAGTCATTAAACATCAATTTTTTTCTAAACTTTTTTATTTTTATATAGCACATCGCTTGGTGCATTTTCCAACATAGATACATTTTAAATTCGAATCTATAAAGAGGAATCTAATTACATCATGTGTAATTTATTTCATTTTAAATTTTAAACTCAAAAAATCTCTCTTAAAATTTTTATTTTTTATAAGTTGATTTCAAATTTTTTAATTATTTTTCATAATTTTTTATTTTATGAGACGACATGGTGACGATCCTCTTAGTTCACATACCCTCCTCAAAAGTTAAATATAAAATAAAAAAAACACAACATTAAAAATCAAAAATATATATATATTTTGGTGATCATCCCGTGATAACCTGAACAAACTCCCGGGGATATCCAGGCCCTTTTATTTACTTTAAATACAGACAGACCTAATTTGCTTAAGGCCCCATAGAACCGTTTCTGCTACGTCTTTTTTTGTTTATTTGCGGGTGTCGGGTCCAGAATCCCGCGGTTCTGAACTTCTCTAACTGTACGGTTCATCAAAACTCATTTAAAAACAAAAGAATCAATCTGCAGCGTGCTCCTGCACTTTTTCACTTTGGCAGACCGAATTCCCACAACAATGGCCGCAGCTGAAGGGCCTGAGAGATGCTTGTACGAAATCCTGGGCATCGAGCTGACCGCCACAGCCTACGAAATTCTCGCAGCGTACAGAAACTTGGCCCTAAAAATCCATCCCGACAAGGCCATCCAAAACGGCGCTTCACAGGAAGAGGCAACCGCGCGGTTCCAGGAAATTCTTCGTGCCTACGAAGTCCTCTCCGATCCCCGCGAGCGTTCCCGGTATGATTCTCACCGCACCAAAATCCTCTATTCTTCCACTTCCTCGTCCTCCAGGACAAATTGCGATTTCGCTATCAATCTGTGGCCATATTTCTCCACTTCTGTTTATTCTGGCTACGGAGATACCGGCAAAGGTTTCTTTAGGGTTTATGGGGATATATTTCAGACCTTGTTCCAGCAGGAAATAGCATACGCTCATTCAATGGGGACAGGTCCCGTCCCCCAGGCTCCTCTATTTGGAAACCTCAAGAGCCCCTATGACCAGGTTTCTGCTTTCTACAACTATTGGATGGGGTTTTCCAGCGTCAAGGACTTTACTTCGGTTGACGAGTATAGCGTTTCCGCGGGGCTGAACCGCAAGACCAGGAGGCTGATGGAGGATGAGAATAAGAAATTGAGGAACAAGGCCAAGAGTGACTATAATGAGAAGGTGCGTCAACTTGCCGTGTTCGTTAAAAAGAGGGATAAGAGGGTTTTGGAGAGGCTGCTGCAGAGGAAGAAGGAAGAGCAGGAGAAGGGAGCGCAGGCGAATCTTTGGCGCGAGAAATTGAAGAAGGAGAAGCTCGTGAGGGCAAGGCAGTATGAGGAGCAAGACTGGGCAAGAGTTGATGAGGGCAGGGAAGTGGAAGATGATTGGAATCGCGGTGGCCATGATGGATGGTATGATCATGATGTTAGTGGCAAGATGGGATCGGAGTCTGGGCTGCCCGGTGGGAATCCGGAGTTGTATTGCATTGTTTGCAGTAAGAAATTTAAGTCGGACAAGCAGTTGAAGAATCACGAGCAGTCAAAGAAGCACAGAGATAGAGTTATGGAGTTTGAGGAGGACAATAACACTAGCAAACACACGGTCACTTGATATTTTTCTCTTTTAGAGAAGGCAGAATTATTTGAAGGATCTGACACTCTACAAAAGTATAGAACATTTTGACAATCTGCATGATGATAGCAATAATGCAAGCTACAAAAGTATTGTGGGGGATGAGGAAGAAGAAATTGAAAACAACATAGAGGTCAATTCTAGTGACGAGGAGCATGAAATCAATAACAGTGATATGGATTATGAAGCTAGTGTGCAAGAAGCAATGCTAACGACGCTTAGTGCCTAACGAGGGGCTAATAACGTGTATCGAGATACTGCTTCATCTCAAGCAGATGGCACTGATTACAATTACAGAGGAACTGATGAAGAATACAGCTCCACAAATAAGAGAGGCAGGGATTCCAATAAAGTTGAACCAAGTACAGTTTTTTGAATGGAACTCAAAACGATATGGGAATATCAAGTCCTCCTCAGAGGCAAGGTTCCAAGAACAAATCGAAACGGAGAAGACGAGGTACTGATAAGCATCCAGCAACAGACATTGTAGAGACAAGGTGGAGACAACAGGGGGCAGTCTTTCGTATTTCCCGTAAATAAACAACAGATGAACTAGCCACCATATGAGACCATAATCATGATTGGAGCAGGATTTGTTTCTTGTGATGTATATGTAATCAATTGTAAAATGAGTAAATATGGCCTGTCTCAGCGTTCTCAATGAGAAACTGAAAAAAATAAGTTTGGAAAAAATACTCTTCCATTTTAGGCACATAATTGCGAAGTTATGTCACTGTATTTTTAGCTTGATTCTACCTAAAACATCTGCCATTGTACACATCTTTCCATTGCATGAATTATTGTTTACTTCTTCGCCATTCCAAAACCAGCTTAACAGAAGAATTCTTAGGATACTATGTGGAAATGTAGAGTGAAACATCTAAACGTTTTCAAAAAACAAAAAAACTTTTCCATCCTTGCAAAAGCTAAAGTATATGTTTATAATATAGAAATGTTGTGTTTTGATTTAGCCATGATATGCCATAATGTTTTCTATGATACTCTGTGGAAATGTAGAGTGCAACATCTAAACGTTTTCAAAAAACAAATAAACTTTTCTATCTGGGCAAAGACTATAAAGTATATGTTTATAATCTAGAAATGTTGTGTCTTGATTTAGTCATTATATGCCATAATGTTTTCTATGGCTTGAAGGAAATATATTTGGCATTCATTTACTTATTTAAAGCAATACAAGTATTATGTAATTTTTTGTTTAAAGATATGACATAAATCTAGGCTAAATGGTAATGCTACACATAAACATTACACTTGTTTGCTTTGAGATATGGTATAAACATGACACTTGTTTGCTTTGAGATATGACATAATTGAGGAAAGAGTCAAAAACTATATTATGTTAGTAAGTGAATTGAATGTGTCTAATTTTGAATTTTGAAAGTAGAATGTTTATTATGTTGATTTCAATTTATAATGTATTAATTAATGATATAGTGATTTAATAATTATAAAAAAAAATTGGTTATATAAACAAATGTCATAAAATTATAATTATTTAGAATGAATTTTAGGAATAGTTGAATAATTTTATGTTATTGGTTTTATTCCATCATTGTTAACATATTATATAATTTGACAAGAATTGTATGCTCAAAACAACAACTTTAGCCATAAAATTCATATTTCTGTGTAAAAAAACATAAAAAAAACAACCTTCAAATTGGCAAGTAGTTCTATTGGTAGCACCCTTTTTGGGGGACTAAAATTGCAACTTTTTTGAAACCCCTACCAACTATGGCTGATTTAATTACGATGATCACTTTTATAGAGAGAGAGAGAATAATATTAATTTAACTTATTTTAAAATACATATGCACTTTCCTAGAAAGAGATTGAAGATATTGTAAAGATTACGATAGATATAGACAGTATTATGGAAGATGTTTTCTTTATGTAAAATTTAAGAAGTTTGAGACATTGTAAAGATTATGAGAGATAATTCATTTTTGAATTTTTATAGAATACTTTTTTCTAATGAAATGGATTATTAAATGGCATAATTTATAATTTATATGATGTAATTTTTTTATAAATATAATTATATTTTAATGGTGAAAAAAATGTAAAATTCAAGAGTTACAATTAAAATAAAAAAAATATATATGTGCAACTTGTCTCTAGAAGAGATAAGGTTGTAGAAGAAATTCTAAGACATGTTTATATATGCTATAGTCTTAAATCTATTGCCAAAATGAGGCTTTGAGTGTAATCCTATATAAGCCTTATTGTCTATGACCAAGTTTATAGAATTTGAATATAGAAATCTCACTTTAGAATTTATAAAATGGTTATTAACTCAAATATAACAAAAAAACATGATAAGTGTGTAGAAAGAGACCCCCTTACATGGAAAGTTAATCTTAGTAATTTTTTATTATTTTTGAGCTAGCTTAAAGTATAGGAACTTCCCTATGATACACATTTTCCTAGCCATAATATTGTTCATTCCTCAAGAACTTCTATATGAATCTCCTATAATTTAATAAGTTCTTGATTAGTTTTCTTGTAAGACTTGGATATATTTTACAAAAAATATATCCAAGTCTTACGAGAAAAGTCATCAAGAACTGCAGAGCAACCCTAATTTTCAAAAAATGGAATTTGGAACTTCTAATTGGATAGATAGATGCACCTCCTCAAAGAGATTTTCCCAATGTACTCACTTCTCTAAATCAGTGATTCAACAGAAACCCAAAATTGTTGATGCCCTAGTTTTCCTCGAGTAGCATTGACGGGCCAAAAAATGAGGATTCTCGGAATCAAGTTCTTCTTCGACATAAATATGCTCCCTCCTAGGGAAAGTTATCCTAGCCTCTTTTTCTTGATGATCTCTGTAGAGAATACCCAAAACTTAGAATCCCTAGATTCCCGCAAGTGCACAATGTCTTCTTTTATGGTTAGCTTTGATACCATGTTAGTTTTTCTACATTTAATGAATATTACCTAGGATCTTAAATGAAAGAATAACATGCACAGCATAACACAAGAGACACAAATATTTTCCTTGGGGAAACCATAAAGGATAAAAACCCACAACTTCCTCAGAGATAGAATCGTCACCAATACAATATCACAAAAGTAAAACCCCAAAACAAAGATGGTCTTCTGCAGCGCCTCTCTCTTTCTCCTATGTGAAATTGTCCTATCTCTCTCACTTATGTGAATTTGAGTGAGTGAGTTTGTGTTCAAATGAGAGAGCCTTTCTCTCTATTTATACTTTACTTTCAATTGACCTTTTATCACTTGCTAGGTCAGCCCCAACTAAACCTGACTAGGTCGACTTGTGTAGGGGACTCAATAACCCTAATACAACTGACTCTAGGGAGATCTAATGCCCCAACTTACAATGTAGGATTTACCTCAATGACTTTACATTACCAAATGTAATAATGACATCTCCGACGAGAGGAATAAACATCTCTGTGAGAGGTACAAATAAAATACAATAATAATAACAATATAAAATACAAGCGAATATCTTCCGAATTTACAACTACATAAACAATTTATAGTGCTCATAAACTTATATTTAATAGAATTAATAAGTAGCCATAAAGCATTCTTAGAAAGAAGATTACTCACACTCTATTAACTAAGCTTTTGATAAATGCAAGTTTACAAAGAATTTATAGACTTTGCCTTGGACAAATTGAATATAAGTATTGTTATGTTGTGTAATTTTGAGTCTTAGCTATATTAAGGTTACATAGTTTAAAATATAAAAGTTATTGATGGTGCTTTACAGTTTTCCATGGTACCTTTTATATTCCTCTAAAGAAATTTTAACTTAGTACCTCACATTCCTCTCAGATAAAAAAAAATCTATAATTTGTGATTATAGTTCTGACTCAACTAATACTACTTTTAGACATCGTGATGAACTTGACTCTCATATATAATTACGAGATCATGTGCAGTCCGAAGATTCAAAATTTGTACAGATCCTTTCAAATAAACATAAATAAACATATAGGTTCCCCTTTAAACCAAACTACAGGCCAATTAACTTCTGATCTCCGACTTGGCACTGAAATTGAGTGCTTTATCGAAGATGCAACCACTATGATGAGAGAACCAGTTGTTACCTCAAATAACAAGAAGTTCAACTTTTCCATGAACCCTAGATGAATAAACCTGACATGAAATTGACATGCAAATATAAAACAATACCACATGTTTTAATCGTTGTCGTCAAGCAAAACCGCTACTATTGGAAAATGTTAGCAATCCATTCCCTCGAAAGACATGAACACAAGGAGGACACAGGACATGGATGGTAAGGACCAGATGGCTAGTGACAAAAACAAAATTGTTACATCTGATAATTTAATTAAGGTAATTAAATGCGACTAAATATTTGTATTTTCTCTCTGTTGTAGCTTATTATGTTCTTCCCACAAAGATCTTCTTCCATAATTCATTAGCTCAAGTAGTCTTGCCTCTGTGTGAGCTCAAGTACTCTTGCATGTCCTTCCCATCCCATATTGATCAAAATTTTAAGTTAGGTATTGCTTAACAAGTGTCAATATCTCAAAGGAATTGGGTACTGAACCCAAACGGTTTCACTAATTGATGACAAAATGGTTTAACCTCTAAATATAAATATAGCTACATTGTCACCGTGAAATGTTTGTATCATGCTATACCACCATTTTGCTCCATATTACATAGAGTTTATACAATGACCACAAGTTGCAACCTTGGTTGATGGCCAACCTAGTCGGAAGAACTCGCGGCAGGAAACAGGTACATCGTTTATTATTTCCATGTGATCGTACTTCTAGTAATATGATCACCAGCCCCGAATTACTCTCGGAATAGCTAGGAGATTCGTGCAGACTAATACTAGAGAGGGCACACAAAGAACACTAATAAAGAAGAAAGAATAAGAAAAGCATAGTATAGAATCTAAATTAATATTATGTAAATAATTTTACCTAGGACCAAAAAATAAAATAGTATAGGAAGCAATACTTCCAATTCCTTGTAAACTTGTGTTATGTCTTAGATGTTGTATAATTATGAACGAAGAATAAATGGTTGTACATCTAAATGAAAATAGTAGTCCTTAAGAAGTATAGCTCATAAAGGTAATTACACAAATTCTAAGACGATATGAAAGGTATGGCATTGGACCATTGTTATATAGTTAAATTAATTCATATCTAAATTGCAAGTATCTACTTGGATCAAGTCATCAATCTTCACTTTTTGTGAAGAAGTGTATAGTTTTTAGGCATCATATAATTTATGCCATACATGTTGATGGTCAAGAGCACCAAAGCAACAACATATTCTTAAATTTAAAAAAATCCACACGTAAAACCATATAAACTTTTTCGATCTTCAGAAACTAGGTATAGATAATATTCAAAGGAATTAGCGTATACATATGTGAAAATAATAGAGCCCTCTCCAAATGTAATTAGTACAAAATTTTCAGTTCAATTGGTTACCTAATGCGATGCAAAGTTTTTACTTAAGAAATCACTTGTTTATATTGTAACATCCCGAAAATTCATAAAAATTTAAAAAAAATTCAAAGAAGGCATTTACGACAAATGTTGATGTGCAGAACTAAAATAAATGTCAATCTGATAACGCCACTTCATAATTTTTGAAAACATATTACGACAATACTTTGCTTATTGTAAACTCTAGAACTATGTGATGTATTTATGTTCACTTGCGATACAATTTTCGTTATATGTGCTCACAGTTTGTTTTTTAGTGATGATGAAGGGGTCCTATGGGGTACCGTGAGGCTTACCTAGCTATGTAGCTAAAGAATTTGAATCTTGATGTTTTAGAACACAGGTAAGAGCAATAAAATTCAAGTTATCCTTCAGTAATGTTCTGCATTCTGAAATTGTATTATAAAACTTAGAAAAGGATTATCTTCCCTTCCTCAAGTCAGGTCTTCTAGTGAACTTCATATAAACATTGTCCTGGTTTATTTTAATTGAATTATAGTTTGAAGATCTATGTTTGTAATTGATTACAGAGATAGAAGAACCTTCTCATGAAATCTAATTTAGAAAAGTTGGCTTTGAGAATCATAACATAGGTCTTAACCAATTCCATGGAGATATCATTATAATGTTCTATGTCTTGTCTAAGTTATTTATTCATTATTACAAGGTCAAAGAATAAGCATCGACTTACTAAATGTAATAACTTCTCTATGCTAATATATAGTGATATATTCATGTATATCGTGGTTTTAATATGCACAATGATTTAGTATAGGGTGACAATACCTATATAGTTAAAAGCGTGCATTTGTGAAACGTAAACTATATACAAATACTATGCATTTTCTACATGCATGAACTATATGCAATTACTATGCATTTCCTACATGCATAAACTATAGGAAAATGTCCAAGGTATGAGACAATATGAAATATGAACAATATGTGAAACTTTAAACATCAATTCGACGATTAGTTGATAAAACGCAAAGGTTAAAAACTATGGACTTACAAAATTGTGTTATTAAATGTTGCAACCAAAATCTTCGTGCCAACTCTGATAAGGACATGGTATTAATTGTATTAGTGATGATACGCTCGCAGGTTATCGTATCCAGTCTTAGCATTAACTCTCCCATCTACTTTCTCGGTGGATATCCCGGTGGATGCTATCGTGGATAGTGTCACATGAAGGCTTTGTAAGAATACTGCCATTGTCGTCGAGCTATGCAAGGTTTGACCTATAATTATACTGAGCTGGACTCCGTGGTGGAAGTGGTAATAAATGTGGTCTTAAATATAGTTGTTGCTTGTAATACGATGTGCCCTGTTGGAAAAGGTATCCACCGTTGATCTCGTGATGCCCTTGAGATTTGGAATAAACACTAGTCTTCCGCTATGTCTCGTTGAGGTTGTTTCTTTGGCATTCATTTGGTGTTAAGGAGTGTCTTGGTGGAGAGGCCAACCGGTCTACGAATGTTAGGGTTTACAGAGTTGTTTTTAGGAGGAACCTCTACAGGTTTCGATACTCCGACCTTCAATTTGTGAGTGTTTCCATAGTGAGCTTTCAATAGTTCTCTCTCTCTCTCTCCACTGTTGGCTCTAGTTCTCATGGAACGTGGCCATGTTTTGTTTCCAACACATGGTTCTTTTGCAAGGTAAAGTAATAGGCTGCAAAACCTACTTCTTTTATTAGTGTATTCAAATTATAGATGTTGTTATTTCGTTCTTTGAACTCCCTAAATATATTTTAACCAAACTTTGTTTATGTGGTAGGTAATCCTTGTCCTCGGCTTTCTTCATTCATAGTAGAAGTGGGAAAAAGCACTCATAATTCGGTAAGCCTCGGAGGTTTCCTATAGATGACACTGTTGATTCCTTGTCTGGCTTAGCCGAGATTCCATCATGTGGGTTGGATGTTGTTTGTACTGTCGATGTAGGGTTTGGTAGCCATATGGCATGTAAGGAGAAAATTGGTTCTCGTTTTACTCCATGTTCACCATAAATGTGCGACACTTGTATCCATGATGCTTAACCGTGTTGACTACAAGATTTAACTCCCCTACAAGATTTAACTCTCGGCTTTTTGGATAAATAAAACGGTGTTAACTGTTTAAGAACCTGTGTTTTGTTTTTGCTTTTGTTGTGTTGATTTGTCAATTCGGTCGCCTATTGTTTTAAATAAGAACTGCTAAAAAAAGAAGGGTTGAGCGTGATACTGCAATGAAAGTTGTTTTGGATGCTTTTCGTGTTGAAAGGTTAAGTGTTTTGATAGTGGTAATGTTGTGCTGTAGAAAGTTGGTACATAATTCATAAGGCCACATTTTGTTGTACAGAGGCATTAAGCCTAGTTACAAACCCTATCAACATGTTTTGGTAACTGTTAAAAGTGTTCAGTCCTCGACTATTTGATATATGGAAAGGTATTAGGTCTATGTGTGTTTATACTATATGAGTAAAGTTGTTAATGGCCAAAAGCCAAAATACCTCGTTTTGAACTTTAAACCCTAATGTCTAACTTTGTCTTACTTTATGGAAAATGTTTATGGCCTTGAGCCTTTGGTTCAGTATGTGACTAAGATGTTGAAATGGTTAAAGTGTTGAGAGTCAAATGGCTTGGTTCCTCAAACTGTAAACTTAGTTTTGTTTGTGTAGATGAATAATATCGATGGGCAATTGATTTTTCTATTGTAAGATATCCACCTTTGTTTTGTTTAATGCTGGGTTTATTACCCTAGGCTCTTCCTGCAAGGAATGGTTATTTTTAATGTTTAAAAGTTTGATCCCTTTCGTTAAATGAACTTTTCTATGTTGAGATCACAGCTGTACACGATGTGACTACATGTACTAAAAAAAATATAAGGCATAGTGCCTTAGTCGAAACTCTTGGTCGTGCACCACCTTTCATAGCCATGAATTTGTCATTTTTTACACCCTACATCTATCAATTACTACAACTTGATATTTATTTTCCTTTACTTAGGAATGGAAGGAAGCAAATAGATGGACTAAAACTGAATACTATTAAAAGCAAAGAGATGGAATAGCACACGAAATAAAATGGATTGAATTCTTCATTGTTATGGATAACTCTATGCCTTACTTCATAAAATCATTCTTATCACATGCAAGAGCTACAAGTTGGTCTCTTCCAGCAAGTCCAGTCCTAGCATCTTCCAAGATTCTATAATGATAAGTGAGTTATCTTTGGTTGAAAGAGGAATACCAACACCATAAATCACTCCATGACAAGTCATTGTGAATACTTTTTCAATATAGACATGTAATCACTATACAATGATTGTAAGTCATGTGTGAACAAGATATTTTTTTAGCTACAAGTTGGTCTCTTCCAGCAAGTCTAGCCCTAGCATCTTCCAAGATTCTATAATGATAAGTGAGTTATCTTTGGTTGAAAGAGGAAGACCAACACCATAAATCACTCCATGACAAGTCATTGTGAATACTTTTTCAATATAGACATGTAATCACTACACAATGATTGTAAGTCATGTGTGAACAAGATATTTTTTATTCAAAACAACATAAAGAACGGATGGCACTTTCCTATGTCGAAACTAACTTTTTTTCTTTGTGTGGCTCACGGAACACCCTTTTTTTTTGGTGCCCACTACGTCCACATTAACCTCTCCGGCATCCGGAGACATAGGAAGGGCAATTAATTGGCTAGTAGAGCTCCTGAAGAGTTCAACGGCTCACTTAAGAGAAAGTGTCATTGGCGGGACCTGAACATGGATGGAGCAGATAAAAATTCGATAACTCAACCACTCGGGCTAAACTCAATTGACATTTTTTTCAATGGAACACATCATGGGAAACCCTCGGGTACTTCCCCTCATTTCGAGGATGGTACCCAAGGTAAACCATCGACTCTGATTATGGGGCCTAACCCGGTGGGGACATCAAGTGAGGCCCTACATAGCCACCCAAGGATTTGAGCCCGAGACCTTCTACTTGCGATTACAACACTCAACCACTTGAGCTAACCAAATTTAGACGCGTTTTTATTATGTTATCTTCGTGTATTCATCAAAAGTTACATATATTTGCTTTAATGTTGTCAATGAAGACTTAGACATTTTGATTTTATTGTGTTAATATACATTGGGTATGATGAAAATTTGTGCTTTAGGTCACTAGAATAATGGTGAAAGAAAGCAATTGTAAGAATTTAGTAAATTTTGGGGGTTAAAAGAATTGAGAAAGTTATGTATAAAATAAAGATGATTAGTAATTTTGATTCATCTAGATATTATCAAAATAAGCGATAGCTAGTTAAAACAATGATATATAAGGTTTATCAAATATATTTCACCACATGTAAGTGAATAAAAATTAAAATTTTCAGCTTATTTTAGCATAGTCATGATCCTTCTGTTTCATAAATATTTTGAGCAATGTTTTCAAGAGATGTTCCTTAACATTTAAACAATTACATCTAGCTATAAATGACCCATTTTTACTAAGTATATTTTAGATTATTCATGATCCTTCTTTTTCATAAACCTTTTTGGCAATGTTTTCAAGAGATGTTCCCGATCCTTTAAGCAATTGCATCTAGCTATAGATGACCACCTTTTACTAAGTATTTGCATTTTAAATATAACACAAGGTACACATTAAAGAAATAGTTTGCTTCGATTCCATTTTATATAGTAATGATATCACACCCATTAGTTCTTTGATAATCTTGAAGCTGTGGTGTTCTCACTGAAAGAATTAGATAACAATGGCCTTTATATTTTTTCATTGATGTGGCTATCATTGATTAAGGAAATTGAAGTTTCTATTAATATTGAACAATGTGCACTATGTAATAGAGTTATAAATGTTACACATGTTGAGATATACATCATTAGATTTGAAGTGTTTTAGATCTAAAGATGTGTATCCTAGTCTATAGTCTATATAACATATATTATATTGTTAAGGGTTGCATATTAGCCTATATAACATATATTATATGGTTGGGAGTTGCATATTGTTTGTTGTAAAGAACAACTTTGACTACTCATCCCTTTCACTCTTTCATTTAAATTAATTTCTTTGTCTTATAAAAAAATTAAAAATTATATTTATGCGGTGTGGTGTGCCTCAAATTGCATTGCCTTCCTTGATGGCTCAAATCCCTTCACAAGTATGATTATTTACTATTTATGAGGTCTCAATTTATCAATTGATCAAATAATATGAGTCATTAAACATCAATTTTTTTATATACTTTTTGTTTTTATATAGCACATTGCTTGGTGCATTTTCCAACATAGATACATTTTAAATTCGAATCTATAAAGAGGAATCTAATTACATCATGTGTAATTTATTTCATTTTAAATTTTAAACTCAAAAAATCTCTCTTTAAATTTTTATTTTATAAGTTGATTTGAATTTTTTAAATTATTTTTCATAATTTTTTATTTTATGAGACGACATGGTGACGATCCTCTTAGTTCACATACCCTCCTCAAAAGTTAAATATAAAATAAAAAAAACACAACATTAAAAATGAAAAATATATATATATATTTTGGTGATCATCCCGTGATAACCTGAACAAACTCCCGGGGATATCCAGGCCCTTTTATTTACTTTAAATACAGACAGACCTAATTTGCTTAAGGCCCCATAGAACCGTTTCTGCTACGTCTTTTTTTGTTTATTTGCGGGTGTCGGGTCCAGAATCCCGCGGTTCTGAACTTCTCTAACTGTACGGTTCATCAAAACTCATTTAAAAACCAAAGAATCAATCTGCAGCGTGCTCCTGCACTTTTTCACTTTGGCAGACCGAATTCCCACAACAATGGCCGCAGCTGAAGGGCCTGAGAGATGCTTGTACGAAATCCTGGGCATCGAGCTGACCGCCACAGCCTACGAAATTCTCGCAGCGTACAGAAACTTGGCCCTAAAAATCCATCCCGACAAGGCCATCCAAAACGGCGCTTCACAGGAAGAGGCAACCGCGCGGTTCCAGGAAATTCTTCGTGCCTACGAAGTCCTCTCCGATCCCCGCGAGCGTTCCCGGTATGATTCTCACCGCACCAAAATCCTCTATTCTTCCACTTCCTCGTCCTCCAGGACAAATTGCGATTTCGCTATCAATCTGTGGCCATATTTCTCCACTTCTGTTTATTCTGGCTACGGAGATACCGGCAAAGGTTTCTTTAGGGTTTATGGGGATATATTTCAGACCTTGTTCCAGCAGGAAATAGCATACGCTCATTCAATGGGGACAGGTCCCGTCCCCCAGGCTCCTCTATTTGGAAACCTCAAGAGCCCCTATGACCAGGTTTCTGCTTTCTACAACTATTGGATGGGGTTTTCCAGCGTCAAGGACTTTACTTCGGTTGACGAGTATAGCGTTTCCGCGGGGCTGAACCGCAAGACCAGGAGGCTGATGGAGGATGAGAATAAGAAATTGAGGAACAAGGCCAAGAGTGACTATAATGAGAAGGTGCGTCAACTTGCCGTGTTCGTTAAAAAGAGGGATAAGAGGGTTTTGGAGAGGCTGCTGCAGAGGAAGAAGGAAGAGCAGGAGAAGGCAGCGCAGGCGAAGCTTTGGCGCGAGAAATTGAAGAAGGAGAAGCTCGTGAGGGCAAGGCAGTATGAGGAGCAAGACTGGGCCAGAGTTGATGAGGGCAGGGAAGTGGAAGATGATTGGAATCGAGGTGGCCATGATGGATGGTATGATCATGATGTTAGTAGCAAGATGGGATCGGAGTCTGGGCTGCCCGGTGGGAATCCGGAGTTGTATTGCATTGTTTGCAGTAAGAAATTTAAGGCGGACAAGCAGTTGAAGAATCACGAGCAGTCAAAGAAGCACAGAGATAGAGTTATGGAGTTTGAGGAGGACAATAACACTAGCAAACACACGGTCACTTGATATTTTTCTCTTTTAGAGAAGGCAGAATTATTTGAAGGATCTGACACTCTACAAAAGTATAGAACATTTTGACAATCTGCATGATGATAGCAATAATGCAAGCTACAAAAGTATTGTGGGGGATGAGGAAGAAGAAATTGAAAACAACATAGAGGTCAATTCTAGTGACGAGGAGCATGAAATCGATAACAGTGATATGGATGATGAAGCTAGTGTGCAAGAAGCAATGCTAACGACGCTTAGTGCCTAACGAGGGGCTAATAACGTGTATCGAGATACTGCTTCATCTCAAGCAGATGGCACTGATTACAATTACAGAGGAACTGATGAAGAATACAGCTCCACAAATAAGAGAGGCAGGGATTCCAATAAAGTTGAACCAAGTACAGTTTTTTAAATGGAACTCAAAACGATATGGGAATATCAAGTCCTCCTCAGAGGCAAGGTTCCAAGAACAAATCGAAACGGAGAAGACGAGGTACTGATAAGCATCCAGCAACAGACATTGTAGAGACAAGGTGGAGACAACAGGGGGCAGTCTTTCGTATTTCCCGTAAATAAACAACAGATGAACTAGCCACCATATGAGACCATAATCATGATTGGAGCAGGATTTGTTTCTTGTGATGTATATGTAATCAATTGTAAAATGAGTAAATATGGCCTGTCTCAGCGTTCTCAATGACAAACTGAAAAAAATAAGTTTGGAAAAAATACTCTTCCATTTTAGGCACATAATTGCGAAGTTATGTCACTGTATTTTTAGCTTGATTCTACCTAAAACATCTGCCATTGTACACATCTTTCCATTGCATGAATTATTGTTTACTTCTTCGCCATTCCAAAACCAGCTTAACAGAAGAATTCTTAGGATACTCTGTGGAAATGTAGAGTGAAACATCTAAACGTTTTCAAAAAACAAAAAAACTTTTCCATCCTTGCAAAAGCTAAAGTATATGTTTATAATATAGAAATGTTGTGTTTTGATTTAGCCATGATATGCCATAATGTTTTCTATGATACTCTGTGGAAATGTAGAGTGCAACATCTAAACGTTTTCAAAAAGCAAATAAACTTTTCTATCTGGGCAAAGACTATAAAGTATATGTTTATAATCTAGAAATGTTGTGTCTTGATTTAGCCATGATATGCCATAATGTTTTCTATGGCTTGAAGGAAATATATTTGGCATTCATTTACTTATTTAAAGCAATACAAGTATTATGTAATTTTTTGTTTAAAGATATGACATAAATCTAGGCTAAATGGTAATGCTACACATAAACATTACACTTGTTTGCTTTGAGATATGGTATAAACATGACACTTGTTTGCTTTGAGATATGACATAATTGAGGAAAGAGTCAAAAACTATATTATGTTAGTAAGTGAATTGAATGTGTCTAATTTTGAATTTTGAAAGTAGAATGTTTATTATGTTGATTTCAATTTATAATGTATTAATTAATGATATAGTGATTTAATAATTATAAAAAAAAATTGGTTATATAAACAAATGTCATAAAATTATAATTATTTAGAATGAATTTTAGGAATAGTTGAATAATTTTATGTTATTGGTTTTATTCCATCATTGTTAACATATTATATAATTTGACAAGAATTGTATGCTCAAAACAACAACTTTAGCCATAAAATTCATATTTCTGTGTAAAAAAACATAAAAAAAAAACAACCTTCAAATTGGCAAGTAGTTCTATTGGTAGCACCCTTTTTGGGGGACTAAAATTGCAACTTTTTTGAAACCCCTACCAACTATGGCTGATTCAATTAGGATGATCACTTTTACAGAGAGAGAGAGAATAATATTAATTTAACTTATTTTAAAATACATATGCACTTTCCTAGAAAGAGATTGAAGATATTGTAAAGATTACGATAGATATAGAAAGTATTATGGAAGATGTTTTCTTTATGTAAAATTTAAGAAGTTTGAGACATTGTAAAGATTATGAGAGATAATTCATTTTTGAATTTTTATAGAATACTTTTTTCTAATGAAATGGATTATTAAATGGCATAATTTATAATTTATATGATGTAATTTTTTTATAAATATAATTATATTTTAATGGTGAAAAAAATGTAAAATTCAAGAGTTACAATTAAAATAAAAAAAATATATATGTGCAACTTGTCTCTAGAAGAGATAAGGTTGTAGAAGAAATTCTAAGACATGTTTATATATGCTATAGTCTTAAATCTATTGCCAAAATGAGGCTTTGAGTGTAATCCTATATAAGCCTTATTGTCTATGACCAAGTTTATAGAATTTGAATATAGAAATCTCACTTTAGAATTTATAAAATGGTTATTAACTCAAATATAACAAAAAAACATGATAAGTGTGTAGAAAGAGACCCCCTTACATGGAAAGTTAATCTTAGTAATTTTTTATGACAAGAGGAGTACCCCAAGAGCTCTTATTTTTGAGCTAGCTTAAAGTATAGGAACTTCCCTATGATACACATTTTCCTAGCCATAATATTGTTCATTCCTCAAGAACTTCTATATGAATCTCCTATAATTTAATAAGTTCTTGATTAGTTTTCTTGTAAGACATGGATATATTTTACAAAAAATATATCCAAGTCTTACGAGAAAAGTCATCAAGAACTGCAGAGCAACCCTAATTTTCCAAAAATGGAATTTGGAACTTCTAATTGGATAGATAGATGCACCTCCTAGGGAAAGTTATCCTAGCCTCTTTTTCTTGATGATCTCTGTAGAGAATACCCAAAACTTAGAATCCCTAGATTCCCGCAAGTGCACAATGTCTTCTTTTATGGTTAGCTTTGATACCATGTTAGTTTTTCTACATTTAATGAATATTACCTAGGATCTTAAATGAAAGAATAACATGCGTAGCATAACACAAGAGACGCAAATATTTTCCTTGGGGAAACCATAAAGGATAAAAACCCACAACTTCCTCAGAGATAGAATCATCACCAATACAATATCACAAAAGTAAAACCCCAAAACAAAGAAGGTCTTCTGCAGTGCCTCTCTCTTTCTCCTATGTGAAATTGTCCTCTCTCTCTCACTTATACGAACTTGAGTGAGTGAGTTTGTGTTCAAATGAGAGAGCCTTTCTCTCTATTTATACTTTACTTTCACTTGACCTTTTATCAGTTGCTAGGTCAGCCCCAACTAAACCTGACTAGGTCGACTTGTCTAGGGGACTCAATAACCCTAATACAACTGACTCTAGGGAGATCTAATGCCCCAACTTACAATGGAGGATTTACCTCAATGACTTTACATTACCAAATGTAATAATGACATCTCCGACGAGAGGCATAAACATCTCTGTGAGAGGTACAAAAAAAATACAATAATAATAACAATATAAAATACAAGTGAATATCTTCCGAATTTACAACTACATAAACAATTTATAGTGCTCATAAACTTATATTTAATAGCATTAATAAGTAGCCATAAAGCATTTTTAGAAACAAGATTACTCACACTCTATTAACTAAGCTTGTGATAAATGCAAGTTTACAAAGAATTTATAGACTTTGCCTTGGACAAATTGAATATAAGTATTGTTATGTTGTGTAGTTATGAGTCTTAGCTATATTAAGGTTGCATAGTTTAAAATATAAAAGTTATTGATGGTGCTTTACATTTTTCCATGGTACCTTTTATATTCCTCTAAAGAAATTTTAACTTAGTACCTCGCATTCCTCTCAAATAAAAAAAAATCTATAATTTGTGATTATAGTTCTGACTCAACTAATACTACTTTTAGACATCCTGATGAACTTGACTCTCATATATAATTACGAGATCATGTGCAGTCCGAAGATTCAAAATTTGTACAGATCCTTTCAAATAAACATAAATAAACATATAGGTTCCCCTTTAAACCAAACTACAGGCCAATTAACTTCTGATCTCTGAATTGGCACTGAAATTGAGTGCTTTATCGAAGATGCAACCACTATGATGAGAGAACCAGTTGTTATCTCAACTAACAAGAAGTTCATAAAAATTTAAAAAAAATTCAAAGAAGGCATTTACGACAAATGTTGATGTGCAGAACTAAAATAAATGTCAATCTGATAACGCCACTTCATAATTTTTGAAAACATATTACGACAATACTTTGCTTATGCTAAACTCTAGAACTATGTGATGTATTTATGTTCACTTGCGATACAATTTTCGTTATATGTGCTCACAGTTTGTTTTTTGGTGATGATGAAGGGGTCCTATGGGGTACCGTGAGGCTTACCTAGCTATGTAGCTAAAGAATTTGAATCTTGATGTTGTAGAACACAGGTAAGAGCAATAAAATTCAAGTTATCCTTCAGTAATGTTCTGCATTCCGAAATTGTATTATAAAACTTAGAAAAGGATTATCTTCCCTTCCTCAAGTCAGGTCTTCTAGTGAACTTCATATAAACATTGTCCTGGTTTATTTTAATTGAATTATAGTTTGAAGATCTATGTTTGTAATTGAATACAGAGATAGAAGAACCTTCTCATGAAATCTAATTTAGAAAAGTTGGCTTTGAGAATCATAACATAGGTCTTAACCAATTCCATGGAGATATCATTATAATGTTCTATGTCTTGTCTAAGTTATTTATTCATTATTACAAGGTCAAAGAATAAGCATCGACTTACTAAATGTAATAACTTCTCTATGCTAATATATAGTGATATATTCATGTATATCGTGGTTTTAATATGCACAATGATTTAGTATAGGGTGACAATACCTATATAGTTAAAAGCGTGCATTTGTGAAACGTAAACTATATACAAATACTATGCATTTTCTACATGCATGAACTATATGCAATTACTATGCATTTCCTACATGCATAAACTATAGGAAAATGTCCAAGGTATGAGACAATATGAAATATGAACAATATGTGAAACTTTTAACATCAATTCGACGATTAGTTGATAAAACGCAAAGGTTAAAAACTATGGACTTACAAAATTGTGTTATTAAAGGTTGCAACCAAAATCTTCGTGCCAACTCTGATAAGGACATGGTATTAATTGTATTAGTGATGATACGCTGGCAGGTTATCGTATCCAGTCTTAGCATTAACTCTCCCATCTACTTTCTCTGTGGATATCCCGGTGGATGCTATCGTGGATAGTGTCACATGAAGGCTTTGTAAGAATACTGCCATTGTCGTCGAGCTATGCAAGGTTTGACCTATAATTATACTGAGCTGGACTCCGTGGTGGAAGTGGTAATAAATGTGGTCTTAAATATAGTTGTTGCTTGTAATACGATGTGCCCTGTTGGAAAAGGTATCCACCGTTGATCTCGTGATGCCCTTGAGATTTGGAATAAACCCTAGTCTTCCGCTATGTCTCGTTGAGGTTGTTTCTTTGGCATTCATTTGGTGTTAAGGAGTGTCTTGGTGGAGAGGCCAACCGGTCTACGAATGTTAGGGTTTACAGAGTTGTTTTTAGGAGGAACCTCTACAGGTTTCGATACTCCGACCTTCAGTTTGTGAGTGTTTCCATAGTGAGCTTTCAATAGTTCTCTCTCTCTCTCTCCACTGTTGGCTCTAGTTCTCATAGAACGTGGCCATGTTTTGTTTCCAACACATGGTTCTTTTGCAAGGTAAAGTAATAGGCTGCAAAACCTACTTCTTTTATTAGTGTATTCAAATTATAGATGTTGTTATTTCGTTCTTTGAACTCCCTAAATATATTTTAACCAAACTTTGTTTATGTGGTAGGTAATCCTTGTCCTCGGCTTTCTTCATTCGTAGTAGAAGTGGGAAAAAGAACTCATAATTCGGTAAGCCTCGGAGGTTTCCTGTAGATGACACTGTTGATTCCTTGTCTGGCTTAGCCGAGACTTCCATCATGTGGGTTGGATGTTGTTTGTACTGTCGATGTAGGGTTTGGTAGCCATATGGCATGTAACGAGAAAATTGGTTCTCGTTTTACTCCATGTTCACCATAAATGTGCGACACTTGTATCCATGATGCTTAACCGTGTTGACTACAAGATTTAACTCTCGGCTTTTTGGATAAATAAAACGGTGTTAACTGTTTAAGAACCTATGTTTTGTTTTTTCTTTTGTTGTGTTGATTTGTCAATTCGGTCGCCTATTGTTTTAAATAAGAACTGCTAAAAAAAGAAGGGTTGAGCCTGATACTGCAATGAAAGTTGTTTTGGATGCTTTTAGTGTTGAAAGGTTAAGTGTTTTGATAGTGGTAATGTTGTGCTGTAGAAAGTTGGTACATAATTCATAATGCCACATTTTGTTGTACAGAGGCATTAAGCCTAGTTACAAACCCTATCAACATGTTTTGGTAACTGTTAAAAGTGTTTAGTCCTCGACTATTTGATATATGGAAAGGTATTAGGTCTATGTGTGTTTATACTATATGAGTAAATTTGTTAATGGCCAAAAGCCAAAATACCTCGTTTTGAACTTTAAACCCTAATGTCTAACTTTGTCTTACTTTATGGAAAATGTTTATGGCCTTGAGCCTTTGGTTCAGTATGTGACTAAGATGTCGAAATGGTTAAAGTGTTGAGAGTCAAATGGTTTGGTTCCTCAAACTGTAAACTTAGTTTTGTTTGTGTAGATGAATAATATCGATGGGCAATTTATTTTTCTATTGTAAGATATCCACCTTTGTTTTGTTTAATGCTGGGTTTATTACCCTAGGCTCTTCCTGCAAGGAATGGTTATTTTTAATGTTTAAAAGTTTGATCCCTTTCGTTAAATGAACTTTTCTATGTTGATATCACAGCTGTACACGATGTGACTGCATGTACTATAAAAAATATAAGGCATAGTGCCTTAGTCGAAACTCTTGGTCGTGCACCACCTTTCATAGCCATGAATTTGTCATTTTTTACACCCTACATCTATCAATTACTACAACTTGATATTTATTTTCCTTTACTTAGGAATGGAAGGAAGCAAATAGATGGACTAAAACTGAATACTATTAAAAGCAAAGAGATGGAATAGCACACGAATTAAAATGGATTGAATTCTTCATTGTTATGGATAACTCTATGCCTTATTTCATAAAATCATTCTTATCACATGCAAGAGCTACAAGTTGGTCTCTTCTAGCAAGTCCAGTCCTAGCATCTTCCAAGATTCTATAATGATAAGTGAGTTATCTTTGGTTGAAAGAGGAAGACCAACACCATAAATCACTCCATGACAAGTCATTGTGAATACTTTTTCAATATAGACATGTAATCACTATACAATGATTGTAAGTCATGTGTGAACAAGATATTTTTTTAGCTACAAGTTGGTCTCTTCTAGCAAGTCTAGCCCTAGCATCTTCCAAGATTCTATAATGATAAGTGAGTTATCTTTGGTTGAAAGAGGAAGACCAACACCATAAATCACTCCATGACAAGTCATTGTGAATACTTTTTCAATATAGACATGTAATCACTATACAATGATTGTAATTCATGTGTGAACAAGATATTTTTTATTCAAAACAACATAAAGAACGGATGGCACTTTCCTATGTCGAAACTAACTTTTTTTCTTTGTGTGGCTCATGGAACACCCTTTTTTTTCGGTGCCCACTACGTCCACATTAACCTCTCCGGCATCCGAAGACATAGGAAGGGCAATTAATTGGCTAGTAGAGCTCCTGAAGAGTTCAACGGCTCACTTAAGAGAAAGTGTCATTGGCGGGACCTGAACATGGATGGAGCAGATAAAAATTCGATAACTCAACCACTCGGGCTAAACTCAATTGACATTTTTTTCAATGGAACACATCATGGGAAACCCTCGGGTACTTCCCCTCATTTTGAGGATAGTACCCAAGGTAAACCATCGACTCTGATTATGGGGCCTAACCCGGTGGGGACATCAAGTGAGGCCCTACATAGCCACCCAAGGATTTGAGCCCGAGACCTTCTACTTGCGATTACAACACTCAAACACTTGAGCTAACCCAATTTAGACGCGTTTTTATTATGTTATCTTCGTGTATTCATCAAAAGTTACATATATTTGCTTTAATGTTGTCAATGAAGACTTAGACATTTTGATTTTATTGTGTTAATATACATTGGGTATGATGAAAATTTGTGCTTTAGGTCACTAGAAAAATGGTGAAAGAAAGCAATTGTAAGAATTTAGTAAATTTTGGGGGTTAAAAGAATTGAGAAAGTTATGTATAAAATAAAGATCATTAGTAATTTTGATTCATCTAGATATTATCAAAATAAGCGATAGCTAGATAAAACAATGATATATAAGGTTTATCAAATATATTTCACCACATGTACGTGAATAAAAATTAAAATTTTCAGCATATTTTAGCATAGTCATGATCCTTCTGTTTCATAAATATTTTGAGCAATGTTTTCAAGAGATGCTCCTTAACATTTAAACAATTACATCTAGCTATAAATGACCCATTTTTACTAAGTATATTTTAGATTATTCATGATCCTTCTTTTTCATAAACCTTTTTGGCAATGTTTTCAATAGATGTTCCCGATCCTTTAAGCAATTGCATCTAGCTATAAATGACCACCTTTTACTAAGTATTTGCATTTTAAATATAACACAAGGTACACATTAAAGAAATATTTTGCTTCGATTCCATTTTATATAGTAATGATATCACACCCATTAGTTCTTTGATAATCTTGAAGCTGTGCTGTTCTCAGGGAAAGAATTAGATAACAATGGCCTTTATATTTTTTCATTGATGTGGCTATCATTGATTAAGGAAATTGAAGTTTCTATTAATATTGAACAATGTGCACTATGTAATAGAGTTATAAATGTTACACATGTTGAGATATACATCATTAGATTTGAAGTGTTTTAGATCTAAAGATGTGTATCCTAGTCTATAGTCTATATAACATATATTATATTGTTAAGGGTTGCATATTAGCCTATATAACATATATTATATGGTTGGGAGTTGCATATTGTTTGTTGTAAAGAACAACTTTGACTAATCATCCCTTTCACTCTTTCATTTAAATTAATTTCTTTGTCTTATAAAAAAATTAAAATTTATATTTATGCAGTGTGGTGTGCCTCAAATTGCATTGCCTTCTTTGATGGCTCAAATCCCTTCACAAGTATGATTATTTCTATTTATGAGGTCTCAATGTATCAATTGATCAAATAATATGAGTCATTAAACATCAATTTTTTTATATACTTTTTTATTTTTATATAGCACATCGCTTGGTGCATTTTCCAACATAGATACATTTTAAATTCGAATTTATAAAAGGAATCTAATTACATCATGTGTAATTTATTTCATTTTAAATTTTAAACTCAAAAAATCTCTCTTAAAATTTTTTTTTTATAAGTTGATTTGAATTTTTTTAATTATTTTTCATAATTTTTTATTTTATGAGACGACATGGTGACGATCCTCTTAGTTCACATACCCTCGGCAAAAGTTAAATATAAAATAAAAAAAACACAACATTAAAAATGAAAAATATATATATATTTTGGTGATCATCCCGTGATAACCTGAACAAACTCCCGGGGATATCCAGGCCCTTTTATTTACTTTAAATACAGACAGACCTAATTTGCTTAAGGCCCCATAGAACCGTTTCTGCTACGTCCTTTTTTGTTTATTTGCGGGTGTCGGGTCCAGAATCCCGCTGTTCTGAACTTCTCTAACTGTACGGTTCAGCAAAACTCATTTAAAAACCAAAGAATCAATCTGCAGCGTACAGAAACTTGGCCCTAAAAATCCATCCCGACAAGGCCATCCAAAACGGCGCTTCACAGGAAGAGGCAACCGCGCGGTTCCAGGAAATTCTTCGTGCCTACGAAGTCCTCTCCGATCCCCGCGAGCGTTCCCGGTATGATTCTCACCGCACCAAAATCCTCTATTCTTCCACTTCCTCGTCCTCCACGACAAATTGCGATTTCGATATCAATCTGTGGCCATATTTCTCCACTTCTGTTTATTCTGGCTACGGAGATACCGGCAAAGGTTTCTTTAGGGTTTATGGGGATATATTTCAGACCTTGTTCCAGCAGGAAATAGCATACGCTCATTCAATGGGGACAGGTCCCGTCCCCCAGGCTCCTCTATTTGGAAACCTCAAGAGCCCCTATGACCAGGTTTCTGCTTTCTACAACTATTGGATGGGGTTTTCCAGCGTCAAGGACTTTACTTCGGTTGACGAGTATAGGGTTTCCGCGGGGCTGAACCGCAAGACCAGGAGGCTGATGGAGGATGAGAATAAGAAATTGAGGAACAAGGCCAAGAGGGACTATAATGAGAAGGTACGTCAACTTGCCGAGTTCGTTAAAAAGAGGGATAAGAGGGTTTTGGAGAGGCTGCTGCAGAGGAAGAAGGAAGAGCAGGAGAAGGCAGCGCAGGCGAAGCTTTGGCGCGAGAAATTGAAGAAGGAGAAGCTCGTGAGGGCAAGGCAGTATGAGGAGCAAGACTGGGCAAGAGTTGATGAGGGCAGGGAAGTGGAAGATGATTGGAATCGAGGTGGCCATGATGGATGGTATGATCATGATGTTATGGGCAAGATGGGATCGGAGTCTGGGCTGCCCGCTGGGAATCCGGAGTTTTATTGCATTGTTTGCAGTAAGAAATAATCGGACAAGCAGTTGAAGAATCACGAGCAGTCAAAGAAGCACAGAGATAGAGTTATGGAGTTTGAGGAGGACAATAACACTAGCAAACACACGGTCACTTGATATTTTTCTCTTTTAGAGAAGGCAGAATTATTTGAAGGATCTGACACTCTACAAAAGTATAGAACATTTTGACAATCTGCATGATGATAGCAATAATGCAAGCTACAAAAGTATTGTGGGGGATGAGGAAGAAGAAGTTGAAAACAACATAGAGGTCAATTCTAGTGACGAGGAGCATGAAATCGATAACAGTGATATGGATGATGAAGCTAGTGTGCAAGAAGCAATGCTAACGACGCTTAGTGCCTAACGAGGGGCTAATAACGTGTATCGAGATACTGCTTCATCTCAAGCAGATGGCACTGATTACAATTACAGAGGAACTGATGAAGAATACAGCTCCACAAATAAGAGAGGCAGGGATTCCAATAAAGTTGAACCAAGTACAGTTTTTTGAATGGAACTCAAAACGATATGGGAATATCAAGTCCTCCTCAGAGGCAAGGTTCCAAGAACAAATCGAAACGGAGAAGACGAGGTACTGATAAGCATCCAGCAACAGACATTGTAGAGACAAGGTGGAGACAACAGGGGGGAGTCTTTCGTATTTCCCGTAAATAAACAACAGATGAACTAGCCACCATATGAGACCATAATCATGATTTGAGCAGGATTTGTTTCTTGTGATGTATATGTAATCAATTGTAAAATGAGTAAATATGGCCTGTCTCAGCGTTCTCAATGACAAACTGAAAAAAATAAGTTTGAAAAAAATACTCTTCCATTTTAGGCACATAATTGCGAAGTTATGTCACTGTATTTTTAGCTTGATTCTACCTAAAACATCTGCCATTGTACACATCTTTCCATTGCATGAATTATTGTTTACTTCTTCGCCATTCCAAAACCAGCTTAACAGAAGAATTCTTAGGATACTGTGTGGAAATGTAAAGTGAAACATCTAAAAGTTTTCAAAAAACAAAAAAACTTTTCCATCCTTGCAAAAACTAAAGTATATGTTTATAATATAGAAATGTTGTGTTTTGATTTAGCCATGATATGCCATAATGTTTTCTATGATACTCTGTGGAAATGTAGAGTGCAACATCTAAACGTTTTCAAAAAACAAATAAACTTTTCTATCTTGGCAAAGACTATAAAGTATATGTTTATAATCTAGAAATGTTGTGTCTTGATTTAGCCATGATATGCCATAATGTTTTCTATGGCTTGAAGGAAATATATTTGGCATTCATTTACTTATTTAAAGCAATACAAGTATTATGTAATTTTTTGTTTAAAGATATGACATAGATCTAGGCTAAATGGTAATGCTACACATAAACATTACACTTGTTTGCTTTGAGATATGGTATAAACATGACACTTGTTTGCTTTGAGATATGACATAATTGAGGAAAGAGTCAAAAACTATATTATGTTAGTAAGTGAATTGAATGTGTCTAATTTTGAATTTTGAAAGTAGAATGTTTATTATGTTGATTTCAATTTATAATGTATTAATTAATGATATAGTGATTTAATAATTATAAAAAAAAATTGGTTATATAAACAAATGTCATAAAATTAAAATTATTTAGAATGAATTTTAGGAATAGTTGAATAATTTTATGTTATTGGTTTTATTCCATCATTGTTAACATATTATATAATTTGACAAGAATTGTATGCTCAAAACAACAACTTTAGCCATAAAATTCATATTTGTGTGTAAAAAAACATAAAAAAAAACAACCTTCAAATTGACAAGTAGTTCTATTGGTAGCACCCTTTTTTGGGACTAAAATTGCAACTTTTTTGAAACCCCTACCAACTATGGCTGATTCAATTACGATGATCACTTTTATAGAGAGAGAGAATAATATTAATTTAACTTATTTTAAAATACATATGCACTTTCCTAGAAAGAGATTGAAGATATTGTAAAGATTACGATAGATATAGAAAGTATTATGGAAGATGTTTTCTTTATGTAAAATTTAAGAAGTTTGAGACATTGTAAAGATTATGAGAGATAATTCATTTTTGAATTTTTATAGAATACTTTTTTCTAATGAAATGGATTATTAAATGGCATAATTTATAATTTATATGATGTAATTTTTTTATAAATATAATTATATTTTAATGGTGAAAAAAATGTAAAATTCAAGAGTTACAATTAAAATAAAAAAATATATATGTGCAACTTGTCTCTAGAAGAGATAAGGTTGTAGAAGAAAGTCTAAGACATGTTTATATATGCTATAGTCTTAAATCTATTGCCAAAATGAGGCTTTGAGTGTAATCCTATATAAGCCTTATTGTCTATGACCAAGTTTATAGAATTTGAATATAGAAATCTCACTTTAGAATTTATAAAATGGTTATTAACTGAAATATAACAAAAAAACATGATAAGTGTGTAGAAAGAGACCACCTTACATGGAAAGTTAATCTTAGTAATTTTTTATTATTTTTGAGCTAGCTTAAAGTATAGGAACTTCCCTATGATACACATTTTCCTAGCCATAATATTGTTCATTCCTCAAGAACTTCTATATGAATCTCCTATAATTTAATAAGTTCTTGATTAGTTTTCTTGTAAGACTTGGATATATTTTACAAAAAATATATCCAAGTCTTATGAGAAAAGTCATCAAGAACTGCAGAGCAACCCTAATTTTCAAAAAATGGAATTTGGAACTTCTAATTGGATAGATAGATGCACCTCCTCAAAGAGATTTTCCCAATGTACTCACTTCTCTAAATCAGTGATTCAACAGAAACCCAAAATTGTTGATGCCCTAGTTTTCCTCCAGTAGCATTGACGGGCCAAAAAATGAGAATTCTCGGAATCAAGTTCTTCTTCGACATAAATATGCTCCCTCCTAGGGAAAGTTATCCTAGCCTCTTTTTCTTGATGATCTGTGTATAGAATACCCAAAACTTAGAATCCCTAGATTCCCACAAGTGCACAATGTCTTCTTTTATGGTTAGCTTTGATACCATGTTAGTTTTTCTACATTTAATGAATATTACCTAGGATCTTAAATGAAAGAATAACATGCACAGCATAACACAAGAGACACAAATATTTTCCTTGGGGAAACCATAAAGGATAAAAACCCACAACTTCCTCAGAGATAGAATCGTCACCAATACAATATCACAAAAGTAAAACCCCAATACAAAGATGGTCTTCTACAGTGCCTCTCTCTTTCTCCTATGTGAAATTGTCCTCTCTCTCTCACTTATGCGAACTTGAGTGAGTGAGTTTGTGTTCAAATGAGAGAGCCTTTCTCTCTATTTATACTTTACTTTCACTTGACCTTTTATCACTTACTAGGTCAGCCCCAACTAAACCTGACTAGGTCGACTTGTGTAGGGGACTCAATAACCCTAATACAACTGACTCTAGGGAGATCTAATGCCCCAACTTACAATGGAGGATTTACCTCAATGACTTTACATTACCAAATGTAATAATGACATCTCCGACGAGAGGAATAAACATCTCTGTGAGAGGTACAAATAAAATACAATAATAATAACAATATAAAATACAAGTGAATATCTTCCGAATTTACAACTACATAAACAATTTATAGTGCTCATAAACTTATATTTAATAGTATTAATAAGTAGCCATAAAGCATTCTTAGAAAGAAGATTACTCACACTCTATTAACTAAGCTTGTGATAAATGCAAGTTTACAAAGAATTTATAGACTTTGCCTTGGACAAATTGAATATAAGTATTGTTATGTTGTGTAATTATGAGTCTTAGCTATATTAAGGTTACATAGTTTAAAATATAAAAGTTATTGATGGTGCTTTACAGTTTTCCATGGTACCTTTTATATTCCTCTAAAGAAATTTTAACTTAGTACCTGACATTCCTCTCAGATAAAAAAAAATCTATAATTTGTGATTATAGTTCTCACTCAACTTATACTACTTTTAGACATCCTGATGAACTTGACTCTCATATATAATTACGAGATCATGTGCAGTCCGAAGATTCAAAATTTGTACAGATCCTTTCAAATAAACATAAATAAACATATAGGTTCCCCTTTAAACCAAACTACAGGCCAATTAACTTCTGATCTCCGAATTGGCACTGAAATTGAGTGCTTTATCGAAGATGCAACCACTATGATGAGAGAACCAGTTGTTACCTCAACTAACAAGAAGTTAAACTTTTCCATGAACCCTAGATGAATAAACCTGACATGAAATTGACATGCAAATATAAAACAATACCACATGTTTTAATCGTTGTCGTCAAGCAAAACCGCTACTATTGGAAAATGTTAGCAATCCATTCCCTCGAAAGACATGAACACAAGGAGGACACAGGACATGGATGGTAAGGACCAGATGGCTAGTGACAAAAACAAAATTGTTACATCTGATAATTTAATTAAGGTAATTAAATGCGACTAAATATTTGTATTTTCTCTCTGTTGTAGCTTATTATGTTCTTCCCACAAAGATCTTCTTCCATAATTCATTAGCTCAAGTAGTCTTGCCTCTGTGTGAGCTCAAGTACTCTTGCATGTCCTTCCCATCCCATATTGATCAAAATTTTAAGTTAGGTATTGCTTAACAAGTGTCAAGATCTCAAAGGAATTGGGTACTGAACCCAAACGGTTTCACTAATTGATGACAAAATGGTTTAACCTCTAAATATAAATATAGATACATTGTCACCGTGAAATGTTTGTATCATGCTATACCACCATTTTGCTCCATATTACATAGAGTTTATACAATGACCACAAGTTGCAACCTTGGTTGATGGCCAACCTAGTCGGAAGAACTCGCGGCAGGAAACAGGTACATCGTTTATTATTTCCATGTGATCGTACTTCTAGTAATATGATCACCAGCCCCGAATTACTCTCGGAATAGCTAGGAGAGTCGTACAGACTAATACTAGAGAGGGCACACAAAGAACACTAATAAATAAGAAAGAATAAGAAAAGCATAGTATAGATTCTGAATTAATATTATGTAAATAATTTTACCTAGGACCAAAAAATAAAATAGTATAGGAAGCAATACTTCCAATTCCTTGTAAACTTGTGTTATGTCTTAGATGTTGTATAATTATGAACGAAGAATAAATGGTTGTACATCTAAATGAAAATAGTAGTCTTTAAGAAGTATAGCTCATAAAGGTAATTACACAAATTCTAAGACGATATGAAAGGTATGGCATTGGACCATTGTTATATAGTTAAAGTAATTCATATCTAAATTGCAAGTATCTACTTGGATCAAGTCATCAATCTTCACTTTTTGTGAAGAAGTGTATAGTTTTTAGGCATCATATAATTTATGCCATACATGTTGATGGTCAAGAGCACCAAAGCAACAACATATTCTTAAATTTAAAAAAATCCACACGTAAAACCATATAAACTTTTTCGATCTTCAGAAACTAGGTATAGATAATATTCAAAGGAATTAGCGTATACATATGTGAAAATAATAGAGCCCTCTCCAAATGTAATTAGTACAAAATTTTCAGTTCAATTGGTTACCTAATGCGATGCAAAGTTTTTACTTAAGAAATCACTTGTTTATATTGTAACATCCCGAAAATTCATAAAAATTTAAAAAAAATTCAAAGAAGGTATTTACGACAAATGTTGATGTGCAGAACTAAAATAAATGTCAATCTAATAACGCCACTTCATAATTTTTGAAAACATATTACGACAATACTTTGCTTATGCTAAACTCTAGAACTATGTGATGTATTTATGTTCACTTGCGATACAATTTTCGTTATATGTGCTCACAGTTTGTTTTCTGGTGATGATGAAGGGGTCCTATGGGGTACCGTGAGGCTTACCTAGCTATGTAGCTAAAGAATTTGAATCTTGATGTTGCAGAACACAGGTAAGAGCAATAAAATTCAAGTTATCCTTCAGTAATGTTCTGCATTCCGAAATTTTATTATAAAACTTAGAAAAGGATTATCTTCCCTTCCTCAAGTCAGGTATTCTAGTGAACTTCATATAAACATTGTCCTGGTTTATTTTAATTGAATTATAGTTTGAAGATCTATGTTTGTAATTGAATACAGAGATAGAAGAACCTTCTCATGAAATCTAATTTGGAAAAGTTGGCTTTGAGAATCATAACATAGGTCTTAACCAATTCCATGGAGATATCATTATAATGTTCTATGTCTTGTCTAAGTTATTTATTCATTATTACAAGGTCAAAGAATAAGCATCGACTTACTAAATGTAATAACTTCTCTATGCTAATATATAGTGATATATTCATGTATATCGTGGTTTTAATATGCACAATGATTTAGTATAGGGTGACAATACCTATATAGTTAAAAGCGTGCATTTGTGAAACGTAAACTATATACAAATACTATGCATTTTCTACATGCATGAACTATATGGAATTACTATGCATTTCCTACATGCATAAACTATAGGAAAATGTCCAAGGTATGAGACAATATGAAATATGAACAATATGTGAAACTTTAAACATCAATTCGACGATTAGTTGATAAAACGCAAAGGTTAAAAACTATGGACTTACAAAATTATGTGTTATTAAAGGTTGCAACCAAAATCTTCGTGCCAACTCTGATAAGGACATGGTATTAATTGTATTAGTGATTATACGCTAGCAGGTTACCGTATCCAGTCTTAGCATTAACTCTCCCATCTACTTTCTCGGTTGATATCCCGGTGGATGCTATCGTGGATAGTGTCACATGAAGGCTTTGTAAGAATACTGCCATTGTCGTCGAGCTATGCAAGGTTTGACCTATAATTATACTGAGCTGGACTCCGTGGTGGAAGTGGTAATAAATGTGGTCTTAAATATAGTTGTTGCTTGTAATACGATGTGCCCTGTTGGAAAAGGTATCCACAGTTGATCTCGTGATGCCCTTGAGATTTGGAATAAACCCTAGTCTTCCACTATGTCTCGTTGAGGTTGTTTCTTTGGCATTCATTTGGTGTTAAGGAGTGTCTTGGTGGAGAGGCCAACCGGTCTACGAATGTTAGGGTTTACATAGTTGTTTTTAGGAGGAACCTCTACAGGTTTCGATACTCCGACCTTCAGTTTGTGACTGTTTCCATAGTGAGCTTTCAATAGTTCTCTCTCTCTCTCTCCACTGTTGGCTCTAGTTCTCATGGAACGTGGCCATGTTTTGTTTCCAACACATGGTTCTTTTGCAAGGTAAAGTAATAGGCTGCAAAACCTACTTCTTTTATTAGTGTCTTCGAATTAGAGATGTTGTTATTTCATTCTTTGAACTCCCTAAATATATTTTAACCAAACTTTGTTTATGTGGTAGGTAATCCTTGTCCTCGGCTTTCTTCATTCGTAGTAGAAGTGGGAAAAAGCACTCATAATTCGGTAAGCCTCGGAGGTTTCCTGTAGATGACACTGTTGATTCCTTGTCTGGCTTAGCCGAGACTTCCATCATGTGGGGTGGATGTTGTTTGTACTATCGATGTAGGGTTTGGTAGCCATATGGCATGTAAGGAGAAAATTGGTTCTCGTTTTACTCCGTGTTCACCATAAATGTGCGACACTTGTATCCATGATGCTTAACCGTGTTGACTACAAGATTTAACTCTCGGCTTTTTGGATAAATAAAACGGTGTTAATTGTTTAAGAACCTGTGTTTTGTTTTTGCTTTTGTTGTGTTGATTTGTCAATTCGGTCGCCTATTGTTTTAAATAAGAACTGCTAAAAAAAGAAGGGTTGAGCCTGATACTGCAATGAAAGTTGTTTTGGATGCTTTCAGTGTTGAAAGGTTAAGTGTTTTGATAGTGGTAATGTTGTGCTGTAGAAAGTTGGTACATAATTCATAATGCCACATTTTGTTGTACAGAGGCATTAAGCCTAGTTACAAACCCTGTCAACATGTTTGGGTAACTGTTAAAAGTGTTCAGTCCTCGACTATTTGATATATGGAAAGGTATTTGGTCTATGTGTGTTTATACTATATGAGTAAATTTGTTAATGGCCAAAAGCCAAAATACCTCATTTTGAACTTTAAACCCTAATGTCTAACTTTGTCTTACTTTATGGAAAATGTTTACGGCCTTGAGCCTTTGGTTCAGTATGTGACTAAGATGTTGAAATGGTTAAAGTGTTGAGAGTCAAATGGCTTGGTTCCTCAAACTGTAAACTTAGTTTTGTTTGTGTAGATGAATAATATCGATGGGCAATTGATTTTGCTATTGTAAGATATCCACCTTTGTTTTGTTTAATGCTGGGTTTATTACCCTAGGCTCTTCCTGCAAGGAATGGTTATTTTTAATGTTTAAAAGTTTGATCCCTTTCGTTAAATGAACTTTTCTATGTTGAGATCACAGCTGTACACGATGTGACTGCATGTACTAAAAAAAATATAAGGCATAGTGCCTTAGTCGAAACTCTGTTTAGTAAATTCTATGTTTATAAAGGGTTTTGTTTACTAGTGTTAATACGTTGTAATATATAGAAGTGATGAGGGTTTCGAACCCATAACTGTTATGTATACAAATGCCTTCTAAAAGGTCGAACTCTGTCTTGGGTAGTGTTGATGTATATGTAACTTCGGAATGTATTTCATCTATGTATTTCATATATATTTATTGTACCCTTATAAGAGATGTGTTATTCCTCTATAAGGAAGTGTCGTCATGTGGATTGACAAGTGTCGCAAGTGTGTGTACTTGCTGATGGGTTATTAGACCACTATGTGTGGGGTCGGCCCTGAAATATATACTATATTGTGGATGTATCTAGATAGACAAGTCGGCCCCATAGTGTAACTGGGAAAACAGGTTAAGTATAAATAGAGATCAGGAGATCTCTATTTGGATCATTCGAAAAGACACACTTCTCTCACTCAGAAAGTGGCGCACTAGTGAGGAGAAGGATCATCTGCTGTAGGAGACTATCTCAAGTGTATTTTGGTTGTACTTTGGTTGAGCCATTGCTCTCTCTATCTCTGAGGAAGTTGTGGGGCTTTTCACCTTAGGGTTTTCCCCACGGAAACTCTGTGTCTCTTGTCTCTCATGCTTTTGATTCTTGTGATGCTTGTCATGCTTATTGTGATTGTTATGCATTGATATACTGTATATGTTATTCTCTCAGTAAAGATCCAAGAGTATTGTGAATTAATGCTCAAAATTTAACATGGTATCAGAGCTAACCTGAGAGGAAGACATTTTGCACTGACGGAAACTTGAGTTTCTTATTTATTGGGTTTCTCTCCACAGTTTTTGGCAAAGCAGTATAGTAGATTGACTCCACTCATCAAGGAGAATCTATTTATCCAATCATAATTCAATTCTGAGTATTTTCAGATTTGGCCCTAAAACTTAGGGTTTCCACAAAAATAGATATTTCTGAAATCTGAAGACATAGCTAGAAGCTCCTTGCCAAAATCAAATTTTAGAGCTTTGGATCGAGATTTTTTGTTGGGTAGATCTTCGGGAAACTCAAATCCTAATTCAGGGCTCTCCCTAGTGAACCCAAGAGGGAAAAAAAGAAAATCTGAAGGGTAAAGCTTTGCTGATCTCAAATTCTGAATACACCAGGATGATCAGCTCATCAAGGCACATCTTTCTATCCTTTCAGAAAGTTGAAATTCACATTTTGAATTTTTAGGGTTTTTTTGACAAACCCTAATCTGGGACTAGATCCAGTTTTCAGCATTTCAAGTGGTAAGACCTAAATCTTTTCTATTTCCATTTGAAGTACTCTTTAAGATGTCTCACCACACCAAGCTTGAGGATAAGCTTGAAGGGGCTGATAACTTCCGAGCTTGGAAGTATAGGATTGGGTTAATCCTGGAAGAGAATGAGTTGGACTCATATATAAAAGAAGACATCCCTATCCCAGAGGATGAAGAGGCTAAGGTATTGCATAAGAAGAACTTGGTCATGGAAAAGAGAATCATTGCTGATTCTATCAAAGGCCATCTCATACCCCATGTGTCTTCTCTAAAGACACCCAAGGCTATGTTTGACTCTTTAACCAAGCTATTTGAAGGAAAGAACATAAATCGGAAGATGACTCTGCGGAATCAATTGAAAGGGGTCAAGATGTCGAATGGAGAAACCATTCAATCCTATTTCTCCAAGGTCTCTCAGATCAAGGAACAACTTGAAGCTGTAGATGAAATGGTGGAGAATGGTGAAATTGTTATGACTACTTTGAATGGCCTACCTAGGCCATGGGACTCTTTTATCCAGGGGATCTGTGCTAGAAAGAAGTTAATCTCCTTCAACAGATTATGGGAGGAATGTTCTCAAGAAGAAGCAAGGATTGTGGCAAAAGAAGAGAATATGGGAAATGAAGATCAATCTCTCACAGCTCACACTAAGAAGGGCAAGTTCAAGAGGGAGCCATCCCATCACAAGAAGAAATCTTCTCATCATTTTCACAAAGACAAGAAAGATCTAAGGTGTTTCACTTGTAATGAGAAGGGTCACTTTGCTTCAAAATGTCCCAAGAACAAAAGGGACAACCACAACAACAACAACTCCAGCAAGAAGAAAAATGGTAACAAAAGAAGGTACCATGCTCATGCTGCCGAAGATGATGAACCTCCAAAGAAGAAGGCTAGGGAAGAAAGTGATGATAGTAATGATGACTCATCAAGTGAAGAAGAGTATGTTCTAATCTCTGCTCTCATAGGTACTATCTCCCATGGTTGTAATGATTGGTTAATTGATAGTGGGGCTTCCAAACACATGACTGGGTTTAAAGAATCCTTTGTAAATTTTTCTAAACATGAATCACCCCATAAAGTGAAACTTGGGGATGATTATCAATATCCCATCAAAGGAAGTGGTGAAGCCTCCTACAACCTAGATTCTGGAAAATCTTCGAAGATGAAAGAAGTCCTTTATGTACCTGGGCTCAAGAAGAACTTACTCTCCATCTCTGCATTGGATGCAAAACGTATGAGGGTTGCATTTGTGGATGACCAAGTCTTAATGTGGCCAAAGGGAAATACCATAGATGATGCAGTTGTGATTGGAGAGCAAGAGGGAGGTTTGTATAAATTAAAAGGACAACCTGAACATGCCATGGTGCATGAATCCATGGAGTCAAGTGAACTTTGGCATAGAAGACTTGCTCATATGCACTATAGGGCACTTCCACTTGCAAGCAAGGCTGTAGAGGGTCTTCCTGAAATCAATACCAAACATGAAGGTGTTTGCAAAGGATGTGCAAAAGGAAAGAATATTAAGAAGGCTTTCCTAAGCAGTGAAAGCAAGGCAAAAGATATCCTGGAAATCATCCACTCAGATGTATGTGGTCCTATGTCATCCAGTTCTCTAAGTGGGTATGTTTACTATGTCTCATTTATTGATGACTTCTCCAAGAAGACTTGGGTATACTTCTTGAGAAACAAAGATGAGGTGTTTGATAAGTTCAAGGAATTCAAAACCTTGATGGAGAATCAAACTGACAAAAAGATCAAAACATTCAGATCTGACAATGGTGGAGAATTCACCTCAGGTGACTTCAAGAAGCTTTGCAGTGATTCAGGGATTAAGAGGGAGTTGACTACTCCTTATAATCCTCAACAAAATGGAGTTGTAGAAAGGAAGAACAGAACAATCATGGAAGCAGCAAGGGTAATGCTGCATGACCAGGATCTACCTATGCATCCATGGGCAGAAGTAGCTAGAAAAGCTATATATGTGCAGAGCAGAACACCCCACAAGATATTGGACAACAAGACACGAGAAGAGGTCTTTTCTGGTAAGAAACCTGAAGTCAGCCATCTCAGAATATTTGGTTGTCTAGTATACACTCATGTCCCAAAGGAAAAGAGGACCAAACTAGATCCTTCAGGAAAGAAGGGTATCTTTGTGGGTTATAGTGAAAGCTCAAAGGCTTACAGAATATACTTTTCAGGGTTCAATAAGATTGATGTCAGCATGGATGTAACAATTGATGAAAACTCAGCATTCATCAAATCAAGGAAGGCACCTATCCAAGTTTATGAAGAACCTAAGGAAACTAGATTTCAAGACACTACCATGACTGAAGCAATTCCAGAAGTTGTTCGTGAGTTTGAAGATCCGCAAGAACCTGTAGATACACCCCATGAGGATAACTCTCACAAGAGGAAACCTACATGGGCTAGAGAGCTCATTCAAGACGCAGAAATATTTGGCATTCCAGAAGAAGAACACAGAGCAAAGAAAAGAACTAGATCACATACCAGCTATGTTGCTTTACTCTGTGACATTTTGAACAAAGAACCTTCCAGTAATGAAGAAGCAGTGGAAAAGAAAGAATGGAAGGATGCTATGGTTGAGGAATACCAATCAATAATGAAAAATGATGTTTGGGATGTTGTCCTTGGACCTAAAGAGAAGTCTGTTGTAACTTCCAAATGGATCTACAAAATCAAGCATGCTACAGATGGCAGTCTAGAGAAATACAAAGCAAGATTCGTAGCTCGTGGCTTCTCTCAGAAAGAGGGAATAGATTATGAAGAAAATTTTGCACCTGTAGCCAGGTATACTTCTATCAGAACAGTACTTGCCCTAGCTACAGCAATGAAATGGAAAATACACCAGATGGATGTCAAGATTGCTTTCTTGAATGGTGTAGTTGAAGAGGAAGTATATGTGGAGCAGCCACTCGGCTTTGAAATACATGACATGGAGTCATATGTGTGTACATTGAAGAAAGCCTTGTATGGCTTGAAGCAAGCCCCCAGAACTTGGTATGGTAGGATGGACAGTTTCCTATCTAGTTTGGGCTTTACCAAGAGTAAAGCGGATTCCAATCTTTACTACAAGGTTGAGGAAGGACATCCTGTGATTCTACTTCTGTATGTGGATGACTTATTTGTAACAGGAGATGATAGATTGATTGCAGATACTAAGAGGAATCTTGCTGCTGAGTTCGATATGAAAGATTTGGGAATGATGCATTATTTCCTAGGTATGGAGGTGTGGCAAAATTCAGGTGGGATCTTCCTTGGTCAAGGGAAGTACACAATAGATATCCTGAAGAGATTTGGGATGATGGATTGCAAGGCCATGGCCACACCCATGGCATCGAATCTAAAGCTTCTATGTGATGCTTCATCTGAGTCGGTTGATGTCTCTATGTATCGTCAGATGATTGGGTCCTTGATGTACCTGACGAACACAAGACCAGATATTTGCTTTGCGGTGAACACATTGAGCCAGTTCCTAACGGATCCGAGGAGTGTTCACTTGGTTGCTGTAAAGCATGTCCTGAGGTACCTGAAGGGTACAGTGGATTATGGGCTCAAGTATGAAGCGAATCAAAAGTTTAACCTGCAAGGTTATGTTGATTCAGATTGAGCTGGCAGTGCTGCAGATAGGAAGAGCACATTTGGGTGCTGCTTCAGCATGGGATCATGTGTGATCTCTTGGTTTAGCAAGAAGCAGTCCTGCATAGCACTAAGTACAGCTGAGGCAGAGTATGTTGCAGCCTGCTCAGCTAGTTGTGAGGCAGTATGGCTATGGAAGCTACTATCTGAGTTATTTGATCTCCCGCTGGATGTGTCGAGCACCCAATATGCAGGTAGATTATTCCAACATACAGAGCATACGAGATTTATTGTCAACCCGAGAAAGTCTTTTATTTCAAAGGATAAATGCATAGTCTATGCTTAAACACCAAATCACTATAATTGAATACTTTTATCCTTTAACAAGTATGTTCATCCCAAGAATCTGTGTAATCCCAATTTCCTTCTAATTGCTATAGTTTCAATTCCTTCCTACCATGCATCAACAAGAAATGATGTAAGATTCAACAACAGTTGCAGATAAAAAGAAATCCTATTCACATCCTAGAACAATCACTTCTTCAATCTGATCACTCTTTAAAACCATAAGCATAAAATGAATATTAATCTAGAAATTCAATTGCAAAGGATTGAGTTCAACTGCTCTAAGAGTTTGAATTACAGGAATGAAAATCAACAATCATAACAGGAAAGATAAATTGCAAGGATTCGTGAAATAACAATCTTCAACTGCAGGATGAACAAAGCTGCGTACAACTGTCACTTGGAATGCATAAAGAAAGTTTCCTACTCAATCGACTGTCACTCTGTACTACTTACCAATCTCAAGAAAATATAATCTTAATTATACTGGAAATCCACACCACACTTGCTACTGCTGCGTACAAAAGAAATATCATCAATAAAACATCACACAACATTAAATTCAAAAAGTCCTACTTTAACTCAGCAATCTCTGTGGAAGATGGGCCCAGCCTTCACACAGAGATGCTGGTTGAACAACATAAAGCTCCTTTAACTCAGAGGTAACTCTTTATATTAACAGAAGGATGATTACACAATTTGCTTTTACTGCTAATACAATGAATGAATTCTCTGTTGTTCAACCCCCTGGGTCGAGACAGCTCCCCATATTTATACATGCAGATTATAACATCCGATCCTATTAACGGGCAGCCATGAAGATCTCTGATCTTCAGGCGCCCTAAAATAATACAAGCTGTTACAAACGTGGCATAGTAAAGACATAGAAAAACGTGAGAAAGCTGTAGATTGGCCCAGGAGTGGCGATCTTTCCAGATCACAATTATACTCAAGCAACAAATAACTTAAAGATCTCCAATTATAGCGCATTCTGTTACAGCTTCCCTATCACAGCTTTGTCTAGAATGTTGCATTAGAACCACGTGCATTAATTAATGATTGGAACCTCGAGGATCCTTTTAAGCAGCGAACATCCCTCCTTTCAAGACTTGTTCAGCCCCACCTTCCTGTAGTCCACTTATCTCAAACTACCTTCATAAATCATAACATGTTAGCACAATTGAGAGATACACAGCCTTAATTATCACAATCATAAGCATTAATAAGATAAAGCAATGATCAGTCATACCTTGGAAGCTTGGGGGAATAAAGTGAGGACAACAGGTCTGATTAGCATGCTAAATGGTGTAGGACAGGGGAGGAAAAGGTGATCGAGTGATGATAAAAAGGGGCCAATTTTGGGCTCAACAGGATGCTACTGGTATCTTTTGTGATAACCAGAGTTGTGTGAAGCTGTCTGAGAACCCAGTGTTTCATGACAGGTCGAAACACATAGATATCAAATATCACTATATCATGGATATGGTGCAGAGAGGAGTCGTGAAGCTCCTGTATGTTGCGATGGACGAGCAGATTGCAGATGTGTTGATGAAGCCACTAGCCAAGGTGAAGTTTGAGTACTTCAGGGAGAGGCTTGGTGTTCTTCAGATCGACGACACTTCGAGGAAGAAGTGATGGACACATTTGCTGAAGCCATTCCAAGCATGTTGGAAGGAGGATCCTTCACATGGTTGTGGATGTAAGTGCTGGATGATGAGCATCAGGACGATGATTCAGTTACTGCTCTGTATATGCATCATGTTGATGCTAGATATGATCAGTTGGATCATTTATATTTGTATGTATGTACACATCGTGTTGATGCTGGATATGATCAGTTGGATCATTTATATGTATATATGCATCATGTTGGATGCTGGATATGATCGGTTGGATCATTTGTATGTATTTGTATATGCATCATGTTGGATGCTTGGACCATGTATCTGTATATGTATCAGGTGGATACATTGTATGATTAGGTAGATCATGTATGTTGATATGTATCATGTATTTGTATTTGTATCAGGTGGATACACTGTATGATCATATGGATCATGTATGATGATATGTATCAGGTAGATACTCGGTATGCATCAGGTGGATGCATTGTATGATCAAATTGATCATGATGATGGGCTTCAGGATGGTATAGTGATGATGATCAGTATGATCATGGGCATCAGGATGATGCCTCGTGTGATGATGATCCATTGGATCATGAGTATCAGATTGATACTTGGAGGTCAGAGATGATATGTGGCAGGTTGTGCAAATAGCATGTAATCAGTCCTGGGAGATCTTGTCGGTCGTGCTGCGGCACATAAATGTTCCTGGGGTACTCTTTCTGGTATTGCTATGTAGTATGTAATCAGTCCTTAGATATCCGATAGGTTGAGTTGTGTGCTCGTAATCAATCCTAGGATGAGGTATTACTACGAAGACATGTAATCAGTCCTGGAGATCCGAGAGGTTGAGCTGTGTGCTCGTAATTAGTCTTGGGCTGCTCTTTAGAGATCTTGCCGGTTGTGCTGCAGCACATAAATGTTCCTGGGATGCTCTTTAAAGGTTTTTTCTATCCACATGTAATCAGTCCTGGAGATCCAAGAGGTTGAGCTATATGCTCGTAATAAGTCCTGGGATGTTCTTTAGAGATCTTGTCGGTCGTGCTGTGGCACATAAATGTTCCTGGGATGCTCTTTAAAGGTATTGTGGAGGAGATGCATGTAATCAGTCCTGGGAGATCTTGTCGGTCATGCTTAGGCACATAAATGTTCCTGGGATACGCTTTCCGGTATTGCATCCGCACATAAAATTAGCCCTGAGAGGCCACCTCTATTAGACCATTCGCACAGATGATGAAGACCTGCAGGTGGTGGGCCTACATCCAGTATGAAATAGGACTGGCTCTGTAGAACTTCCTATGATGAGTAGAGTCAGAGATTGGTTGAGATAGCAGCAGTAGTAACGATGATGATGACGATGATCCCGAGAAGAAGACTTGTCTGGCAGAACTGTGTCGAGAAATACCTTCCTAATTAAGAGGGATTGTTGATGTATATGTAACTTTGGAATGTATTTCATATATATTTATTGTACCCTTATAAGAGATGTGTTATTCCTCTATAAGGAAGTGTCGTCATGTGGATTGACAAGTGTTGCAAGTGTGTGTACTTGCCAATGGGTTATTAGGCCACCATGTGTGGGGTCGGCCATGAAATATATATTATATTGTGGATGTATCTAGATAGACAAGTCGGCCCCATAGTGTAACTGGGCAAATAGGTTAAGTATCAATAGAGATCAGGAGATCTCTATTTGAATCATTCGGAAAGACACACTTCTCTCACTCAGAAAGTGACGCACTAGTGAGGAGGAGGATCATCTGCTCTAGGAGACTATCTCAGGTGTATTTTGGTTGTACTTTGGTTGAGCCATTGCTCTCTCTATCTCTGAGGAAGTTGTGGGGTTTTTCACCTTAGATTTTTCCCCACGAAAACTCTGTGTCTCTTGTCTCTCATGATTTTGATTCTTGTGATGCTTGTCATGCTTATTGTGATTGTTATGCATTGATATACTGTATATGTTATTCTCTCAGTAAATATCCAAGAGTATTGTGAATTAATGCTCAAAATTTAACAGGTGTTCTATTCGATTCGATAAGTTTGAATGAATACTAAAATGTTATAATACAGAAGCTAGGGTTCTATCAATAATAGAACATTCATCTGATACATACTTGTTCTGTATTTTAAAGGATCTATAGTAATAATGATATAAGGATTATCAATTATGTTTACCTTGTTTGTATTGATAGATGCTTTCAATTGTGAATATGGGTAACTTGTTTTGATGCTAAACAATTATAATACAGGATGGTTAAAAGTCTTATTAGGAGATTCGAATGGATATGTAGAATAATAAGGAACTTATAACTATTTTATGTTTTGTGCAAAGGTTTAGAAACATAGAGTAGTTAAACCCTAATTTAATCTATTGCTGCTACAGTAAAGATATTATATTGTATGAATTAAAGCATTAATTCTATGTTTGTCTATGACAGAAACATGAGCTACAGAAATTGTTAAATAGCTAAGAAATTACAGTAAATATAACAGATAAGAAATCTTGAAGGAAATTATAACAGATTTAGCCTATTCATTCATTCTACTATTGCATATCATTTATCTCTTAATTTTCCTTCCGTGTACTAGAGTATGGTACAAAAAACAGTACGTGGAAAAATACTGGAAGACATTTATTCAATCATTTCATATACCTAATCATCATTCTACAAAATCATAACCAAATTAGAAATCAAACAACTTTTTCTACATGATGATAACTACCGGTCTTTAACTAAAAAAAACCAATTCTTCAATTACAGAAAATAAATTAACTACTTAGGAATTGAAATAACAAGTAGAACCTACAACGTCTGTAGATAGGGTGGACAAACACCCAAGGAGGCATGTTCCTCCCAACCTTCTCCAGAAGAAGTAGCCAAACTACTTGCCTCCTTTGGAACCCCAATCCTGTTTACTAAACCACTAGGTAGAAGACTTTGTGTAGAAGCAAGGCACTTAATTTGTATAACCAACAATCAATAGAGACTTGCCAAAAACCTCAATCTCTACACTCAACAGTAAAAACTCTACACTTAGCAGTTAACAAGGAAGACTTACACCATGATAAAAAACCTAGACTTCCCCTCATCAAATCTCTTATGTGCATACAACAAAACCACAAGGTAAATTTTCTCGTTAGGAAAAGTGTTGAACCTCAGTCCAAATTCGATGGCTCTTAAAAAGATGCCTAGGTCTTTTTGATGGTCATTTTTTAATAAATGAGCCTCAAGATCTAGTCCCATCTTTCAGGGCACTATGACCACAATTCAAGGGAGTTGTCCCATACCAATAGCTAGTTACTTGCCTCATGATGCTGCAACTTGTCCATTTCCTTCTACCCCAAATTCCATTCCACCTAGTGGATCGGTAAACACTCTTTCAATAGTTCTCCTTGGATGAGTGTCTCCTATTTTATTTATTTAAATAATAATATTGTGCATTTACAATCATCCTTGGACACTTTTCCAAATATAAAACTTTGCAATAAAAGTTAAGATAATGTCTTCTTCAAACATAAAATGTTTTCAATAAAGGGGTATGTTACAAACACCCCCACTTAAGCTCAACATCGTCCTCAATGTTGCTTATTCTTTGTCAAAGCCTCCCTGGAATAGAACCGGATATGTTTCTCGCATGTTACTTTCTAGTTCCTAGGTAGCTTCATCAGGGCTAAGGTGCTTCCATTTCACCTTTACCTGCCCTATGGTACGATTCGGGAGCATAATTTCCCTCCTGTCGAGAATACAGTCCGGTTCCACCTGAAAATCTCCTTCGGGTTCCACCTGTATGTCATTCCAATTCAGCACATGAGTAGCATCGTGCACATACTTCTTTAAAATAGAAAGGTGAAAAACATTATGGATTCTTAAATTAGATGGCAGAGCCAACTGATATGCAACAGGTCCAATCCTTGATAGGACTTCAAATGGTCCACGGTACCTTGGTGCTAGTTTAGCACAACTCTCAAGCTTAAAAGAACTTTTCTTGGGTTTTACCTTTACAAAGACATGATCTCCAACCTGAAATTCTCTTTCAGTGCGTTTCAGATCTGCATAACTTTTTTGTCTATATTGTGCAACTTTTAAGTTTCCTTGTACATGTTTCATGGTTAGCTCCATCTCTTTTAAAAAATCTGGTCCGAACATTAATCTGTCAACAAGGTTATCCCAAGAAATAGGAGTACAGCATTTTCTTCCATATAAAATCTCAAATGGACTAAGTCTAGCAGATGCTTGATAATGATTATTGTATGCAAATTCAACTAAATGCAAATAGTTTTCCCACTTAGTTGGTTGATTTTTAATATACATTCTTAACATGTCTTCTAAAATCTGGTTTACCCTTTCAGTCTGTCCATCAGTTTGTGGATGGAAATAAGTACTGAAATTTAATTTAGTATTTAACCCTTTAAACAATGTTGTCCAGAAATTTCCAGTAAACTTGGAGTCTCGATAAAAAATAATTACCTTTGGAATTCCGTGTAAGCAAAAGATTTGCTTCATGAACAAATTTGCAATGTTAGCGGCTTTGAAAGTAGTCTTAATAGAAATAAAATGAGAATATTTACTAAGTTTATCCACAACCACCATTATGGAGTCATTTTGTTTCTGATTCTTAGGTAAACATGTAATAAAATCAATACTTATAATTTCCCATTTCCATTTCGGAATTGGCAATCGCTGCGATAGGCCAGTTGGGTGTTGATGTTCAGCCTTAATGGTTTGACATTCAAAACATCTAGCTATGTACTCAGCCACTTCATTCTCAATGGCGGGACAAAAATAATCCTTCCTTAACATAGTTATCATTTTCTGATAACCAAGGTGTCATGATTAACAACGTTTATGCACTTCATCCAAAATCAACAATTTAACTTTTGACACATTAGGTACATAAATTTTGTTTTTATATGTCATTAAACCCTTTTCATTAATGTTGTATTATGTTATTAAATTTTCAGATAAATTTGTAGCAACCTTATCATGCAATTCTTGATCATTTTTATCTTGCTTAATTCCTTCTTCGATCTGATTTTCCAGATCTCTCTTAAACGTGCTAATTGTTGCCACAAAACTTAATTTGGCATTTCTTCTCAAGGCATCAACAACTTTGTTTTCTTTACCCTTAATGTGTTGGATCTCAAAATCATACTCGCTAAGGAAAGCTAGCCATCTAGCTTGCCTTGCGCTAAGATTTGTTTGATCCAACAAGTATTTTAAGCCTTTATTATCTGTCATTAATGTAAACTTTCTTCCAATCAAGTGATGTCACCCCATTTTCAGTGCATATATCACAGTTGCCAACTCTAGATCGTAAGTTGCATAATTCTTTTCGTGGATTTTTAACTTTCTAGACTCAAAAGCAATAGCATGACCTTCTTGAGTTAAGACCCCACCAAGTCCATTGTTGCACGCATCAGTGCATACAATGAAGTCTTTGTTAGGATCAGCAATTTTTAATATAGGTGTTGTTGTTAATAACTCTTTTAACTTCTTAAAACTTTCTTCGCATTTTTTATCCCAAGCGAATTTCTTTCCCTTCTTCTGCAAAGAAGTTACAAGATTAGCAATTCTAGAGAATCCTTCAATAAAATTTCTCTAGTAACCTATTATTCCCATAAATGACCGTATGTCAGTTACATTTTTAGGGACAGGCCAATCATTAATTTCTCTTATTTTATCTGGGTCGACAGAAATTTCATCTTTAGAGATTATGTGACCTAAGTACTGTATTTTATCTTTATAAAAGTCACATTTACTGAACTTAGCATAAACACTAGTACAAAATGAGAGATAAGTGACTAGGCGACTAAAAACGTTAGTCACCACTGTTTTTTCAAGGGATAAACGACTAAAATTGACCAATTTTAAATAATCCAACTAAAAACGACTAAGATAAAGGACTAATTTAGTCACGGGATAAAATATATGACTAGATAACCAGTGACTTAAAAAAAATGACTAATTTAGTCATAGGAATATAAATATGACTAGCTAACAACGATTAATGTGAATTAGTTGTTTATTTTAGTCATTTTTAGTTGTGTCACACTAACAATGAAAAATTACAATTTTGATAATGAATCTGTACAATATTTTACTAAATTTTAACAATGCTTATGGATTTAGAGATCTTACTATGGGGGTCATGGTCCATGTGTGTGGTCTCAAACCACCATATTGGCCCTCCATAGGGGATATTTGGCCTAGAAGTGGGATGTGGTGCTCATTTTGAAGTTTAGAACACTAGATATGGCTTCTAACACCACAAGAAAATGATCTAAAATTCTAGTATGCTCAACCCAAGTCTTGTAATTGGCATTGTCCAAGAATTCTAGCAATTGACTTGGCACTTTCATATTTATAAGGGGGCTTTACCCAAACCGGCGTGGCCTTAATGAATTCACTATGAGCATGATCCGAAAATGACAGGATCTTTATAACCAATATTTGCATGTGAAAGTTTGAATGAATAAATCCATTAAAAAGGCTTTAAATGATCAAATTAAAGAGCATAATTGAAGCATATAAAACACATAAAGTGATGCAAACCATGAAATTTGTAGACAAGAACTGATAACGGAGTTCACCCTCCTTGGGCTACGTCTTCGGGCCAATTAGAATGAGAAGGCTGATCTTCTTTAGTCTTTAAAGCTTACAAATATGAGTTTCTGTAAACACTTCCATTTTCTGTCAGTCAAACTTAGAAACAGACTGCACCACTATGTTCCTCTCAAAATTCTGACGAAAATGAGTATAAAGTTGATCATATGTGCCTGAGGCCTCCTTTGGCATGCAAAACGAGACAAACTGCCTACAAATATGACAAAAGAGTACGACCTATATGGATCTGCCTTAGGATCCGTGCCCATTAATGCCCTCTGCACCTCAAGATCTATGCCTGTACCCATCTCCTAATCTGTGCAACCTGTGCACTGTTTGAACTTCGAACTTGACTGTGGCATGGCAATTTCGTGGCTTTTTATATTGTTTTCGGCGCAACAACCTTAAAAGGATTTCACGCTGATTATCAAGCAACAGTGGGGCGGTGCCCTAGTGGTAAAGCGTAGGATTATTTGGGTAGAGGTCTCGGGGTCAAACCTGTGGGCCTCTCCTCCCTCCATACGCATTTGGATGGTGGCATACACATTGTGTTAACACGTTATTATATGGTTGAAATGTGGCATGTTTATATTAAGGTTTGTTGTATGGTTTGTTATATAGTTCGGTGGTATGGCTCCATGTTGAAATATTTGGATAGGGTTCTACCGCTTATGGTTTATCATATGGTTATAATATATAGTTTGAAATGGGGGCCTTGATGTTGGCATAGGGTCACTACTAGATGATAGGGTGGATTAAGACATTTATTTGAGACAATATTATACTTTTGTCTCAAACTTTCCACTTACTTTTTTATTATTATTAAAACTGCTTATTTTTTATTTTTTCATTTATTTTTATTAAAATTTTATTTGAGAAAAGGGAATTTTGTGTGTCATGAGATGTAAAAAAATTACCTTTGATGATTTATCTATTCGAGGTTTGTCTTTCCAGCAGATGAGATTTCTCATGGCCATTCACACCTTCCTGCATAGTGGACAATATTGCAAGTGGACTGATAAAAATCATCGGCTCAATTGCATCCTGGAATTATCAAATATACTTACCTTGGCCTTCGTAACAGGATTTTACAGCCACTTGCATCATTTCAGGGTCCCACGACAAGAAGGGAGATTAGGGTCTTTCTAAAATAAATTTGTCTTCCCCATATTTTACCCTCTCTGACAAAGAAAGATAACAGAGGTGGAGGAGGAATAAAATCCCAAGGGATTTCCTAATAGATGGAACAAAAAAAGAGAATAATAAGGGAGAAACCGCTCAAGGAGGATGGAATCAAGAATGTGCACATAGAAATATGTTGTTTCAATATCCATGAGGATGGATTCTCTCACACTCCTTAAGACTTGTACTCAACCCCCATGCTCTCATAACCACGTGAGGTGGACTTCCCCAACAACCACCTCATGCATTCAATGATTGATGGTTGGGGATTTTCATTTATCACATGTTCAAAAGAAGAAGGTCAAAATACTTAGACAATTTAGGAAGGTCCCGTTTCCTCTTCCCTTGTAATGGACTCATAGCCCCTTTCTTGGTCTTCCACAACTAGCTTTGGACCTTTTATATTAATTTTCAAAATAATATTTACATTTCTTTGAGAATATCATGGTAAGTCTACCTCATACTACATAGAAAATATATTTATAAAAAATACATGCCTAGACATTCATTAGTTAGGTCCTATCCTTGAGCTATGCACTAGGATTCATACTTGCATTTACATCATTTGCAAACTAGGTCATTTATATAACTTGACTCCTATCATTATATTCACCTATTTACAATTAAATACAAAACATCCAAAGGGTCAAAACTAAGATATTACATAAGCATAATATGAATCCTTAATCTCTTACTTGTACAAACAAGTCATTTTCAAATTCTTTGAACTTTTTACCAAAATTATTTCCATAACTCTACTACTTCTAACATCATCAATCCTATTCTAACTGAAAACCTCACACAACACTAGTGAATTCTCCTTAGTAAAAAGAACATGTAGTTGTTCCTAGTGTGAACTAATCTCCTACTCGTTTGATCTCTCAAATCTGTTCTAACTTCCATGCTCGTGATTTTTGGCTTCAACAAGTCTACCTCCAACACTCAAGCACAACACAAATTCCAATGCAACTAAAACTTATTCTCCTAAGAGCACAACTCCTCCTTTTGGATCAACCTCTACACTAGAAACTATTGCAAGCTCATTTCCCCCATTGGTTGCTATGTTCCTCTAACCATGTTCATAACAATCCCACCTAAGTTGTTCCAAAACTTGTTACTTGATCTTCCTCCGCTTTCCTACCTTTTACTTCTAACCATTGGTGTAGTTCACTACATTGTTGCGTCAACTCTCTTAACCTCTCTAACTCTGAATCGATTCCTTTGCAGTACTTCCTCAAGAATGCTTCCTTTTGAGTGCTTCTTTCTCTTATGCACTTTATGTCACTCTTCATGTTCAATGATGCACTGCTCCATACACTCATCATGAACATTCTTCTCACTCCCTACTTTATCTATTCTCCTCTATTACTCTACCATTTTTCCTTCAACAATTCAACTAATGTTTCATTCACCCATCAAGATACACCCCCATGAGCATGATGTTTATGTTGCCATATTGTTGGTGTTAAGGGGTAGCACACCAAGAACATTTGGACCCACAAATGAATCTCCCTAATGAACCCCATTTCAAGTCCTTTACAATTTTTTCTGCACTTTTGAAAAACACTTTAAGCTTAAAAAAAATCTCAGTAGCAATGCTCTATAGTACCCCTTTACATGACTTCCTAAATATGCCCATTACCAATTCAAATATGCCTAACATTTATATATCTTGAAATTATTTCTATGACATACATACCTCTATAAATCCATAATTACAAACTCTATAACATACCCTTCTAAAACACAACACATACAACCTTGTGCTCAAATTATTGAGTATTTCCCATAAGGCAACAACACACATAATCTTTCCATCACTCTTCACGCTCCTGGTTCAATTTGAGTTGATGGGAAGATTAAAGTGTTGCCCCCATTCATGAAGGTGATATTTCATACTCATTTTCCTACGAGTGAAAGGGTTTTAGCTCCCATATGGCTTAGATCCAAGGTTATGTGAAAATAAATTTCAGTTTAATTCTATTTCCTAGTGTATAGTGAGGTGAGAAGTTTTTAACGGTCTGGATTGTGTTTGCACACCCGTCGCAATATGGACCATTGATCTTGTCCGAGCTTTAATACATCCACATGTTTACAACCCTCACTTCACTTACTGGTTCGCTGTAGTCGACCTAGTTCGTGGGTTTGGTGGGGTTCGTTTGTGAAGGCGGAACAAATGCAGAGGCAACCATTGATCGAGGTACTGAATGTTTTAGTTCCGTTTAGATTGGCTCACCTATTGTTTGTGTTAGGACTGTGAAATTTTTTGTTTGGGTGGTTGTAAGTAATGTATGTCATTAATTTTTTTATGGGTTTAATGTTTTATGTTATAGTTTCATCTTGCCAGTTATTTGAGGTTTATGCTGTAATCTTATGGTTGAATCTTTGTATGTGTGGATTTTCGCTGCTGCTATTCCTGCAAACTTTAAGGGTTTTGAAAGTTATATTTCAACAAAATAAAAGTGTTAGGGCTTTACCTGAAATACCCTTTGTTGGTATCGAAATTTTCCCCATTAAAATTTGCTTTTGATCCTGGCAACACACATGTGAAATTACCCAGATGCCATGAGTTCAAGGCAGATGACTACTGGAAAGCAGAGCTTCCTCCAAATTGCAAGCGACCTGCAAAAAATGATCGAGCTTCTCTTGACAATTTCATTTGGGCAAATTATGAGGCAATGTTAACTAATGGAGCAATCGGTGGCTCTGTTTTGCGTGAAGATGGCTTCCAAATGCAACAAGAAACGATCTCCATTGGACATCAAGCCAAGGACGTGAAAACATGCAGATCATTCTCAAATGTTCACGATAGTAGGTCTAGAGTTTTAGAAGATTTGTATTCTAACATGGTCTCTGCTTTCTCTCCAAGCTTCAAAAAACATACTGTCTGATTATGAGATAATGGATCAAGCATGCAAAAAGTGTGTGAACATAGAAAAATATTCGTCACCTTCTGTTTTTGAATGTGGGACATTTTATACCAGAACTTATACAGAATTCGATTGTAGTAAAGGTGAACACTTTGTTCACTATGACTCAAGTGCAGGTCTTGGCTGTTTTTCTTTGGACCATGTTCATCGTAAGAGGGTTCCTATAGGGATAGAATTTCAAGCTATATGCAGACCTCAAGCCCGTTTGCTTCTATCGGATTCCAATGATAGAATGTCATTTCAACCATGTCAAGTTGTTGACACAAATGATGATGACAGATAATCTCATAGTTTGACTGGCATTCAAGTGTGTCCCTTAGTAGGATCAAAGGGTGTCATTACCAAGGATACTGTAGGACTAGGAAGATCGACATATTGCAACTGTCCAGACTCAAATTCTATAAGGTGTGTTAAAGAGAATATTGAAGAAGAACGAGAGATGTTGAAACTGAAGCTTGGTGAGGCATTTTATTCATGGGAATTTCATGACATGGGTGAAAGTGTGTCAGAGAAATGGACAAAAGAGGAGGAACAACCTTTCAAGAACTTGTGAATATGAATCCCATATAGTCAAACAAGAATTTTTGGAATTATCTATCTGTGGCCTTTCCATGAAGAAGCAAAAAGGAGTTGGTCAGTTACTATTTCAATGTGTTTGTGCTGCATCGACATGCCATTCCGAATAGGTTAGACCTAGATAACATTGACAATGATGATGATGAAGTAGACTATACAAAACTCTGAAATTGGAGTAAGTGAGAGACTTTCGATGACCAAGGATGATGATGATTCAATGGATGAATCTGACACTACCGATGGTGATGAATTGAAGGTAAATCAAATTCAAATTTGAGGCATGAGGGCAGCTTATGCAAAGCATCTAGATAACTAATTCCATATTTTTAAGGGATTGAGTATGAAGTGGCAGAGTATTTCTTAGTCAAACATATCAAGGCAAAATATCAGGATTTGACTAATCAAAACTAACATTTTGCGAGTAGTTAATCATACAAGTGTCAAACCATTTCAATATTTTAGGAAAAGACTATCAATCAAAGAGTTTGTTCCATATTTTCGGGCATAAGTTTGATCAAGCATTCCAAATCAGATTTGTTTTATTCTTGGTAGTTTGCAACAATTTGTGATTGGTACTCTTCTATAAAATCTAATGACTGAGATGTAATTAGGGGTGAGTCTAGTCTAAGAAGCTTGAAGGAGCCAAAGGGAATCAAAAGCCTATATGAGTTTTATAAGCCGAAGGGAATTCTATTATGTAAATATTTATGACTTTGAAGATTCTAGAGAACTATCTTATCAGATTGTAACTTATGTGTTTCCATTTGAGTTTTCCATTCTACTTGAATAAATTTTGACATTGAGTATCAATGGCTAGTCATAAATAATAGTTTCATGATCAATGTTGTTTTTGCTGTGACTGCATGTTATTTGTGAGCTTTGTTCAAGTACCCTTCTTATCCATTTTGAGAAGAGTCTCTCAGTCTAGTGGATATTCTACCTTTTGTTACCCTCACCATATTGTATCCATCATCACATATCTCTTCATCTAATGTGAAGTTCAATGGCCTTCAAACTGCAAGGTGTTTCTGACTCCATTGCCCAATGGTACTACATTATCTATAGTTAATTTGATGCCTTTCCCTTTCTTGATTTAGTCTATCTGATCCACCACATTCCAACCAAATTATTTCAACTTAAGATGTGCTAGCCATGCCCTCTCAGCAGTCAGAATGCATCTTTTAGCACTAACACCCTTCTTTGTGGGTTTCATATTTCAGTTTCTTGCAATTTATGCTTTGCATATTGTCAAGGGCTCATTTTTCTTGTATAAATTATACTTTTTTTGGCTATTCAGTTATCTTGTCCAGGCTCTATTTGTCTGCCAGTGACCCACATAAATGAAAAAGTGTTTGGAGATTAGGGTGTTACCTGCACCCATTCGTGTTCATCCTGCATGACCATCTTTCTCGATGGCCTCATTTACCTACTCCAGGAGCTTCTAAAAAATAGAATATAAGCATGTTTCGTCCTTCATTGGCTTTGGCGTGTCTAGTTAAAATATGTGTTGATCTATGGTATAAAAGTGCTGACTTTAAATCCTTCCTAGAATTCATGGTACTTCCTTAAACCCTATCTTCTATCAAAATGTTCTATGGTGGTTACCATAGTTCAGGATCAATTCCTGGGTGATGGTGACATCTCAATTAGAATTACAGGGCTTGAACCATTTGATTTCTATCAAATAAGTCAGATCCTATATAAATATGTTCACTGGAGACAATATAGGCAGGCATAAGAAACTTCATTAGGCTTAATGATAGAGCTTCATAAGTCAAATCTAGTTTTGAGTTTGATTCCTAGATTCTCTAGTTTTAGAGCAGTCAATCGACTGGTGACAGGTCCCCAGCTTGATTCCTAGCCTCTCTAGTTTTCAACATCCACGATGATCTTGAGTCTTGACCCAAATGTCTATCATATAAGCTAATTCTCAATCCTTGTTAAATGTTGGATTTAAGGTAGTCATGCACACCTTTTGGATTTACTATAAGGGTGCCCTTCATGGAAGGGCATGCAGCTCACTGGTAGATCAACTCATCGGCTGCAGCTGAGTACTAGGTTCTAGGTTTGATGCTTACACTTTCTACTTTTGGATTTCACCGGGTAGTTTTAAACCCCTATGTGTATTGTGCAAGCTATTTCCCAGCCATTCTTCACTATTGGAATCTAATAAGCATTTGTTTTGAAATGAAAACCTAGCTTGAAATGAAAACTCCAAGGCAAGAATCAAAATTTATGCCTGCTTCCTTGAAAATAATGTTGAATTTTAATTAATCTCAAAGTGGACAACTATGATATATGATCATTTGATATAATTTATAGTTATTGAAAGGCTTGGTACTTTTGACACTTGGATTTTGTTATTCCGATTTGGTACTTCTATTTGTGTGTTATTTCCTGGTAGCTCATATGTGTTTTCCTTTTGTGTTTTTTATTTTTAACTTTTTAACCTGGATTTTTTCAGGACTCATGTACATATACCAGTTGTAACTAGCAACATGCTTTTTGATGATATACTACATTGGCTTCAAAGCTGGTTACTTATTGTAGCACTAAAGAGTATACCTTCAGCATGATAATTATGTATGTTGGAAATGTACAATTGATGCATTTTTCATGGAATTGCTTGTGACAAACTAGATAGAAGATACTATTGTAGTCACAACTATTGGTTGATGGATCAGGTGTTATTGATAATTAGTTGTAGATGCTTGTGTTTCTTAGTAGCATTCTGAATGCTTTCCAGCTAACATTCACAGATTAATTATGGAAGTTCTATTTTGGTAAGTAAAAAGGGGGGACTTCAAATTTGCAGATGCAAAATAAGTTCATAAAATTGGATGGCCATTCCCTGTACCTGAATGTTCTTACATTCTGGTCTTAAAAGAAATGTCATTGAAGTTTCATTACATGTATTCCCATCTTATTAATTTTTTTTTTGTTGTCACATTAGGCAAGTCATGGTGAAGCATAACAATGTTGTTCCCAATGGGCATTTTAAGAAACATTGACAAAATTATGTGAAGACATGGTTCAACCAGCCTGCACGCAAGCATAGGAGACATATTGGTAATGACACAGAACATGCTTTTTTACTCTTTTCAAAATGTTGTTGATTATGAAGAATATTGTTTGTTCAACATGGTAATTGTCTCTTCAATAGTTATTTCTTACCTGTGTTTTTTACCATCTTGTGGAGCATGTCAAAAAAAGGTTGTAAATATTTTTCCATGCCCCACTACTGGTCCCCTTTGACCAATTGTACATGGACAAACCCAAAAATACAACATGAAAGTTCGTGCAGGGAGAGGATTTTCACTTGAAGAGCTTAAGGTGAGATTATAGTTTCAGTATTTGATTGTACTGTTCATAGATTAAAAGTTTGTGTTTTATTTTAACATCTTCTTTGTTAAGCTTTCTAGAGGAAGTTGACTTGTTTAAACTTTGATTAGACACTACATTATCTCTTCTATTATTTTACATCATTGATTTCACTCTGCTATTTTTGAAGTGTTTCTTTGTTATTTTTAATGATATATTTTCATTCATCTTTAACATAATGAGTGCAATGAGTTAGATGAAGATTGCTTCTTGAAATAAATTGTCTTTTTGTTGATAACCTTGGTAAAGTAAGTTATCATAATGTATTTTGGCAAAGGTTAGGATACAATGCATCCAGCATTGTATCATAAGATGGCTTGTTTTTTTGGTGATAAACCTCGGTAGAATAAGGTATAAAAGTGTGTTTTGCCGGAAGTTTAGAATAGGATGCATCCAACATTGTGCCATACATGGTTTAGTTTCTTTGTTCCTCTTCTTAAACAGTTTTATTTGTATATGGATAGTTATTATTGTTTGCTTTTTAAGTGAGATGTTAGCATTTTTGAAGCTATGCAAGCCTATTTTCTATCTTTTACTTTACCCCCTTTTCATAATTGACTTTTAAATATACGCTGTCATATGTTTGCATTTAGGTTGGTTTTCTTTGCTCAGTTATGTAAATAAAGCCATTGTAGCAATATTCGTTGTCTTGATTAGGAAGGGCGTTGTGAGGGTACAGTCATGTGAACATATATGCCTTCTTTAGGCGAATGCTGATTTACATGGGAAGTATCCGAGGTGAAGGTATTAGGAAGTAATTACGTCACAAAATCTGGTAAAGAAAACTTACAATATCAGAAATAATTTGCTAAGTTTTCTATCATTTTGTTCCTGTTTGTTTGCACAATCTAAATTTGGTTAAAGTTTTATAAATTGGCCATGTAATGTGTAAAATTTGGTTGTTTTCTTAGAGGATACAATAAATATACACTTTCAACCATCTGTTTTTTGTCTTTTGGAAGAGAACTTTTACGGAATTTAAAACTTGTATAATATCATAATGTGATGTCAAGTTTAGTTGATTCTCCAAATCTGTTCTCGAGTATATTCCCAAGAAACATACACCCCTTGTGGCTAATTAGCTTGAAAATAATATTTTGGTTGTCAGTTCATGGAGCACAAATCATAAAGAGACACACAGAACTGGAAAATATTGTCAGAAACATGAAAGCATTTGCCTACATCTAAATGCTATGGTTAGATCTAAATCTGTCTTCTTTTCGATTAAATTTTATTGTGTAAACGAATCAAATGCTTAACAATTGAAATGCTTTTAGAGAAACTTAAAGGAAAAACAATGTTATGTGGGGATGCGTCCCCATCACACCCTATGCATATGGGTTAGGGAGATGGAGGAAATGTCCCATAGCATCCTTGTCTATAGGGGGATGGTGTGGAAACATTCCCAGAATGCCCCAGTCAAGCAGTTGTCTCAAGCATGTTCGCTACTAATAGGGATGCTTGGAATTCCCCTAATCCCCATGGTGGCAAGCTACCCACAAAAAACTACTAGTCTTCAGTCATTAAAAAAATATTGGCATCTAAACAATTTTGGTATAAACTTGCCTATCAAATTATTGGGTAATGAGATGATGGTTGTTGTTTCAAACACTTTTTTCTTTATATATGCAATAGACCCAATTACTATAATTATATTTAATAATTATTAGATAGGTTTGTGTCCATTAGAATTGTCGTGTCCCTTATGTCCTATAAATACAATAGTCTTCTTTACTGCATGCCATCTCTTGTATCTCTTACATTTTTTGTATACTTATTTGTCCTTTTGGACTATATCGACTTTTCCCTTTTCCTATGAAAGCCTATTGCATCCACTGACTACTACAAGGTATGTCACAAAGACCAAGTTTGATTCCTGTTTTTTGGCCATTTCTACTAGTCGAAATAAAAATTCTTGGCTGGTGGTCACAATGTTTAGCTATCAATATACGAGAGGGTTGTGCAATCACCATTTCCCACCTACATAAGAAATATTAACAGTGTCACTGCCTATATAAAATATCATTTCCCAAATAATATAAAGTATGTTCTAGTTAATTGAATAGGATTTTTTGGTTGGAATATTGGAAGTATGATTACAAATCTTAAATGAGTCATCTGAAGTATGTTCTATTGAATAGGATTGTTTGGTTGGAATATTAGAAGTAAGATTAAAAATATTAAATGAGTCATCATCAGCATGGAGATGTCCTCAGTTTATATGATCTCAAGGAAGCATGCAATGCCATTCATTAAAGATGATTATTAAGATATTCTAACTTCCATCTTTTGCTCAACTTTGTAGGATTTTATTTGCTCTGCCTTGCATTGAAAATTTTGGTTGGGAATCTGTCTTTTACATTTTCGGCCTACTTGGTCTTATTTGGTAAGGACTCATTTCCTTTGTACATATATTTTAAGTATTCCAAATTTACTAGTTCAATTTTTAGTCCTTTGAAGTTAAGATGGACATCCAAATATGATGGAAACTATCTGAAAGTTGTGTAATATGTTCATGGAACCTGGGAGAAACATGCACCTGTGTTCATTTTACAGGGGATGGTGGCTTGGCCCACATTGGAGGAAGATGAGTTTGGTACACCATTTATCATCCTTTGCTTCTATATAAACTTAAATTCTCCTTTCCATGGCATCATCCACCATTATCTTCAAGTTACTTATGAATTTTCAGTCAAATTCAAATATCTTGGCATGACTCTAGATGACTTGGTAGATAGTTTAACAATGGATGCATGCTTGTTATTCCTATAAATTTCTAGGATTTTTGTATTTTGCATCATTCATGTATACAAAATAATGATTACCAAGTTACTATAGATCCATAATGGATTACCTTGTACTAGTCCTTCAAGTTCTTCAACTGCTTTTATTAAGTGCAAAAATATATTTGCACTTAATAAATGCAGTTGAAAGACTTGAATGACTAGTACAAGGTAAGTCATTATGAATCTATGGTAACTTGGTAATCATTATTTTGTATGCTTGAATGATGCAAAATTCGTTTGAATATCATCATTGTTAAGAAATAACAACTTCTTAAAGGGTGCTAGCTCAATGGTAGAGCACCTGCCTAATTATAGGTAGGAGATTGGTGGTTCGATTCCTCTGTACCCTATCATAAATTAGTGACTAAGAAAATGACTAAATTCACATATATACAACTATTAGTAGCTAATTTCCAGTATCTTATAGTGCGACTAACGTTTAGTCGTATTTAGCTTAGTCATTAATATGTTATCATCTAGTAGTTTATTTAGTCGTATATTTGGTCATTCATTGTGACAATCAATGACTAAATCAGTGAGTATCAATGACTAAATCAATGACTAATAAGTCAACCAATTAATGACTAGTGAAATATGACTAGAGATAAGATAGTGGAAATCAGATACTATTAGTCATCGACTCAAAAATAGTCGTTTATAGTTGAATTTTAGTCATATTTTTAGTCATTAATTTCTCAGTTTGTACTAGCGAAAGCTGATGTTCTCTTAACACTTGCAGAATTATTCTTAAATGTTCGTCACGCTCTTCTTTAGTTTTTGAATAGATTAGGATATCATCAATGAACATGATTACAAAATTATCTTAGTACTTATGCATAACATTATTCATTAAGCACATGAACACTACCGATGCGTTAGTTAGCCCAAAAGGCTTAACTACAAACTCTTAGTGGCCATGATGAGTTCTGAAAGCAGTTTTGAAAATTTCTTCATCCTTTATTCTAACTTGATGATATCCAGACTTTAAATCAATTTTAGTGAATATCTCTGCTCCACGTACCTAATCAAATAGATCGTCAATGCGGGGCAAGGGATATCGATTTTTAATTGTCATTTTATTAAGTTGATGGTAATCTATACACAGTCACATGGTACCATCCTTCTTTTTAACAAAGATAACTGGTGCTTCCAAAGGAGACACACTAGGCCTTATATAGTTCTTATCTATTAATTCTTTCAGCTGATATTTTAATTCATTTAACTCCAGAATTTTCATTCTATAGGGATTGTAATGTCCCTTGTTAGGAATTTTATTAAAATTGCAATTTTCCACTTTTTTCCTTGGTTCGACCTTGGACTAGTTTCGATCTCTAGGTCCCAAATTTGTCCCAAATGATCCCAAATCTTCTGAGAAGGTATATGAATGATATTATAACATAAATATGTGTTTCATGGATGCCTTTGTACCTTTAAAACACTTCTGCAAATACTCTTTCAATTCTGGTCAATGTAGGTAACTTTACTAGTGATTTCCCTTTGACTAGTATTGGTCTCTAGGTCTTAAATTGACTCCAAATGCCTTCAAATCTTCAAGGAAGGTTTATGAATGATATTAGGAATTGAATATGATGTTCAGGGATAACATATGGCCACCAAAAGACCTCTGCAAATTCTCTCAAGATTCTGGACCAAGTATGCAATTTTACTAGTAATTTGGGGTTCAAATCCCCCTGAGGTAAGTACTGAAAATGGCTTCCCAAATGCCTCCAAACCCACTCAAATTTATGAACAGAGGTATGTAATGTGTTAAGTATGTTATTAAGGTCTCATATGCACCATTAATGGTTTATTACAACTGTTCTCACCCTCTCCCATTCAACTGCAAAAATTCCCAATTCGACCCTTGGGGAAATGGCACTATTTCACCTCCCAATACAACTGAACGGAGTAAAAATGCTTCAAATGCTCAAGTACGGTATATGAAACTTGTAGAAGACATCCATGGCAGTATATTGATCACAAATATATCAGAGAATCATCCATTCATTTGAAATCATCATCAATACATTGGTTCACAACAAGGTAGTGGGGAAATGGCATCGTTCTTCCATTAAAAATGAGATTTATACATTTATACTTGGAATTTCAACCTGAAACTTTCTGGAGATGAAGAAAAGAGTATTTACTTCATATTACAAAAGAAATGGGGCATTAGAAGCTCCCCCAAAGAGTACAATAGCTCACCAAAAACGCCCTCCCTCAAGGATCAAGAATATGCCATCAAAACTGGAAATGGTTGAAGGAGCGAGCTGCAATAGAAGAAACCATGAGCTTCCCTGTAGCTTACACCTGCAAATAAAGACTCCATTAAAGCTCCAAATGAAAGGTCTGAATGGCCTTTCCAATTGCCAACTTGGATGGGAATCTTTCACCCTCGAAATTGGCTAAGGCAAGAAACTAGTCATCCACTAGCTCTCCCTCTTCACAAATGCAATTGCAAATTCTACAAATGATCAAAAGCCATTCTCATACTTCATTTCTACATTTTATAACCAACATTATCCTTCTAAGGGTCGAAATCCTCTCAATAGATTCAATAGATTTTCATTTAGGAAATATTCCACATTTGCCACTTGTCTCCTAGTTCCAACCTTCCATCTTCTCCCAAATTCGATTTTGAGTCTCTTTGGCTTCTCCCACTCCCAAATTCGCCTTCTTTGAGCCTATTTTTGGGGCTGACATGTCATAGTGGTCAGATGTCAGAGGTCAGGTCTGCAATTTGTCATAGTTGTCATAGATGCTCCATCATTGGTGTCATAGGGGCTAGGGAATCTAGCCCAAGTGTCCACAAACTTCCACTTTGACTCTTTATCTTCCATGGAGGTTACCAATCCTTCCAAATTCGACCTAAGATGCTCAATGACATGTGTTATGACTTACCAACTCACCCAAGAGTGTTCACATTCCCATTAATTCGAATTTGCAAAAGAGAGATACCATGTATTATGAAAAATCAAGCTAGTGTGGGTCCCGCATCCTCCATATGTCTCCAAAACCATTTGTCACTTAGGATTTCTCTTGAATTTCTTTATTCACTCTATTTATTAAATACTTGAACCCTTCTAATGTCTAAACATCATTTATTATCCGCCTTATTCCAAATCCCAAAGCTTCCACCCCAAACCTAGGAAACTAGTAATTTTCTTCCTTGGCAATTATTTGACCCTTAACATCAATTTTACAAACTCTAATGAATATGGCTAATGTGATTAGGCCATTGTGACCCAATTCCAAATTTGGGACATGACAAATCCTCCCTTCCCAATATTGCTTGTCCTCAAGCAATTTCAAACATGGGTGTTGAAGAACCTGCTTTCTGTATAATTCTTTGAAGTTGCCATTGAATTGCCAAACCTTGAGTCTTTGAGTTTCCATGAATATTTTAGAGAGGAACCACCATGCTTGCTGCTGCACTAATCTTATTAAAATAACTTTATTAAGTGGAGAATCCATCTCCCATGCTGCTTGCTTCCCCAAAAAAAGAAACCAATGAGACAAAAATTATTCCAGGGTCCCATTGCTTGTATTGCACCCCAACAATTAAGAGTGCTCTCCAACCTAAACCATTAGATAAGAGGATTCCTGGATCCCATTTTCTTGTATGCATTCTTCCAAACATCATTAGTGCCAAATATATATCATCAAAGTACATAACAACATAATGAAAATGTACATCAAAAATATGCTTCATCAAAGAGTCATGAAAGTGCTTATACCTCCAAGCAAGTAGACCACCATTTTCCAAGTGCGTACAAGCTTCAAGTGACCAATCAAATCTGCTCCAATGACATAGGTGAGGATCCCATGTCCTATAATGCTGCTCCAAAAGGATGTGATATGCATCAAAATATTCAGCCATGTATTCTTTCATCCAAGAAGTGAATGAAGAATCTCCACTAGAATCTGAACCAAATAATGAGCAGAAAAAACAAGGAGACTTCAAATGACTCAAAGAAGTCTCACCCATACATCCATGAATGTGAGAATCATAAAGATGTAACAAAGTATGTGGTTGCCAACAAAAATGTTCTCCCATCATAAATCTATTCATCCAAGTGTTGGATGAAGTTCCTCTAATATCAAATGAACCCAGTGTTGAGCAAGAAAAACCATGAGTATTCAAGTGACTCAAATCCATATCATAGGTGCATCCATGTAGATGTGAATCATCATAAAGTGACAAATTATGCTGCTGCAAATGTGAATAAGAATGTGCTCCAACCATGTCATCATAAAGGTTAAATCTAGGAGTTCCATACTCCTCATGTGGCACCATCAAAAAGAACCCTTTCACCCATACTTCATTGAGACTAATACTGCAAAACATGGAATTGTAGGATGTAGGAGAATGTACTAACTCACCCAAATGATCAAAAAGTTCAGGAGTTTCATCATGGGAAGGATCCATGTGGGTAGTATCCTGCAGCTCCTTCAAAAGTGTGAACTCTTTGTCATAGTTTGGTTCCAATGTAGAGGAATCATGCTCTTCTTTAAAAATTGCATAACCTTCATCAAGAGGCAATTCAAATTCCTCTTCCACCAAATCAAGTGTTTGGATCTCTTCAAGTTCATCTTCAAACACATCAAGAACATTCAAATTTTCACATTTCTCATGATCCACCATGTCATGAGAATCCTCCAAACAATCTACCATTTGACAATCTGAAACATAGGAGGAAAAACAAGTATCTTGCAACTTTTCAAGAAGTTGCTCATTTTGAATTGTGAGCTTATGAATATCCTCATTATTCTTCAAGTATGCATCATGTAACAATTCATTAAGCTCAAACAAATGGTTTCTATCAAAAAGCAAAGACATGAAATTACCTTTGATGTGGCACATTGCTCTTTGAATCTTCTCCATGTCTTCAAGGAAGGATGTTTCCTCCAATGAAGTAGCTCTCCAACAAGAATTTGACACCAATGCTTGAGTGTCATGGAGAATGCTGAGGGACTCTTGGATCTTATTTTCATTCATCTTTAAGGACCCTTCAAGAAAATGAGGCTCTTGCAAATGAACCTCCTCATCTTCTTCAATTTTGCTTGGACCAACTTCATGAAGCTCAAGTGGTGATGGGGAAGTTGATCTTGGTTCTTCTTCAACTGCTACAAGGTCTTCATTATCATGCTTAATGAAACTTGTACTTGTAGAAACACTTTCAAAAGTGATCTCTATGTCACCAACATAGAGGTGTGAGCACCCATCAGTAGGTACTCCTTCATAGTTTAAGCATCCATCAGTAGATGCTCTTTGGTTCATGTCTAAGCTAGAAGGTGTCTCGAAATGATCTTCCATATTTTCAATAGAATCTTCTTCATGCTCTTGTGATGTCTCTTCCTTTTGCTCCTTAAAGCAAGCTGATGCATTTTTCCCCTTGTTTTCCTTAGGATCAATATATTTGGAATCTCTTCTTGAATAAATCTCAAAAGCTCTCCTCAAGGAGGACATCATTTCATGCGCACATATATGATACTCGCTCCAAGGGTTTTTACAAGAAGGGCATAAACCTTTCTTCACTAACTCCACATCTTCATTTTTGGGCCTATTTTCAAAAACATGTTCAGCATAGTACTCAAAAGACATGGCATTTTGTGTATTTTTGCTAAAAGCAAGATATTCTTGATATTTTTGATATTGTTGGGGCAAGGTTTTATATTTTGCTCTCCATCTTTGGAACTCACTCATAGAATTATCCTTGGTTGGTGTGACACACTCATATTCATCAGATTTAAGGTCATAAGAATAATCTTCATTTCTCTTGAAATTGTAAGAAGTGTTGCATGATGGCACCTCTTCCTCATACCATTCACATTCTGCTTCATATTGCTCATAAGCATCTGCATATTCCTCATAAGAATTGTACTCATAGGATTCATCATAATAGTAAGACATGGCTGCCAATTATTCTTGAATGTATGTACCTAATACACAGGTGCAAGGACCATGCTCTGATACCACTGTAATGTCCCTTGTTAGGAATTTTATTAAAATTGCAATTTTCCACTTTTTTCCTTGGTTCGACCTTGGACTAGTTTCGATCTCTAGGTCCCAAATTTGTCCCAAATGATCCCAAATATTCTGAGAAGGTATATGAATGATATTATAACATAAATATGTGTTTCATGGATGCCTTTGTACCTTTAAAACACTTCTTCAAATACTCTTTCAATTCTGGTCAATGTAGGTAACTTTACTAGTGATTTCCCTTTGACTAGTATTGGTCTCTAGGTCTTAAATTGACTCCAAATGCCTTCAAATCTTCAAGGAAGGTTTATGAATGATATTAGGAATTGAATATGATGTTCAGGGATAACATATGGCCACCAAAAGACCTCTGCAAATTCTCTCAAGATTCTGGACCAAGTATGCAATTTTACTAGTAATTTGGGGTTCAAATCCCCCTGAGGTAAGTACTGAAAATGGCTTCCCAAATGCCTCCAAACCCACTCAAATTTATGAACAGAGGTATGTAATGTGTTAAGTATGTTATTAAGGTCTCATATGCACCATTAATGGTTTATTACAACTGTTCTCACCCTCTCCCATTCAACTGCAAAAATTCCCAATTCGACCCTTGGGGAAATGGCACTATTTCACCTCCCAATACAACTGAACGGAGTAAAAATGCTTCAAATGCTCAAGTACGGTACATGAAACTTGTAGAAGACATCCATGGCAGTATATTGATCACAAATATATCAGAGAATCATCCATTCATTCGAAATCATCATCAATACATTGGTTCACAACAAGGTAGTGGGGAAATGGCATCGTTCTTCCATTAAAAATGAGATTTATACATTTATACTTGGAATTTCAACCTGAAACTTTCTGGAGATGAAGAACAGAGTATTTACTTCATATTACAAAATAAATGGGGCATTAGAAGCTCCCCCAAAGAGTACAATAGCTCACCAAAAACGCCCTCCCTCAAGGATCAAGAATATGCCATCAAAACTGGAAATGGTTGAAGGAGCGAGCCGCAATAGAAGAAACCATGAGCTGCCCTGTAGCTTACACCTGCAAATAAAGACTCCATTAAAGCTCCAAATGAAAGGTCTGAATGGCCTTTCCAATTGCCAACTTGGATGGGAATCTTTCACCCTCGAAATTGGCTAAGGCAAGAAACTAGTCATCCACTAGCTCTCCCTCTTCACAAATGCAATTGCAAATTCTACAAATGATCAAAAGCCATTCTCATACTTCATTTCTACATTTTATAACCAACATTAGCCTTCTAAGGGTCGAAATCCTCTCAATAGATTCAATAGATTTTCATTTAGGAAATATTCCACATTTGCCACTTGTCTCCTAGTTCCAACCTTCCATCTTCTCCCAAATTCGATTTTGAGTCTCTTTGGCTTCTCCCACTCCCAAATTCGCCTTCTTTGAGCCTATTTTTGGGGCTGACATGTCATAGTGGTCAGATGTCAGAGGTCAGGTCTGCAATTTGTCATAGTTGTCATAGATGCTCCATCATTGGTGTCATAGGGGCTAGGGAATCTAGCCCAAGTGTCCACAAACTTCCACTTTGACTCTTTATCTTCCATGGAGGTTACCAATCCTTCCAAATTCGACCTAAGATGCTCAATGACATGTGTTATGACTTACCAACTCACCCAAGAGTGTTCACATTCCCATTAATTCGAATTTGCAAAAGAGAGATACCATGTATTATGAAAAATCAAGCTAGTGTGGGTCCCGCATCCTCCATATGTCTCCAAAACCATTTGTCACTTAGGATTTCTCTTGAATTTCTTTATTCACTCTATTTATTAAATACTTGAACCCTTCTAATGTCTAAACATCATTTATTATCCGCCTTATTCCAAATCCCAAAGCTTCCACCCCAAACCTAGGAAACTAGTAATTTTCTTCCTTGGCAATTATTTGACCCTTAACATCAATTTTACAAACTCTAATGAATATGGCTAATGTGATTAGGCCATTGTGACCCAATTCCAAATTTGGGACATGACAGGGATCCTTTGAGTTTGGTACCGCACCCGGTACTAACTCAATGGTGAAATCAAGTCCCCTTTTAGGAGGTAGTCATGGAATTTCTTTCGGGAATACATCAGAAAAGTCCCTAAGAATAGGTATGTCTTCCAGTTTTATCTTATCTTCTTTAGAGGAACATTTGTCATTAATAACATTCACAGCAAACATTTTATAGCCCTTTCTTACAGCTCTCTTTACTTGCAAAGCAGAAATTTGTCTTACACATGTTTTCCTAGGAATTCCTTTTACTGTTTCAGTATTACCTTCACTATTCAAACAAGTAAAATATTTTTCATAACAGTTGAGTACTACTCTATGCTATTCAAGCCAATCCATGTCAATTAACAAATCATATGACCCTAATGGCAAAACATTCAAATTAACTTTTGTTTTCAGCTGACTCATAAGTACATCACAACCTTTGACAAATTTTGTAACCTTTCTTTTAGTGCCTGTTGCTAGCTAAACTAACAATGAATTATCAAATTTTTCTATCTTTAACTTGAAACTTTTCACTAAATCAGGTGAAATGTAACTCAAACTTGCACCTGGATCTATTAGAATGGAAATAGATTTGTTTTGTATCATACCTTCGATTTCGACCATAGACGTTTGATGGTTTGCTTGACGATTTTCCAACGCTGCATTTATCTTGGGAATTTCTCTTGCTACATCACCAACTGTGGGCTCCACTTTTATGGTGTGAATGTTGTTGATTGTCTTTCTGTTGCATGGGCATTGAGCTCTAGTATGGGGTCCACTGCAATCATAACACTTCAAAGGTGCCCTCTGTTAAGCATTTCTGGTGGTGTTATTATTATTAGGTACATTCCTTGCAGCAGTGAAATTATGTGGTGCATTACCTCTGTAATTATTATGATTTTGAAAATTTCTGTTATTAAAATTTTTCTTAAAACTTCCAGAATTCTGATTAAAACTTTTCTTTTTATGCTCAAAATTATCAGACTTATTATTTCTCCAACTTGATACACCTTCTCTTCTCTTGTTCTGTTCAAAACAAAAATTAGCCTTCCTCATGGCTTCTTCAAGATTTGAAGGGTTATCGTACTCAATTCTGTCCTTTATGTGGAAGGGTAAACATCTTATAAACCTTTGTATCTTAGGTTTTTCTTCAGCTAGGTAAGGTACATAGCTCAACAAGCTGAGAAATTTGTGCATAACTCCTTCATGGTCATTGAACCCATCTTTAAATCATAAAATTCTTTTGATTTATCTTGGTAGTACTGTTCGGATAAAAAAAAATTCTTGAACATATTCTTAAATGTACTCCATTTTATGTCTTTTTCCTTAAGATTTTTAACTCTTTTGACATCTTGCCACCAAATGTCTGCCCTTCCGGTCAAATTGTATATGGCCATCTTAGCTTTCAATTGAGATAAGTAGTTATAAATCTGAAAGTAGTTCTTCATTCCAGACAGCCATGCTTCTGCTGCCTCTCCCTTTTCATTTGCTCCATTAAAAGTTGGAGGTTTATCTTTTTAAACTCTCCTAAAATTTGTTCATAATTTTTACGTCTCTTCTTAGGACCATAGTCACTGTCACTGCTGTCCAGAATTATATTTTTTGTGATAAGTTCTATCATCAGATTCAGAAGAAGAAGAGTTACTTTCAATTTTATAATATTTAGCTTTCTTATCTCTATGTTTGTAGGACATTGTTCCAGATTTAGTTTTTACTTCTGTTCTCTTATCTTTTTCATCTTGATGGTACTTTTCCAGCAGAATCTGATTTAATTCCTCTTGTGCTCTTAAAATCCTTTCGTTTTCTTCCTTAACACTTTTTATTTCATATTTTAAATCCTTAATAGTACGTAATAATTCAGATGATTGATTATTGAGTTCTACGTAGATTCCTTCATTAATATTTTCCTGTTCGTTATTATTACATTCATTATGAGGAGATTTGTCCTCTGCTGATTCTTCTGATGTGTCCATACCTGCAATTTAAATGTCAAACTGTTTTGTACAGAAACAAAAAAATAAAAGTCAATAACTAAGTTTTCTTTTTTGTGCGCATGAGCCTATTTCAGGCCTAGAGTTTGAACTCGCACTCTGATACCACATGTAACATCCCAAAAATTCATAAAAAAAATTTAAAAATTCAAAGAAGGAATTTACGACAAATGTTGATGTGTGTAATGTCCCTAAAAATAGTAAAAATTTAAAAAATTTCTGTTACTATAATAAACTAGTTAAGAGATGATGATTGTAAATTAACTTCGGCACTGATAAGAACATACTACACTGGTACTTCTTTTGCGACATTTGAAGGGTCTCAGTTTCATAAGTATCATGGTCTTACTGGTTGTTATTCCTAGAGCTTTGCGGAAGCAATGTAATGAGTAGAAGTGTAATTCTATCACAAGTGTACAAATGTTTAGAGTATAATAATACAAAACTCCTTCTTGCTATTTTAAGAGTTTGTGTGCATATTTATGAAAGTCTAACTGATAATTCAGGTGGGATGGGCCCCTATTGCTAGCGGTTGACGCCCATGATGAGATGCTTGGTCTTTCAAGGGGCAAGGTACCCCGACAGAGCTGTCGAGAGGTAGGGAGTAAGAAATGGAAACTTCTGACTTACTTAGCGAGTTTCGCTAATGCATTCAATTTGTATTGGTTTGCAGGTGTACCTACGAAGGCATCTTCCTAGGGTGCTTACTACACATTTCTAGCAATTACTTAAGCCTAAAGTGGGTGATGTTTGGAGATTGACACCTTAAAAGCCTTGATGGATTTTGCAATACTTTGTTGAACTTGTAATTCTTGTTGACCTTGTAATGACTTGTTGGCACTAAGTAATGTTTATGGTCCTTGCAATACTCATTGTGTTTATAATACTTGTTGATCAAGAATGACTTTACTACTATAGAGATCAGGGTTAATATCAAAATATTTGTGGTTGGTGATAGAATTAAATGCAGCTCTACGATGGCACATGGCCAATGTTGCTAGCTATGCTGAGGGTTTTCCCTTGGGTTCTACACCAACGAAGGTTCATTTTCGTGTTTCATTTGCACTTGTTTGTTGTTGGATGCATTTGGGGGTTTCGTGCTCTGGCCTGAGGTTTTCTCATGTCCAGCACACTATACATGGTTTTCTATGCAGAGATGGATACTGAAACAAAGGTAATACCCATCCCTAACTTATGCTACGTTTCCTGCTATTTTGTTTGAATAAAGTTCGATAATACTCTCAGGGTTTGACTTCGTATGATTTGTTTGTTTAGCAGGTGTTTGGTGACATTTCTCTTCTACATGGCCACTAGTTGATGGCCAGTACTCGACTTTGATGGCGTTGCAAATGGTAAATTCAGAGTTCACCATTCCTTATCTCCTCCTCTCGCCTCTATGGAGTGGTATTGTTTGTATTTGCTATGAGGAACTTCGTGAGCCTAGTTTGGGTTTACTGCAACAAGTTTTGGGTTCCTGGAGGTCGCCATTGGCTAGAGCATTGTGAAATGTATCTATTGGTTTTAATGGTCCTGGAGGGTTTTAGTGTGAGGTTTGGCCATTCGGCTCAATGTTGAACTTTGTAGAAGCTGTTTGTAATAATGCTCAATATAATCCTGGGGTTTACATGTCTGTGTATTTTGTTTTGAAAGAACCCTGGAACTATGAATAAAAGAAATGGCCTTCTGCATAATTCTATAATTGACTTGTACATTGTCTAGTCTCTACATTTTCTTATGGGTAAGAGTAGTTTCGATTTCTGTGTCTATCATTGCCTCTGTTCTGAAAGTCATCGTTTGAGTATTTTATAAAGGACAAATGTGATTTTTCTATGACCTGTGTTTATCATGAGCTGAGGTTGACTCTGTCTGAGGAATAGGAAAGTGTTGGCCTCTGCATGTTCTATTAGACTGTGATCCTGTAATGAAGATAACTCATCTCTGTGTTTTCTCTCTGTGAATTTAATGGTTAAGAGTTTTAGATCCTTTATGTGGATATCGTGGCTCTATCCGTTGAATGGGTTTGCAAATATTAGTTTTAAAATCGCTGCCAGAACAAGATGTGTTGGTATGAGGAACGAAACCCTTGTCTGGTCTTCCTACATGCCTGTGGGGTTTCACTTTGGTTCTTCTTGCTGCGTTTTCTGGTAGTTGTTTTACATGGAAGAATAGAGGGATTTGATCCCTTGCCTTGCATTTAATGTTTAAAGAATTGCTGTAAATGTTTGTGAAAAGGTAGCAAAAACAATTGGTTGGATGTGTAAATGTTTTTCGGTAAATCTACTACACTGTTTGACTACTTTTAAAATAGTATGGTCTTCCTGGAATGTTAGTGAGATTCGATCTCTTGACTTCTATTTCTATGGGCTAAAAGTAAAATAGTTTAATGATATGGAATGCATTTGTTGATAGTGGGATTCAATCCATGAGAAGATATATGATGTTGTTTTCGATATAGTGGTTGACTGTTTGGATGAAAACGTAGAGATGTTGATAATGTGGAATGTTGAATACCTTGGATTGGAAGAGCAGAAGATAATAATTCCTACTATTGTTTAATCTATGATTTGATGTGTAATGTGGCTAAGAGATTCGATGTCTGACTTGCTGTTGTTGTCATTTCTATTTGATGATTCTTACACATAGAAAGAATAATAATCAAAGAATTAAAAGGCAAAAATAATCCTTGCACTACGAATTTATAAAACGATTCAGACAAGAAACATAATTATTTAAAAACATAATAACCCTAACCTAGAAGATAATAAGGAAAAACAATGGGAGGAACACACAGTGTTAAAAGTCCTCCGACACACCCTAGTAAGGTTCTTAAGTTTTCTGATGGGGTGTTTTCTAGCACAGGCTAGCTTGGCTAGACCTGCTAGACCCTCCACTGGTTTCTGGGCCAAAACCTCTAAGTTGATAATATTTGTAATGAGAATTAAACAATGTTGAAGTATCAATTCTAGTCTAAAAGCCTATGTCTACTGTAACTGGAAGATGGAAATAATTAATACTACATACCTGGCTTCTTTGGCACTTGATCCTTTCCTATAGAAGCATGGCTACTTTAGCACTTGATCCTTCCCTGTAGAAGCCTGCACACTCAAATAGTAATTAATGCAGAACCTGTTGTATTTAGCTAACATGTTAGGATAATTTTCTTAGTTGGATAACTTTGGGTCTACCATGTTCCTCCTGACCATGACCCTTAGACCATTCCTAGTTCTAACTGGACCCCCCCGAGTTGGTTCCAACATGTAATGAGAGATAGAGGCCCTAGGTTCATTATTGGTTCAGATCTGGAGTTATTAGATAAGACTGCTTCAGTTTCTTGGAGCAGAAAACTTCTCTCTGATTACCATAAGAGAATGATAATGAAAAAAAAATAGATGATACCCAAAACTTGGGATCTGGCCTCTTTATGTAGGGGAGTCTTGAATTGTGACTATTGGAATAATTAGTTTCTTTAAATTAAATAATTAATATTTAAAAGATATTATTTAATAAATATCTAGTCTTTTTGCACTAGGACCTTTTCAATTGTTTTAACTATAAATGATTTCTGATTTAAGCTCTTCATAATAATTATTATAACAATAATTACAATAATAATATTTCTAACCTAGGTATTAATACATTATTAATACTATTAAATAATGTGGCATCCCACTATGCATAAACTATATGCAATAGATGTCTTTTATAAATAAATAATCACATCATTAGTGATTATTTATTAAAATTCTTAATAATAATATTTAATGTTGTATCTTCACATGATACTTTGTTTAACAATTTAAGGGTAAGGTCCACTTCTTTGGACGGTCTTTCGGTAAGCTTGGATAGGCACCTCTATTATCTCTCTTGCATGTCGGATTCCCTCGTTTAACATGGTAGTTCCCACCGTATGTGATGATAGATAAAAGATGAATCATTTAATAAAATTAAATAAATGTGATGAAAGTAAAAGTGCTATTCAGAGTCTTTCTGACTCAACACTTTGATATTTAGTAACCCTAAGTGCTCTTCAGAGCCTTTTAACTCAGCACTTTCACATGGGCATTATGCTAGTGCAATTCCATAGCTTCCTACTCAACACTAGTGCTAGAATGTGGTTGTGAAGCACATCTAGAATATTCAAGTGGCCTTGGATCCGGTATTCATTTATCAAGCTTGGAGTGCTCTAGGGCTTATGCCCAACATTCAATGTACCTCAGGTCTTACCCCCAGTACATAAACATTCCTCTAGGTACATCGGGGCTTATGCCCAGTACATAGGTCATCGGTGTGCTTCTGAGTCCATGCTCAACACACCACATAAGTCATTCATGTAAAGATCATATTTCTGCACAATAAATAACAAAAGATCATCTCAGTATATTAGGGTTTGTACCCATATCAAATATGAAACACATCATCAAAACATTAGGGCCTCCTTGCCTAGTACATACTCAAATAAAGAAGTCAGTCAGGGTCCATGCCCAGTATGTCAATATATAAAAGAATAAGTCATAGGTGTTGGGGCTCATGCCCAATACTCAAAATAAAACATATGTGTTGGGCTCGTGGCCCAATATAATAACAAAAATAGTTAGTCCAAAATTCGGGATATTACAATGTGCGGAAGTAAAATAAATGTCAATCTGATAACGCCACTTCATAATGTTTGAAAAAATATTACGACAATAATTTGCTTATGCTAAACTATGGAACTATGTGATGTATTTATGTTCACTTGCGATAAAATTTTCTTTGTATGTGCTGACAGTTTGTTTTCTGATGATGATGAAGGGGTCCTACGGGGTACCCTGAGTCTTACTTAGCTATGTAGCTAAAGCATTTGAATCTTGATGTTGCAGAACACAAGTAAGAGCGATAAAATTCAAGTTATCCTTCAGTAATGTTCTGCATTCCAAAATTGTATTATAAAACTTAGAAAAGGATTATCTTCCCTTCCTCAAGTCAGGTATTCTAGTTAACTGCATGTAAACGTCATCCTGGTTTATTTTAATTGAATTATAGTTTGAATATCTACGTTTATAATTGAATACAGAGATAGAATAACCTTCTCATGAATTTTTTTTTAGAAAAGTTGACTTTGAGAATCATAACATAGGTCTTAACCAATTCCATGCAGATATCATTGTAATGTTCTATGTTTTGTCTCAGTTATTTATTCATTATTACAGGGTCAAAGAATAAGCATCGACTTACTAAATGTAATAACTTCTCTATGCTAATATATAGTGATATATTCATCTATATCGTGGTTTTAATATGGACAATGATTTAGTATAGGGTGACAATACCTATATAGTTAAAAGCGTGCATTTGTGAAATGTAAACTATATACAAATACTATGCATTTTCTACATGCATAAACTATATGCAATTAATATGCATTTCCTACATGCATAAACTATAGGAAAATGTCCAAGGTATGAGACAATATTAAATATGAACAATATGTGAAACTTTAAACATCAATTCGATGCCTAGTTGATACAACGCAAAGGTTAAAAACTATGGACTTACAAAATTATATGTTATTATATAGGTTGCAACCAAAATCTTCATGCCAACTCTGATAAGGACATGGTATTAATTGTATTAGTGATTATATGCTGGCAGGTGATCGTATCTAGTCTTAGCATTAACTCTCCCATCTACTTTCTCAGTCGATATCCCAGTGGCTGCTATCGTGGATAGTGTCACATGAAGGCTTTGTAAGAATATTGCCATCGTTGTCGAGCTATGCAAGGTTTGACCTATAATTATACTGAGCTGGAATCCATGGTGGAAGTGGTAATAAATGTGGTCTTAAATATAGTTGTTGCTTGTAATACGATGTGCCCTGTTGTAAAAGGTCTCCACCGTTGATCTGATTCCCTCAAGTTTTGGACTAAACCCTAGTCTTCCACTATGTCTCGTTGAGGTTGTTTCTTTAGCATTCATTTGGTGTTAAGGAGGGGCTTGGTGGAGAGCTCGACCGGCCTGCATATGTTTAGGGTTTATAGTGTTGTTTTTAGGAGGAACCTCTACAAGTTTCGATACTCCGACCTTCATTTTCTGAGTGTTTCCACAGTGAGCTTTCAATAGTTGTCTCTCTCCTTTGTTGGGTTCGCTCACAGTAGTTTGGCTGTGGTTCTTGTCGAACGTGGCTATGTTTTGTTTCCAACACATGGTTCTTTTGCAAGGTAAAGTAATAGGCTTCGAAACCTACTTCTTTTGTTAGTGTATTCGAATTATAGATGTTGTTATTTCATTCTTTGAACTCCCTAAATATATTTTAACCAAACTTTGTTTATGTGGCAGTTAATCCTTGTCCTCGGCTTTCTTCATTATTAGCAGAAGTGGGAAAAAGCAGTCAAAATTCAGTAAGCCTCGGAGGTTCCTGTAGATGACACTGTTGATTCCTTGTCTGGCTTAGCCGATACTTCCATCATGTGGGTTGGATGTTGTTTGTACTATCGATGTAGGTTTTGGTAGCCATATGGCATGTAAGGAGAAAGTTGGTTCTCTTTTTACTTTGTGTTTGCCATAACTGTGTGACACTTGTATCCATGATGCTTAACCGTGTTGACTACAAGATTTAACTCTTGGATTTTTGGATAAATAAAACGATGTTAATTGTTTAAGAACCCATGTTCTGTTTTTGCTTTTGTTGTGTTGATTTGTCAATTCGGCTACCTATTTTTTTAAATAAGAACTGCTAAAAAAAGAAGGGTTGAGCCTGATACTGCAATGAAAGTTGTCTTGGATGCTTTTGGAATTGAAAGGTTAAGTGTTTTTATAGTTGTAATGTTGTGTTGTACAAAGTTGGTACGTAATTCATAATGCCACATTTTGTTGTATAGAGGCATTAATCCTGGTTACAAACCCTGTCGGAATGTTTTGGTAACTGTAAAAAGTGTTCAGTCCTCGACTATTTTATATATGGAAAGGTCTTCGATCTATGTGTTTTTATACTGTATGAGTAAATTTGTTAATGGCCGAAAGGCAAAATACCTCGTTTTACACTTTAAACCCTAATATCTAACTTCATTTTACTTTATGGAAAATGTTTATGGCCTTGAGCCTTTGGTTCGGTATGTGACTAAGATTTTGAAATGGTTAAAGTGTTGAGAGCCGAATGGCTTGGTTCCTCGAACTGTAAACTTAGTTTTGTTTGAGTAGATGAATAATATCAATGGGCAATTGATTTTGCTACTGTAACATATCCACCTTTATTTTGTTTAAAGCTAGGTTTATTAACCTAGGCTCGTCCTGCAAGGAATGGTTGTTTTTAATGTTTAAAAGTTTGATCCCTTTCGTCAAATGAACTTTTCTATGTTGAGATCACAACAATACAGGATGTGATTGCATGTACTAAATAAAATATAAGCCATAGTGCCTTAGTCGAAACTCTGTTTAGTAAATTCGATGTTTATAAAGGGTTTTGTTTACTAGTGTTAATACGTTGTAAAATATAGAAGTGATGAGGGTTTCGAACCCATAACTGTTATTTATACAAATGCCTTCTAAAAGGTCAAACTTTGTCTTGGGTAGTCTATTCGATTCGATAAGTTTGAAAGAATACCAAAATGTTATAATACAGAAGCTAGGGTTCCTTCAATAATAGAACATTCATCCGATACATACTTGTTCTGTATTTTAAAGGGTCTATAGTAATAATGATATAAGGATTATCAGTTCTGTTTACTCTGTTTGTATTGATAGATGCTTTCAATCGTGAATATGGGTAACTTGTTTTGATGCTAAATAATTATAATACAGGATAGTTAAAATTCTTATTAGGAGATTCGAATGGATATGTAGAATAATAAGGAACTTATAACTATTTTATGTTTTGCGCAAAGGTTTAGAAACATAGAGTAGTTAAACCGTAATGTAATCTATTACTGCTACAGTAAATATATTATATTGTCTGAATGAAAGCCTTAATTCTATGTTTGTCTATGACAGAAACATGAGCTATAGAAATTGTCAAATAGCTAAGAAATTACAGTAAATATAACAGATAAGAAATTTTGAAGGAAATTATAACAGAGTTAGCCTATTCATTCATTCTACTTACTGCATATCATTTATCTATATTAATTTTCCTTCCTTGTACTAGAGTACGGTACAGAAAACAGTACATGGAAAAATACAGGGAAGACATTTATTCGATCATTTCATATACTTAATCATCATTCTACAGAATCATAACCAGATTAGAAATCAAACAACTACTTATGCATGATGATAACTACCAGTCTTTAACTAACGAATACTAATTCTTCAATTATAGAAAATAAATTAACTACTTAGGAACTGAAATAACAAGTATAACCTGTAACTGTAGATAGGGTGGACAAACACCCAAGGAGGCATGTTCCTCCCAACTTTCTCCAGAAGAAGCAACCAAACTACTTGCCTCCTTTGGACCCCCGAGCCTATTTATTGAACCACTAGGTAGAAGACTCTGTGTAGAAGCAAGGCACTTAATTTGTATAACCAGCAATCAATAGAGACTTTCCAAAAACCTCAATCTCTGCACTCAACAGTAAAAACCCTGCACTTAGCAGTAAACAAGGCAGACTTACACCATGATAAAAAACCTAGACTTCCCCTCATCGAATCTCTTGTGTGCATACAGCAAAACCATAAGGTAAATTTCCTCGTCAGGAAAAGTGTTGATCCTCAGTCCAAATTCGATGGCTCTTAAAAAGATGCCTAAGTCTTTTTGGTGGTCAGTTTTTAATAAATGAGCCTCAAGCTCGAGTCCCATCTTTCAGGGTACTATGACCACAATTAATCAAGGGATTTTTCCCATACCAACATCTAGTTACTTGCCTCATGATGTTGCCACTTGTCCATTTCCTTCTACCCCAGATTCCATTCCACCTAGTGGGTCAGTAAACACTCTTTCAACAGTTCTCCTTGGGTGAGTGTCTCCTATTTTATTTATTTAAATAATAATATTGTGCATTTACACTCATCCTTGGACACTTGTCCAAATATAAAACTTTACAATAAAAGTTAAGATAATGTCTTCTTCAAACATAAAATGTTTTCAGTAAAGGGGTATGTTACATATATAGAGTTCTAAAATGGAATCATTATTAACTATACAAATGAGAAAACCATAAATACACAATGTATTCTAGAACAAATTTGATCAACAAGGAAAGAAATAAAATAAAGGATTATAATAATATCCACCACTACCCAAAGGTAGCAATGCTAAAAAAATTGTTTCATTGTCATCACAACAATCGGATTCGTTTCTTCAGCCAGTACTAGAGCTAGCCTTTGTCGGATTTGAGATTAAATCTAGCGATATGAAGATGCAGACATGTTTTGACAATGAATACCATCAATTTAACATATTTGGAATTTACGACATGGGTGGAATTGCCAAACATTGCTACTCAAAATTGTCTACTACACTTACAAGAAATGTAAGATGTTCAAACCCGTAATTTGGACAATTGTTTCTCACAGTTATGGCATTATGGACATGCAAAGCAGTATTGTTGAGGAAATCATTTTACATTTGGGGAGAATTACCTCAAATGCTAAGAGAAGTTCTACTATTGATATTAGAAAGAGAAAGCTCTATGCATGTCTAAGGGAGACTAAATTTCTTCTGGTATTGGATTACTTGTGGAAGAACCTTCATCTAGACAAAAAATTGTGCATCCAAGTCAACAATGGTAAAGGTAGTAGAGTGGTAATCACTATGTGTAGAATAGATGTGATTAGAATAATGGGGGTAGAATACTTCTCCATACATATACAAAATCTATCGATGAAGAACATAAATTATTTTGGAGAGGAGCTTTCAAAGATGGTGCTAGTTCAAAAAAAAATAAAGGATGTGGCTACATATATTGCGATTGAGTGTAATGGTTTCTCATTGGCAATAAAATTTATAGTGGCACCAAAAATAGGTAATACTAGTGTAAATGATTGGTGTATAAATGACAAAGATGGAGAGAGCTAGAGAATAGTGCCTAAAATGGAGAAAGGGAGTAAGAGAATTGCATGTAGTTCATAACATGTAGAGCTATGGTAGTGCAATGACACCTATCAAAATTTACACATGTCCACCATGCTCAGAGACACATTGACATTGTAAAAGCCACACATAAAAAAACCATTTAGTGAACTTTCTAAAAGCATTGCAAGATTCGTAGTATGAATAACATAAAATGCTAGTTAACTAATATTATCTTGGAGATAGCATTAATACATCTTAATAGTCAAATGTAGGAGATAAGTTAACAAAATGTTCCTTTACCTCGAGATGAGGCCAAATAAGACCATGAAATATTCGATTGGTTGAGAGAAAGGCTAACTGGTTCTGATTCAATGAGATAAAGGCTCAAACTAAAATTTAAGGAAAGATAGTTGGTATATGTTTAATCTATGTGCAAAGTAATATGCAAATCGATAAATAGATTACTATGGTCTCTACCAGCTTGAAAGTAGGGACTAATAAGATAGATTATTTTAGAACCATTTTAATCTCATTATGAATTTTATAAATGGGTCATATAATAAATATATGTTGCAAGGTTTTATTTTTGCATATTTGATTATTTCAAACATGAGACTAGTGGTTGGTATTAATGAAAAAAATGAAATCAAGTAAAATCACTACAATAGAAAAATCAATTAATACCTAATTTAGCATCACTTTTTAGTGAATTTTTTTCCAATTGAGTTGGAAAATATTGCGCTAAACTTGGTGCTAAATGGTATTTTTTTAAAGCACCTAAATTAGCACAATAATTTTCATCAATTTTAGTGCCAGGATTAGAACCTAATTTAGTGGTTATTGTTCTTAAATTAAATTTATGGAAATAGAAACGAAAAATGATAAAAAGTAGAAAAAAAATGGTAAGGAAATGTTTGGATTGAACCCAAATAATTTTCCAAGAGGAAAAATCTCTAATCGAGTTATATTCCAGCAAAAATCTACAATTAAAAGTGCAAATCTGAAGTGCAATTAAACTAACCTAGTGCAAATTAGAACTTACAAAAACTAAAATGGTAAATGGTAAAAAATGAAAATAGAAATGGAATATGTTAAGGGAATGCTAGAATTTGAACCTAAGTCACTTGCAAAAAGGAAACAACCCTACATTCGCACATAAATACACCTTTCAAAATGCAAATCTGAATTGAAATTAACCTAACCTATGCATGTAAACAAGTGAATACAAATGGAAAAGTAATAAGAAATAGATGGGTTCCAGGATTTGAACCCAGATCTCCTTACATTAATGAAAGGGTATTCCTTAAGCCATGCCCATAAACTAGATCTATGCATTAAACCAAATCCCCAAAATTACACATTTTCTTCTTTCTTTGTTAAAGCTAGAGCAACAAAACAACAATAAACATTATAAAATCAATAAAGAAAAAACAAAGCAAAAGAGGAAGGAAAAAGGAGAAGGGAAGGGATAATCCATTACCTTCCTTATGGAGGTTCCACCATGAGACCCTAGTGTACATGCATGAAAAATTGAACCTACAACAATAAAATAACAAGAAACATTAGAAAACAAATAAATAAAAGTAAAAGTAAAATAGTAAGGAAGGAGGAGAAGGCAAGGGAGAATTCCTTACATTCATTTTGAAGGTTCTTTGATGAAACCTTCTCCTCCATACATGAAATCCTAAACCTGTAACAAAAAAAGAAGAGTAGACATTGGTAAATCAATAAAGAAAAAGAAAAGTAAAAAGGAAGGAAGGAGGAAAAGGGAAGGATAATCCATTACTTTTTCATGGGGGTTCCTCCATGAAACCAAAACCTTGTCCTCAATGAGAATGAAACTCGAAGAGAGAAACCTTAAGGGAGAAAGGAGAAGAGTGGAGGGAAAAAGGAGAGAAATAGAGGAAATGAGAAAATAATGAAAGAGTAGGTTTCTAGGGAACTTTATGAGGGAAAAAAGGGAAGCTTTATCGTAGTCCCCTAGGTCCTTGAAAGAAGGGGGGAAACCTCCTCTTCACCAAAGGATATATATATAAGGTAATTTAATGAAATATTTAATCCATGCATTGAACTTATCCATGAATTTAAATTCCCTTATATCAAGAATGGCTTGATTTCGAACCCGACAAACTCGACCAAATGCATTTCCCGCATCTGGTTTTAATACCATGACTTATATTGATTTGTTTGGCTGGAATGGATATCCTTTTGATCAAGTATAACACTATCAATGATATATGTCTTCTTCACCAAGTCATCTTGTTCCTCCAAGATATCACATGGCATTAAATGTGCAAGTTGGTTTGCTATTATCTTTCTTACGATTTTGTAAGAGGCATTGCACAAAGATATACAAATAAATATGGTAAAATATGTTGGGTTGTCTTCTTTGGAGATAGAGAGAGGAATGAGGAATGGTGTTCCATTGAGAATGTGGAAAAGACCATGTTTAAGAATGTTCCAAGAAGATTTACAAAATAGAATGGAAAACCCGTTTAGCACAAGATCCTTGTCTATATAGCATCGATAGCTATAAGGAAGGAAAAATTTTGATGTTTTTAGAATGCTAATTTCAATTTATTTAATTAACTCGACCAAGTTTTGAAAAAAAATTTCAATAAAATCTAGTTGACACATGACCCCTTTTCAACTTTCATAACATTAATTTTTAAAGGTCTTACCTATGTGCAATGTAAAAATTGATTCTTAGGGTTTGTTTTTACATATTTTACCCATGGTTGAATAAGGGTGTGTGCTACTATCACAATATCCTATTTTCCTTAATTTTAGGGTTTTGAGTGAAAAAATGTTTTACTCTGAGTTATGATTTCAGATTTTGACATTAAAGCCTTATTTTTTAGGACATACCAAAGTAGGTAGTACAATATATACTAAATTCCTAAACCTAATTGACCCATTAAAGATATCCTAATGTGTTCAAAAAACATGTATTGTTTAGATTTTTTTAATAAATTAATTTTTAATTTTTCAAAATTTCATAAAGGAATATTTTATTTGTTTGCATATGTTGATGGGACTTAACTACCCCTCATAATGTATGGAAATATATTTTCCATATTTGTTAGACTTTGAAAATCATTAAAAAAAACTAAATTACAACTATACCAATCCATTACATCTACGTCATCCTCATCCTCAGATATGAACCTATAGACACCTCGATGCCAGTTTAATCAGTGTGTTAGTTTGTATCTAGCCATGTATGTTCCATGTTATGAACACTTTGACACCCTCTATTTTGGACACAAGTGCCACATCCTTCTCATGCACTACTCGGTCGTGCACCACCTTGCATAGCCGTGAATTTGCCATTTTTTACACCCTACATCTATCAATTACTACAAGTTGATATTTATTTTCCTTTACTTAGGAATGGAAGGAAGCAAAGAGATGGACTAGCACATGAATTAAAATGGATTGAATTCTTCATTGTTGTGGATAACTCTATGCCCTACTTCATAAAATAATTCTTATCGCATGCAAGAGCTACAAGTTGGTCTCTTCGAGCAAGTCTAGCCCTAGCATCTTCCAAGATTCTATAATGATAAGTGATTTATTTTTGGTTGACAAGATTCTATAATGATAAGTGATTTATTTTTGGTTGAAAGAGGAAGACCAACATGTAATCACTAAACAATGATTGTAAGTTATGTGTGAACAACAAATTTTTTTATTCTTTTTTTTAAGTGGAAAAAAATGATACTACTGATATTCATTATAAAACGAATCAAATAGTACAAAATATACATAAATCTTGTATAGATTTATGTGCTGTAAAAACTATCAGAGATCATCATCAGCCCTCCAAGTTCTCCATTTGTTCATACATAGCAACATAAAAAGAAAAAAGAAAAAAACATAGACATATGTTTTATCACACCTAATAATAGTCAAAAAAGTTGACCGATCCCTTGTAATAAATTTGATTTTCTATCAATTCTTCCCAGAAAACAAAGCCTTCATTTCCTCCATGAGCTTCCTTAGAGAGAGTATCTGCACCACTATTGTAAAGTAATGATATTAAAATGATATTCATTAAGGGCCCATTTTATTGTCACCCTAGAGTCACCGAACACCTTCAACTCCTGTAAACCCATGATTGCTGCAACAGTAAGAAGGCACCATAACCCAAGTAACTCTGCCTTAGTATGTGTTCCTTTCCCATAGCTCATATTGATAGTAAATTAATGTTCTTTGTTGATATAAATAACACCTCCAACAGCACAATATCCATCTAATGTTGAACCATCAAAGAAACCAACTGCCTTATGGCATAGTAAACTGAAAGAACCAAGATGTCTAGAGTTCTGCTTCCCTGCAGTATGATTATAGTCCTTTAATAATACCAAAATCCTGTTGAAAGAGGAATGAATATTGGGTATACTATCTTCAAATGGAGCTTTGTTCCTCACCCACCAGATATGCCAAGAAATCAATGCTGGAAGATGTGGCATAATCCTACAATACTTATGCCGTTTATAGACATTGACCACAAAAATTTCCAGATCCCAAGTCTGATCCAACTGAAGGTGAGAAATGATCAATTGCCACAGAGTTCTTGCGAATTCACACTCTACCAAAATATGCTGAGAGGTTTCATTACTCTTCCTACAAAGATAACATATACTTGGTCCAACCCATCCTCTTTTCATAAAATTTTCCCAAGTCTTCAAACTTCCTTGCAATGCATGCCACATAAAACAATGTACCATAAGTGGAATTTTCCATTTCCATATAGCCTTGTACCACCATTTTGTAGGATACATACCATTATGTGTGATGATAGCTTGATATGCCAAATTTGCAGTAACAGTTCCAGTTGCCTTATTTTTAACCCACATAATGCTGTCATTCTCCTCTATAAGTCTGCACCCATTAGAATTGAGTTTGCCAATGTATTGTTGCCATTCAACAACTTCATAGCTATTCAACCCCAGTTCCATAGCTGTAATCCAATAAGTATTGTAGGATTTATAACTAATTCTTTTAATCTTATTAAGTGTGGCATAATCAAAGCAATGCAAAGTTTTGATAATTTCATCTGATAGAATGTAATCTCCATCCATCCCCACAATTGGGTCAATCCCTACCAAGATGTTTTTGCCATTTCCTACCTTCCAGACTAAATCAACAGCCATCGTATTATATATTTTCATGAAGCCAACCCAAATATGTGATGCACCCCTGTACTTTTTAAAAGGATATCTGATCCAATTATAAACATCCATCTTGATATATTTGACCATGATTAGATCAGTCTAGAGAGTTTTTCCAAAAATCCCTCTCCAAAGCTTTTCATCCTAAGAGCACAGTTGAAGTAGTACAAATTCCTTATGACCCATCCTCCACCACTTTTAGGGTAGGCAATTTGATCCCAACGAGCCATCACCATGTTGCTATTGGTCACTCCCCAAACCAAAGGAAATTGAAAAATAACTTCCTGATGCAATTGATAATAAAACATGGGATCTGTAGCAGAGAAAACCAATAAATAGGGATACCTGTAAGCACAGATTTTATAAGAGTAAACCTCCCACCAATCGACAGAAGTTTGAAAGTCCAATGATAGATCTTTTTTTCCACTTTTTCAACAAGCCACGGCCAATCATTTCTTCTATAACTGCAAGGCTTAAGGAAATAACCAAGGTATTTGAACCCATCCTCTAAGTTGCAGAAATTGTAAGGCAACAAGCTTTTATAAAAACTCATGATATAAACTTGATTTCCTTCTATTGACTGACATACCTAATGCTTCACAGAAAATATTTATAATAGAGAAATACTGTTGCCATTCCAATTCTGATTCTAACCCAGCAATAAGCACATCATCCACAAAAAGGGAATGAGTATGAGATAAATTTTTGGAGAAAAGCAATCGATAACACTTTTCTCTGTCTAAACTATTTTTTTCTTCATGTGGCTCACGAAACACCCTCTATTTTTTTTGTTCGTGGCTCACGGAACACCCTCTTTTTTAATTTTTTTCATAATTTTTTTTATTTTATGAGACGAAGTGACAAGATTGTCCCCTTGGTTGACATACCCTCCTCAAAAATCAAAGATAAAATTAAAAAAAACACGTTAAAAATGAAATATATATATATATGTTGGTGATCATCGTCGTGATAACATGAACAAACTCCCGTGAATGTCCAGGCCCTCTTCTTTACTTTAAATACAGACATACCTAATTTTCTTAAGACCCCATAGAACCTTTTCCGCGGCGTCTTTTCTTGTTTCTTTGCGGGTGTCGGGTCCATAATCCCGCGGTTCTGAACTCTTCTCACTGTACGGTTCATCAGAACCCAGCCCAAATCAAAACTCAATTAAAAACCAAAGAATTAATCTGCAGCGTGCTCCTGCAATTTTTCACTTTGGCAGACCGAATTCCCACAACAATGGCCGCAGCGGAAGGGCCTGAGAGATGCTTGTATGAAATCCTGGGCATCGAGCTGACCGCCACAGCCGACGAAATTCGCGTAGCGTACAGAAACTTGGCCCTAAAAATCCACCCCGACAAGGCCATCCAAAGCGGCGTTTCACAGGAAGAGGCAACCGCGCGGTTCCAGGAAATTCTCCGTGCCTACAAAGTCCTCTCCGATCCCCGCGAGCTTTCGTGGTATGATTCTCACCGCACCAAAATCCTCTATTCTTCCACTTCCACGTTTTCCACGACAAATTGCGATTTCGATATCAATCTGTGGCCATATTTCTCCACTTCTGTTTATTCTGGCTACGGAGATACCGGTAAAGGTTTCTTTAGGGTTTATGGGGATATATTGCAGACCTTGTTCCAGCAGGAAATAGCATACGCTCATTCAATGGGGACAGGTCCTGTCCCCGAGGCTCCCCTATTTGGAAACCTCAAGAGCCCCTATGACCAGGTCTCTGCTTTCTATAACTATTGGATGCGCTTTTCCAGCCTCAAGGACTTTACTTGGGTTGACGAGTATAGGGTTTCCGCAGGGCTGAATCGCAATACCAGGAGGCTGATGGAGGACGAGAATAAGAAATTGAGGAACAAGGCCAAGAAGGAGTATAACGAGACGGTGCGTCAGCTTGCCGGGTTTGTTAAAAAGAGGGATAAGAGGGTTTGGGAGAGGCTGCTGCAGAGGAAGAAGGAAGAGCAGAAGAAGGCAGCACAGGCGAAGCTTTGGCGCGAGAAATTGAAGAAGGAGAAGCTCGTGAGGGCAAGGCAGTCTGAGGAGCAAGACTGGGCAAAAGTTGATGAGGGCGGGGGAGTGGAAGATGATGGATGGTATGATCATGATGTTAAGGGCAACATGGGATCCGAGTCTGGGCAGCCCGGTGGGAATCCGGAGTTGTATTGCATTGTTTGCAGTAAGAAATTTAAGTCGGACAAGCAGTTGAAGAATCACGAGCAGACAAAGAAGCACATAGATAGAGTTTGAGGAGGACAATAACACTAGCAAACACACGGTCACTCGAGAAGAATTTGAAGCATCTGACACCCGTGTAGAACATTTTGACAATCTGCATGATGATAGCAATAATGCAAGCTACAAAAGTATTGTGGGGGATGAGGAAGAAGAAATTGAAAACAACATAGAGGTCAATTCTAGTGACGAGGAGCATGAAATCGATAACAGTGATATGGATGATGAAGCTAGTGTGCTAGAAGCAATGATAAAGACGCATAGTGATATGGATGATGAAGCTAGTGTGCTAAAGAAGCAATGCTAAAGACGCATAATGCTAAAGAAGCAATGCTAAAGACGCTTAGTGGTCTAATAACGTGTATATAGATACTGCTTCATCTGAAGCAGATGGAGCACTGATTACAATTACAGAGGAACTGATGAAGAATACAGCTCCACAAATAAGAGAGGCAGGTATTCCAATAAAGCTGAACCAAGTACAGTTTTTTGTCAGCCAATCACAGATAGTGGAACTCAAAACGATATGGGAATATCAAGTCCTCCTCAGAGGCAAGGTTCCAAGAACAAATCGAAACGGAGAAGACGAGGTACTGATAAGCATCCAGCAACCGACATTGTAGACAAGGTGGAGACAAGGTCAGAGGACAATTTAGGTGATCGACAACAGGGGAGAGTCTTTCGTATTTCCCGTAAATAAACAGGCAGATGAACTTATGAGACCATAATTATGATTGGAGCAGGATTTGTTTCTTGTGATGTATATGTAATCAATTGTAAAATGAGTAAATATGAACTTGTCTCAGCGTTCTCAATGACAAACTGAAAAAAATACTCTTCCATTTTAGGCACATAATTGCTAAGTTATGTCACTGTATTTTTAACTTGATTCTACCTAAAAACATCTGGCATTGTACACATCTTTCCATTGTATGAATTATTGTTTACTTCTTAGCCACTCCGAAGCCAGCTTAACAGAAGAAATTCTTAGGATACTCTGTGGAAATGTAGAGTAAAACATCAAAACGTTTTCAAAAAACAAATAAACTTTTCTATCCTTGCAAAGACTAAAGTATATGTTTGATTCTTCTTAGGATACTCTGTGGAAATGTAGAGTAAAACATCTAAACGTTTTCAAAAAACAAATAAACTTTTCTATCCTTGCAAAGACTAAAGTATATGTTTATAATTTAGAAATGTTGTGTCTTGATTTAGCCATGATATCCCATAATGTTTTCTATGGTTTGAAGGAAATATATTTGGCATTTATTTACTTATTTAAAGCAATAGAAACATATTTAAAGCAATAGAAACAAGTATTATGTAATTTTTTGTTTAAAGATGTGACATAAATCTAGGTTAAATGGTAATGCTACACATAAACATGACACTTGTTTGCTTTGAGATATGGCATAAACATGACACTTGTTTGCTTTGATATATGACATAATTGAGGAAAGAGTAAAAAACTATACTATGTTAGTAAGTGAATTAAATGTGTTTAATTTTGAATGTAGAATGTTTATTATGTTGATTTCAATTTATAATGTATTAATTATTGATATAGTGATTTAATAATTATCAAATTTTTTTGGTTATGTAAACAAATGTCATAAAATTATAATTATTTAGAATGAATTTTAGGAATAGTTGAATAATTTTATGTTATTGGTTTTCTTTCATCATTGTTAATACATTATACAATTTGACAAGAATTGTATGTTTAAAATGACAACTTTACTCATAAAAATTCATATTTGTGTGTAAAAAAATATAAAAAACAACCATCAAATTGACAAGTAATTCTATTGGTAGCACCCTTTTTTTCGGAGACTAAAATTGCAACTTTTTTGAAACCCCTATCAACTCTGGCTGATTCAATTACAATGATCACTTTAATATAGAAAGATAATAATATTAATTTAACTTATTTTAAATTTAATATAGAGAGAGAATAATATTAATTTAACTTATTTTAAATTTAATATAAAGAAAGAATAATATTAATTTAACTTATTTTAAAATAAGTATGCACTTTCCTAGAGAGAGATTGAAGATATTGTAAAGATTATGATAGATATAGAGAGTATTATGGAAGACGTTTTCTTTATGTAAAATTTAAGAAGCTTTAATTCATCCTCCATAATGCCCATTTCCTTCCTCTAATATAATATGCAAGGATGTGCATGAGAAACACGTTTTCCACCCAAAGGTTATGAGCAAGCAGTCTTACAAAAATTATAAATTTAACTATAAATAAATAAAACAAACATTTTTTCTTTAAGATTATTATTTAAAATTATTATTAAAATAGTCATACTTAACATCTATAATTATCAAAGTTGCATTTTTCACATAAATATATATCTATATATATTATTTGTCGTAGCCTTTACCTTTTTGTTCATTGTTTGGTTTGGTCTCACGACATTCAATACCATGCCAAGTAATATAAATTATAATTATGATGCATACAAATTTGTTTGGTGATATGATTTGTTTGTAATAAATGTATTGTTGAAACAAATATTCAATATCATGTCAAGTAATATAATTGTGATTATCATGCACACAAAATTGTTAGATATAATTTTGTTTGCAATTATTTTTTTGGAAAGGAATATTAATTTTTTGTTTAAGATTATTAATTTGTTTATAAGTTGATACTATGTTGTAAAAGTATATAAAGTTTGTCATTAAATACAAAATTGGTTTATTATATTGATTTATTGTATTGGTTAAAAAAATGATTGATTACATTTTTTATACTATATTATATATAGAATAATATAAAAATGTAAAAGACATAAAATAAAGCTAAAAATAAAAAGCAATTTTTAAATTTCAATTTTTTTATAAAATCAAAAATAAATATGATGAAAATATGATGTTATAACATATATTTTTAATGAAAATATGATGTTATAACATATTGTATGAAAAAATACAAACCAATGCTCAATTATTATTGGATATTTTGTAGTGTTTTCCAAGTCATTGTTAATGATATGTTTGAGAGATCGAGTTGAAGTTTTGGAAATCGATATCTAATTTTTGTAGTGTAAAAGGAAAGTTCAAAAGCGTTTGAAACTTTATGAAAGCATTAAACTAACATTATATTTATGAAAGGATTTTAAGTTTTTGACTTTATGGTTGGTTTTGGTAGGAGTAATTTTTTTTGGTAAAATCCAGATTTCTAGGTGTTTAAATTCTATTTTTGAATCCATAAATAGATTCAACACACACAAATATTGCCATGGCACCCAAATTATGCAATTTCCATATCTAATATATGTGATTCTACGATTTTTTACAGATTTCCAACCAAAATAAGAACACAATTAAGCGGAATCCGAAAAGGTTGAAAACGTAAAATATTTAGACTACACCTTTATGAAACATGTTTATTTTCTTATTTTTATATTTTTTATGAGAGCACCAAACCAACATTATATTTATGAAACATGTTTTTTTTCCCAATTTTTATATTATTTTTTATCTTTATTGTAGTTAATATTTAAATATTATCTATGTATTTTTTAATGAATATTTTCAAAAAAAATTGAAATATTTAAAAAACAGTTAAAAATATAAATATTTTGAAAAATAGTTAAGATTTATTAATTTAGTTTTTAATTTAGGATTTTATTTATATAAAAAGAAATTAAACGGTAAAAAGATGAGAACTTGTTATTCAGGTAGAATTAAAGGTGACAGAAAATTTCTATAATGTAGGGACCCTCAAAATTTCAACAAATAGAGATATCTTTCTTAAATAATCATCTAAACAAAAAAGTTCCAAAGGGTCTTAGCAATATATGATTGTACTTGAATATTTGGTCAAAATCTGAGATAGATTCATTCGTCTATTGCTTGATCTCACTGAGTTTAGTAATACGTTGTGATTCGGATTTTGGATTCTTAAATTCATCTTTTAAAGCATCTCTAATTTTTTCCAAAGTCTTATGTGGTTGTGTATTAGGGGCCTTTGAAAACTTCATGAACCAATCCAAAGCATGACCTCTAAAGGTCGTAGTCAGCTGCGCTCTCTTTACATTGTCATCCTGCACTTGCTTAACAATCCAAACTGCATCACATAAAAACCAGTGTTGTTATGGGTCTTATGAACCATTACCATGAAATATTGGCATATTCATATCATCCCCAACAATTATGTTTCTCGAGGGTATTGGCTGATTTTGTATTACAAGGAAAACACTACAGTGGGATTATTTGTCGAAGTATTGTTCTGACTACCACTACTATTACTTGCTTATCTAAATTGCGACATGCTAGTATTTCTTACCCAAATTTTGGGAGATTCATGCGGGGTCACAAGTATGTTACAATGTCTGGCCTAATCTAGTTCAACAAGATCGTCCTCAAAAGCAGTTGGTATCTTTCTTCTTCTTCCACTTCTTTATCGGATTCTTCTTCAAGCTGTGGTACTGGTTCGTAGTCCTTTCCTTCAATCACGTAGCAACCCTCTCCTTTTGTCACAGTTCTCCTTCTCTTACTTGATTAGAATATTCTTCCACTCCACAATAGACCACACACTTCATCTATTTCGTTGTCTCCTTCTCTTTTTATATCATCTGGATTCTTACAACATGCTCTTAGACCATCCCCCATCAGCATCCCGATCCGTCGCACGCAAATATATTACTCATTGGATATTTAACCTTAATATGGGATATATGTGCCATTAGACTATTTTATGCATTGAATATTGTTCTCAAGGCGTTGACCATGCTCATATAGGAACCATTATGAATATTTCCATACAAGAGATAGTTCTGAAGACACTACCATGGTCCAAGGATAAATCTAATCTTCTAGGGATTAAATGATGTTTTTATGGTTCATGGACAAATCAAAAGGACCCATACTACGACAAGCCATATAAATGGAGTCTAAATGGGATAAGGGTGTCATTATAAGGTTTGGGACTTTGAGCATGGTCATGGAAGAAAAGGTAGGGTCTTAGGACATAAATGAAGCTTTTATGGCTCATGAGCTATAAATGAGTCCTTTAATAACCACACATGCCTTCTAGATGGGATATTTGGCCTCTAGGTTGGGTATGGGTTCCATTATGAGATTATGTGCACTTAGGATAGGGCTCGAGGTCTTAACCATGGGTATGGGTTCCATTATAAGGTTATGAGGTTTCAATATTTGATATGCACTAAATTGCATGTGCGATATATTGCATATGCGATTTAGTTTTTACATTCTTCAAATTGGTCATTAGGTAAAAAGCATAGTATGGATATCACATATGTGATATAACACATATGCGTTAAAATGGACATGCATTATATCGCATATGCGATATGTGTTTTATAAAAAATGTTGGGTTGCGGGCCATGGGCCAGTTTTACTATAGCAAAAGACAAAATTCTTCTATACCCGCACACAGAGAACTGTTCAACCTGCTATTTAATCATTTATTACACAAATCCATAGGTTTTGTACAAGTTTGGGTGGATTTCAATGGGGAATGTACGTAATAGAGGTCGAAAGTCAACGAGGAAGGTGCTTACACCAGAAGAAGCTGAAAATAAAAAAGAAAAGAAGAGGGAATATTCAAGAAATCGTCGGCATTCATTGGATGAGAAAATACTTCCCATTCCTGCTCAACAGATACTTACTGAGGAAGATATTGCAACATTATAGATACTCGTTCACAGGACTGTAATGTGGCTCGCCGCGTATTGGTTGAACCAATTGTATGTAGACCCACAAGACAACGTCGTTTACTTAAATTCACATCACAAATTGTGCCTTTACATCCAAAGACACTTAAAAAATATTCAGTAAGAAGAGACAACCTTGATGTAGAGGGACAAATGGAAACATTATGGGCATTTAGTGGTAGGTTTCCCACAAAGACATGAAGTTAGTCGAAGCAATGAAGGGACTACTGCACACTTTTTGGCACGATAACACTAGGCCTTCTTCTAACACAAAGGATGTGTTAAAACACTGTAGGGGTTCTATGAACAATGAACCTCATGTTAAATATTATCTTGACATGACACAAAAGCAATTGTTCGAGATGTTTAAAGTTTCTTATGTAGAGCTAAGGCTCAGGCAAAGATCTTTTGAAAAATAAAAGCCTTGGTATGATAGAATCAATACCATCTGGAACACTTGTTGTTGTAGATACCACATAGACTTTGATCTATATTATCATACATTTGCACATATACGTCGTTTTTTGCATCCTAACCATGTGCAGGAATGATCAAGTAGAGTACCGCCAATGTCATCTAGAGATTTCATCTAGAGCATAATGTGTCCGAGGCAAGATGGGAAGACACATTACTTAAAACAATGTGTAGAGGGTTCTTTCAACAATTGTGGTGGTCTATCATGATGGTCTGATTACATCCATGAGAGTGAAGATCAAGCATTCGGGAATGCGATTTTCGAGAAGTATAACTATCAGTACAAAACATATCAGCTACATGATGGGAAATAAAGTAGGAAGATTAAATTGGTGACTTCAAAGGTGACAATATACACGAATAATATTCATTTAACTGAGTGTACATTGTTTATATTGTTTTATAACATTGTTAAATATTGACATATTAATATTCATGTAAATATTTTTATGTTGTTTTATAACACTATTTATTTTTTTCCACCAGGTGCAAGTATGTGATTTTATTTCAAAGTTTCGTGGAAAGATCCAACAGTACATTCAACATGTCGATATGGCACGGTGGCAAGATGAGAAATTCAAAATATGTTGAGACACCTTCCCTCTCGGAACAATACTATCAGTGGTTGACTTTGCGGAAAATTACACGCTACAACCATAAAATGAAATACAAATTCAATACTATCACTCAGAGCAGGTGAGCATAATGGTCCATATCACTTATCGACATGGGACAGATAGAAATGAAGATAAATATGTGATATTGAAATAAAGTCACTTTTACATAAGTGACGACCGGACCCATGACATCCATTACATGCAACATTGCTTTAAATTGTTTTATGATCATGTGATAGCTATGGATATACCATTTTATCGTCATTTGATTTGGTCAAATGGTTGTGCTGTACAGTTCAAGAATTCGCGTGTATTTCAATGGTTGCATTTTTTGCACATAAAATAAAAGATGCCACATATATGGAACTACTTTGAAACAGGTCATGGAAAAGGAGAGCACAATGGTGCTGGTGCATGCATAAAAAATGACCTTCAAAGGGAAGAGATGAAGTTTACAGGTCCTTACCTTCAAGACGTTGCATCTGTGATGGGAGAACAAGCAACAAGGAAACACCTAGTGCGGAGAATATTCTGGGAGGTGACAAATGTCACTACTACACAGAGAGGGGTATTAAGACAATATTTGTGTAAATTGTCTCAACTTAAGACAAAAAAAAAATTGTGTATTGTCTTAAATATCGTCTTTAGGCGAGTGTCTTAAACTATTGTCTTAAATTATTGTCTTAACTATTGTCTTAAATTTAAGACAATAGTTAAGATAAATTTAAGACAATAGTTAAGACAATAATTTAAGACAATAGTTTAAGACACTCGCTTAAAGACGATATTTAAGACAATACACAATTTTTTTTTTTGTCTTAAGTTGAGACAATTTACACAAATATTGTCTTAATACCTGTGAGAGAATGCAAATATTTATGATAGGGCATGGTGGAATCGAACCACCAATCTTCTGCATTATAATACAATTTTCTATATTATAATACAGATGCTCTACCATTGAGCTAGTACCCTGCAACTTCATATACAAGAAAGCTTAGATTGCGCTCACCTTAACAAAATTGAATGGGACTTAGATTGTAGAAAAGCAGGAAAGCATAAAAGTACATAGTTAAGATATACATGGGGTGAGTGGATAGAAATAGTCGAGTCTCTATCCTAGAACTACTCATATAAGTGGTCCCTCTAGTGTGTGCTGATTTCAGGACCTTGGTATTGTAGATCATCATCCTTGCTACTCTTTCTACTGATCGGTGTTAATGTCTTCTGCATCTCCAACTTTTGGCAGTATGATGGTAACTTGGTTGCTCAAAGCTCCAGTAATCTGCACTCTTTCCTCTAGATCCAATTAATTACTTCCCTTCTCTAAAATGTTGGTTTCTTTCTATATATGCAGTACAACATTAGTTGAACCAGTGCCATGGGAAAACCGATCACATTTGGATTCTGCAACAATGCCCACCATGTGAAATATAATAATTTGAAAGAGAAAATCTAATAGCTGCTAGTGCAGGATTATACAATTTTTATTATGGCAAGGAAGATATCTCGGCTCAGAGCACCATAGGCCATCCAAAAAGTGCAGTTGATAAAAGCAAATGACAAGTAGAAAGGCATGAACTCCACACTTTTTGTCTGAATCACGAGCTTCTGCAAACAACGGGCATTGATATCTTATTTCAAAACTTGACATTTAAATCTAAACTAGGTTATAACACTACATGTAATTAAATACATTACATAAAAAGATATTCCACAACATGAATAAATTTAAATTACTCACCATGGGAACAAATGGAGCACCATACAGAGCAATGGACAACAGTATTCCCACCATTCCTATCATAAAATTGTGGTTCTTATGGTCGTGGAGAGCAAAGAAAGATATTGCTTCCATTAGACTGAACATCAGGAGGACGCCCGCAACCATCCTCGCCACCCTTCGCTGAAATTATGAATGAACAAATTATTTTAAACTAATGAAACATCCATTAGGGTTTGAGGTTTAGTTTTGAGTTTTGAGTTTTCAATAAGCACTCAGAACGGTAGTATTTAATGTTTTCTTTGTCCAGTGTTTATCAAAAGTTTTTTGTTTTCAGGATCATCATCTAGTTTTTGACAAAAATAAAATAGAAGATAAAGAAAGAAAGCATCTATTACTACACTACCAGATGTTTTGAAAACCTTTAAATTTGAGTATCAGGATCATCTAGTTTTGACCGAAATGGAAAATAAAGAAAAATAAATTGAGGTAAGACATAAATATTGGATTGAATATGAAGATGGGAGTACACATTAATCAATCTGTTTTAATATACCACCAAAAATATTACATTTCCAGTTGAAATATCTTTACAATAAATAAGATCAAATCAAAACTGTGAATGTACTGGTTTGTTTGTGTAATTATTCATATGGTTCCTTATATCCTACATGATCTCGATAAATGTGAATGAGAAGTAATATTCTAATCTAATATTATATACCTTAAGCTTGGGTGGAGCATAAACAAGATAAGTGCAAATGGCGAAACACTCTGGAACAATACCAACGCCATTAACAGCAGAGACCAGGAAATTCTTGCAACCATTACTAACCACAGGCAATCCATACCATGCATAGGTTAAATAGTTGAAGAGAGCAATTACGTATGGCATGCATGAGTACTGCCCCACAGACTTCTCTTTTATCACTTTAATGAATGTGAGTCTACATTGATGAGATAAATAATTTAAGCATATTCCAAAACATGCATGATCAATTCAATGCAAGCGGTTTCTTCAACTTGAATATAATCACTTCAAGACAATACTGAATATAAAAAATTACTTACACAGGTGGTCCATAGAGAAGTAGAGAGGTAGCATTTCCTATCATACATATATTTGAGATGTTCATATTGATTCAATGAAAACAAATAACTAGATATTGACAAAACATGCATTTTTCTTTGCTAAGAAAACACAAAGGCATGGAGAAACAGATACCAATGATTCCAATAGCTAGACATATATGATCTTTCTCCATCCTGTTTCCTCTGAATGAAAGTGACTCAGAGAAAAAAAGTGAAGTTAGCCTGCTGGACCTCCTGGCTCACAGGAGGAAATTTATAGGCTTTCAGTGGGTCCTGAATTCTGGGCAAAAGTAAGAAATTGAATCTAGAAAAGGAATCCCCCAATAACTTTATCAATTATGGCTTGCACTATTAACAAGTTGAAAGATCAAGGAAATTGAATTTATTGTTCCACATGCATGCATCACAACCACTGCACTATAAAACGAACAATACCTACCTGTATACACTCAACGCCCAGTAGTATGCATGCAATGCCCATCCCCATATTGATCATCGACTGAATAGATAAGACAAAGTAAAACATTCATCCAGACCCTGCACAAACCATTTCATTAATTTGTGTTTTGGGCATTAAAAATCGTAGAAAAGTGTGAAAATCATGCCCATATTAATATATTTGTGCGAGCTTATTACTTACCAAGGATATTGCTTGCGAGCTCACGGAATAGAATGTGGCGACTACCTTGCTTCTCGTAATTATCGACCACTTTGGCCATACAGAAATAGGAGTAGAACACAGCTTCGAAGGAAATGGAGAAAAGCCCAATCGTCCACCCCATTCCACCCAAGGCTCAGGGGAGCGCAAGAATCACCGTCCTTGCTATTGCAGTTGTCAAGTGAAACCCTGCATCCCGACTACAATGCCCTGAGAAAATAGAATCAAACGTATAAAATGAATGAACTTCAATAATTAGAAATTCCAAAGGAATTGGGTTGAAATAAGAACAAAACGCAGTTATCAATTTGGTTCATGAAATAGGAATGAAACGAAAATTTTTGAAGTGGGAAAAAAGCCAACAAACACCTTCCCTGATCATGAAGGCTCTACACCAGCAGAGATTTAAACTTGAACTATTTGCGTGGTTTCAGGCTATGTCCCAACTACTAATCCCCAGCTAAATGGGCAATGACTAGAAGAACAGAGCAAAGAAAACCAGTGTTTAAATCTACCCATGTAGAAAATCCACAGGGATATACAGAGGCTTGCGCAAAATATATAGAGAAATAAAATAATAGGTTGATCATTTCATTACAAATTTAAGCTCCACCTCTGAAATTTAGGAGGAATAAAGCATTTATCAAAATAATACCAAACTGTAGATAAACATGGAAGCAGCCAAACCTTCAAATGACAGTGTACGGCTCTTTGTACAATAGCTCCACACTTTGAAGAACTTCGCTTTGATATTTGTTCAATCATCTATAGCATCGATTTCATCTCACAGGTGTCTAAAACCAATCACCTCTAGTAGAGGATGAAAATAAAGCATAGAACAACCTAAGATGCTTTGCCAATGCTTCATGCAAAACCAATTTGTGTTTCCCTCCCTTCTAAAATCATAAAATCACTTTCCAAGTTAAAAAATAGTAACTAAAAAAATAAAAGAAATATAAAATAGATATTTGAGATGAAATACTAATTTCATCTTAAAAAATTGTCTTAAATATTCTTAAAACATGTAAAATCAATCTAAAATAGAATTTTAAGACACAATACTACTTTTGTCTTAAAAAAACGTCTTAAACATCCCTGCCTTGCAGTAGTGTGTGGATCGATCCCAAACACATCAGGTGAACATAGTGCATGGAACTCGACAGTTTCATTCAATTAGAATCTCAGACAACATGGACCTACAAATTTGGACAAGATTGAAGGCTTGCTTTTGCAGTTCTTGTAGCATCGATGAATCAGATGATTGTGAGTATACAGATACAGTTGATACATGGGATCGAGTGACACTTGGCACCGATTTCAAGGGGGTTAATGAAATAGACCATTTGGAAGATGATCAAACATATATTTCTACAGACTATGATCACATATCGGATCTCCTACAAGCAAGTACAAAAAAGTAAATTAGTAGTACCAAAATCACTACAATCCTTTACATTGAAAGAAATTGTATTTATGTTACATGCAAGACCTTTTTTCATAAATGTATTGTTAACTTGACCTATTTCCTTTCATAGGTCATATATATGCAGTGGTTGCCCCAAAAAATAATGAATTGGGTTCTGACTATTGGTTGGCACGTTGCTTAGAGGGGAAACAAACCATTCTCGAACTTGTTACAGATGATGAAAATATTGAATTCCCAACTGGCTCGATGGTTATAAAAGGGGAGTACTTGACACTAGCAACACAACAGAAAAGGAAGGGTGGGTATGTATATCAAGATTATAGACCAGGAGCTATTGCATACCACTTCACCAACCTGGTAGTTGGTATAAACATCAAGCTGCGCACACTTTCAAACAAAAATAGGTCACATGTACGATACTTGGTACCTCCTTTAGAGCATGAGAGATTGATGGACACCATCGGCAGCAGAGATGATCCAGATGGCCTACTCGAGTGAGTGCATTCTCAGGTGTTACTAGATTGTCCAATGTGGCTAGATTGTCAGGTGCGTTATTTAAACTTTAAAGTGCGTGCTGAAGCACAACTTCAATTATTTAGCCTTTAGTTTATTCCCAATGTACTAACCTATGATTGACAGATACCATTCACAAACATAATACTATTCAGAGGATACTGGACACTATAAACAAGATCCTACAACCCCAGGTGAGTTATCTATAAATAATGTTTGCACATTTTCACTGGGTTCTCTTTATTTTCTTATGAGAGTACTAATGTTTAGCCTTTCGTGTCCCTAGAATACAAACACGATCTATGGCACATTGGAGGCACCAAGAACAACCTGGTGTCTTTAGACACCAACAAATAGAAATCGGAAAATAACATGCTCTCGAGTTGTTGCAATTTACTTTTTTATGTTTTTTTATATTAATGTACATTTAATTACATTGTTGGGTCAACTCTTGCAACCCTTGCATTGGTTGGTCAAATATGCAAAATCCTTGACCGCTCCAGTGTTAGTAGTTTTCTGATATAGGCCTTTCCCATATAGACTTGCAGGAGCCAACAACATGCAATTTTGTTGCTCCATTTGGTTTTTCGCTCCTGGACCGAGAGTCAGCAAGTGTCCCTAAATGGCATTTTCATGCGACTTTCAATTCGACATACCTCAGCAAACAAAGGTCAGATCGATGAACCGTCGACTCCATTGGTCTCCTGGCATGCGATTACCTCTAGGGGGGCCTCTCCACTGTGTTTTCATCACCCAATGACTTCATTGTGCATTGATTTCATAAACTAGGGTTTTGCTCAGTTTCCTTCAATGCAACTCTCGCATTGGTGGGTCAACTCTACAAAACCCTTGACCATGCCAGTGTTGGTCGTGTTCCCATATCGCCATTTCCCATACCCACTTGAAGGAGCCAACGACATGCAATTTTTCTACTTCGTTTTCTTTTTCGCTCCCGGACCGAGAGTCACCGAGTGTCCCCAAACGACATTTTCATGTGACTTTCAACTCAACATAACTCTGCAACTGTAGGTCGTATCGAAGAACCATCGACTCTGTTGGTCTCCTAGCATGCGATTACCTCTAGGGGGCCCTCTCCACTTTGTTTTCATGGCCTAGTGACTTCATTGTGCATTGATTTCGTAAACTAGGGTTTTTCTCACTTTCCTTCAATGCAACTCTCGCATTGGTGGGTCAACTCTGCAAAACACTCGACCGTGCCAGTGTTGGCCATGTTCCCATATTGGCATTTCCCATACACACTTGCAGGATCCAATGGCATGCAATTTTGCTGCTCTATTTTCTTTTTCGCTCCCAGACCGAGAGTCACCGAGTGTCCCTGAACGACATTTTCATGCGACTTTCAAATCGACATAACTCGGCAACTGGAGGTCCGATCGACGAGCCATCCACTCCGTTGGTCTCCTGGCATGCAATTACCTCTAGGGGGCCCTCTCCACCATGTTTCCATGGCCCAGTGATGTGATTGTGCATTGATTTTGTAAACTAGGGTTTTGCTCAGTTTCCTTCAATGCAACTCTCGCATTGGTGGGTCAAATCTACAAAACCCTTGACCGTGCCAATGTTGGTCGTGTTCCCATATCGACATTTCCCATACACACTTTCAAGAGCCAACGACATGCAATATTGCTGCTCCATTTGCTTTTTTGTTCCCGGACAGAGAGTCACCAAGTGTACCTGAATGACATTTTCATGCGACTTTCAACTCAACAGAACTCGGCAACTGGAGGTCAGATCGATGAACCGTTGACTCCATTAGTCTCCTGGCATGCGATTACCTCTAGGGGGCCCTGTTAACACCCAAATCATACCCTCTGGGTTGTGGGAAAGGGCAAGTCAGGGTAACCACTAACCAACTTTAGACTAATGCTACTGACCTAGCACAGTCTGAGAGGGCACTCTCTGCAAATATCTGAAATACTAGAAATATCCAAAGGCGTCAACTATGAACAAACAGACTAGCTTTCCTTAATAAAAAATATTCAGATAAAACATTAGCAGAAGGTCAGATTTCTGATAGGACAAAGTGTGAGAAAATGTTGGAGGATAATCACAAGGAAAAACAATTGGGTGATGGATTCAAGATATTACACATAAATCAGATAATAGTGCTATAGTGTGGACTACTCTAACAAAGGCAAGGTAGCCATTCGCCTGCCGTTGTAAAGATATTTTCTAGTGGAAAAAGAAGAAAATGAGAACAGTCCATTGATATGAGCATCCAGCAAAGATGAATTCAATATCACCTTTAGTAGAAATATTTTGTGAACATCTGAGATAATAGCTGGAGCGAGTTTCCAAGAATTCCAAACTATTATACACTGATCTCAGGCATGAAATGAAAAACATAATGTAAAGTCATAACAAGAAGTACATGCACATTGAGAAGAAGGAAAAGACTTACTACAAGTTAGAATGACACCTGAATCTCTGCAAAACAGTCTACCATAGGAACTGCACATTTGTATTAATATGAAATTCTCGAAAACCAGGCTCACCCCTTAGGACTTAGCTGAATGATTTTCCAACCCTTAATTATTCTATTACAAAGCATTTATAGGCTCTTGGCCTTGAATTAGTCCTTGGGAAATAAACAAAATTATGCTGCCACCTTGATAGCCCCAAATTTGGAATATTACATATGTGTCCAGTTCAAAACAAACTGACTAAGATGGGAAACAAAAATATTATGAACAAGGCGCCACCTTACTCCGAAGTCTTCAATTGGCCTTGCGAATTAAAGAAGTCTTCTATCTTTAGAGAGTTGTCCTCCTGTGCTTCGCCAGCTGGTGGAGGAGGTGTCATTTCTTTAGTAGGGAGCACGAGATCATGGATGATCTCTGTGCCTTGTTGGATGCCCCCACCTTCATCAGGGGTTTTCCCCTTTTTCTGATGCCAAACACTTTTGGACACTTGCCGCTTTTCTGGCTCCTCAGCTTCACTAACAGAGCTGGATTCCACGTGGTCCAACACCATAGGAGACGAAGGAGCAGTTTCTTCCTCCACGTCCGACCACACCTATGCAGGCATGAAAACCACCTCTGATTCCTACTCTTTCTCCATGATCCAATCCCAACTGAAAGATGCCCTAAGTCGCAAGGTGTACCATCTACTCTATATACCGATCTCGCACAGCGGACGAAAAAACCATACCCATAACTGCTATGATGATGGCAGCGGCTATGTGTGGCCATAATCGTTATGATAACTTGATCAGACCCTCCAATTAAGTAGCAATGATGTCCCAAGTCTAAGCTGACCTGAAACACGCTTGGCAAAGATCTCCAGATAGATGGTGGAGCAGATGACGACGCTGAGGTGGCCTCCATTGCATCAACAATCATTGTGATGGCAGAGAAGCTGCTTTTAATCCTCTTATACCCCTGGCCTAGTCTATGTCACAACACTTTACCTCAATTATCCCCCATATGCAGAAAGACGCAGGTCACATCATCCTCGCAGCCACTTAGGCCACCCAGTAGCCTGCACAAGTGACCTTCCTCCAGCCTGCGCCTCTATCACCTGTCGCTCTGACCCATTTTACCTCTACCAACACTTTCACCGAGGGGCATTTGACTCATACCAGAAGATGAGAGGCGACCCGGTAACTGCTCTAGCTAGCTGTTGGGCAGAGAAACTGAAATGGATCCTTGGAGATGCTCTCCTAATCGGCTGCCTCCACTAACTTGCGAGCCCTTCCTTAGCATGTTTGTAATTCCTTGAGATCCCCACCTTCACACCTGTATGGCTGGGAGCGATGTCTCCCTTACTTACTCACCTCGGTCTTCTTCCCCCATCTGGGGCCAAGGCCTGAACTCACTAGTACCAGAGAAACCCGTCTCGTATGGGTGGATCCCTTTGGTCAAAAACTATCCCCAAAGAGAGACCTGGTATTGACCCACATCCGACTTCGGGCAGACCAGCACTTACTTTGAATGATCAACAAGGCAGGGGAGTTGTCTTCCCTATTGAATTCAAGCCCAAAATAGGAGGTTGAGGAGGTTCGCTGACTGTCAGGCAGACTTTGACGAAATAGGGAAATGATCGACATCTCCGGGGAGACCTCCATCCTCAAATATCTGGGACTTCAGGAGACGAACATAGAACATGCCATTCTAGTCTGGGCCGAACCAAATATAGGACCCATGGAACCTTCTGCACCTAGCTATGTCTGGGGGACCTTCATACTTCAGCCAGTTTTGGCGACAGGAAGCTGAATTTCTGTATTAGGAAAAAAAACCCATCCCCCTGGAACAATCTCGAACCCTGAATCTGGCAAGAGACTAGCTCCTCATCGACTTTCCCAGCGACAAAACTCACTACCTTATTCGACCTACTTGCAACCAGAAACTTCCCTGAGCAAACAGGCCCCTGGAAAATAAAAATGTCACCTTTACCTGTCAATGGCTATATATATAAATCATGTTCGCTTATCCTCTGGGATTATTCATGAGCCGCCTGCCAATCTTAACTGTTGATCCTTCACGTATCGATCTCTTCTATTAGATCCAGCCTTCTCTTTAACCATTGATTTGAACCCCCTTCTATCTCCACTGTGGGATCATTCCACGTGTCCCATTTTCCACCATCCGTCGCTAAGCATCGTGCCTTGACAGAGTGGGATCACATAGCCCTAAACTAGTTTCTGCTTTACTGCTCATCCCTTCATGACCGTCTCTGGTGGTTACATCTGGCAAATGGGTTTGTCCCTCGCTACCACCTTACTGTCTATCTAGCGCGCAAATTTTCAACGTGAGGATCCCCGTGGATCGTCGATCCTCCCAAGGCCAATGTACATCGTTTACCTCATCACATCGCAGTTATCTCTGCAGGACTATTAATCTTGACCATAGGATATTACTCCGCCTTCTCGAGCCATCCACGTGGCCAGAGATCTACTTTCATGCTTTGGTGGTATCGCATGGTTATTAAAACGATACCGCTTACCAACTATCATCCTCGCGACGTCTCCTCCTGCCGCCACCTGTCTAGCGGCATCCACCATTGCAACCGCCCTTATGACTATTCCTCACGTGCCTTATTCCCACAACTGTCAACAAGGACCATTGATCTCCCTCAAGCGCCCATCTTACGGTGGAAAAAGGTGGAATGGTTTCCTTCTATATTATTTCCTTCGAACTATGGACTTAGGCTCACTTTGGGTCATTTTGGTTGCATTTCAATGCATTTTCCCCTTTATTTGCCTTCTCCTAGCACACTTAACACCCCCATCTCCACTCTCTTATGCCTTTAGCACCTGGTTATCGGAAACAGGGGTAATCCTTGGTTTTTATCAAAAATAATTTGGGCTATCCCTTTATTCTATCCCCCTATCTATGCTGTAAAAATCAGGTGCTAACAACTGGCTCCAACCGAGGATGCCATCCTCCCTGCGAAGTAGCAAAGAACCTCGTAGACTAGGTGCTTGATCCATTGGGCGGCCTTGGTAAGAAAATTTTGTCCTGACATACTAGTTGGGAGGATTTTCCTGTAAACATTCATGGCAGAACCTGGGGGGGTTCGACTGTGCGGTGTATCCAGCGGCGACCTGAACCCTAACCAAGTGCTTTGTCCTTCTGTAGACTAGAAATTATCGAAAATCAAAAGCAAAAATGAAGCTGTACATTCTGAAAACAAACTGGAAATTACTACAACTGGAAATTAATACTGAAGTTTGAAAAGCCAAAAATTTGAGGCTTATTTATGTACAGGCTACTCTACTTGCGAGGAAGCGGCTTTAAGTAATGCAAAAGTGCTAGTGTAACCAGTCTAGCAGCTAGAACTCCAGGCGGGTCTTCTCAACTTGCTCGATTGACTACAGAACCGCAAAGGTCCATGGCCTGAGGAGACAGCGACGGACGAAAGCCATTCGAATGAAACCAGAACCTTTACCCCTGCTGCGGAAGTCTTCCATATATTCTGCTACTGGATCATAAAAAGTATGGTATGCTTCACCTGTCTCTTGCACCACAACAGACTTTCTTTTAGGAACGTCGTATAGATGCCCTGTGGTTCCTCTAGTGCTCGGGTTATCTCCCAGGGTCACGTACCTCTAACAAACCCCTATCCAAACTTGAAATTCATGTTGGTTATGGAGCCTGATCTCCAAATTCAGAGATATTATTATTCAGCTATATCCATACACCAGGTTTGGTTATGATCCCGGCACGATCCCTAGGGGATCTGGGGGAGTGGTTGCACTCCCTCGGATGGGGGGCGCAAAGACTAGAGGGCCCCCGTCGAGGGTTTGAGGGCAGTGTCCTCAAGAAAGGGGGTTTGGGAGAAACTCCCCAAGTTACGGGAGTTCGGGGGCAGATCCCCCGAGGAAAAATTTTGGGGTTGTTTTCACCACCAGTTTTCGGGCCCATGGTTTTGGGTAACCTGTGGTATTTTCCCATTGTAGTTCCCTTATAAAAGAAAGACATTATAACACGGCTAGGGTTGATGGATTAGGTATTATGCATTGTAAATATCTCTGAGATAAAGAAGAGAGACTATGAGACAGTGAAGAGGAAGTGCAGTGATTGTGTTGCAGGTTGTATCCCTTCAGTTTGCTGGACAGAATAATAATAAGCACTGGAAACTTCAGTGTGGACGTAGCCCAAGTTGGGGTGAACCACGATATATCTGTGTCTCTCTTTTAATGTGTACGTGTGATTATATTTGCATTTATGTTTATTGTTATTGCTCTGCGATCTTGTTTTTCTAACAATTGGTATCAGAGCCAAAGGTCTATTTGGTAGATAAACCCACAGGAAGCTAAGGTTTCTGGTTCGAGTGGGAGCAATGGCGGAAGAAGGAAATTTTAAGGTCGAGAAGTTTAACGGCCAAAACTTCTAGTTATGGAAGATGCAAATGGAGGACTATCTGCACCAGAAGGATCTATTCCTACCATTGGGAGGAAGAGCAAAGCATCCAGTGGCTATGAAGGACGAAGAATGGGAGGTTCTTGACAGAAAGGCTCTAGGAATAATATGGCTGAGCCTGGCTTTGTCGGTGGCTTTCAATATCTCAAAAGAAACGACAACGGAGGGTTTGATGAGTGCACTGGGTAAGCTATATGAAAAACCCTCGGCCTCCAACAGGGTATTTCTAATGAAGCGTTTATTTAATATGAAGATGTCTTAAGGTGGATCTGTTACTGATCATTTAAATGAGTTTAATACAGTTAAAAATCAACTAAGTTCTGTAAGTGTGAACTTTGATGATGAGGTTATGGCTCTTCTAATCTTGTGTTCATTGCCAGAAAGCTGAAACAGCTTGGTCATGGTTGTAAGTAACTCTGTCTCTGGTTCAAACACCTTGAAATTGGATGATGTTATTGGTGTTATTCTTAGCGAGGAAATGCGAAGAAAAAGCACAGGTGAGACATCAGGTAATGCATTGACCATGGAGAGAAAGGGAAGACAAAAGGAGAGAGGAAAGAGCCAAGGTAATTGTGGCAAGTCTAAAACAGGAAGATCCAAGTTCAGAGTGGGAAAAATAGAGTGTTGGAACTATGAAAAGAAAGGACATCTGAAGAAAGACTGCAGATCTCTAAAGAAGAAAGCAGATGGATAGAAGGAAACTACCCAGGAAGCAAATGTAGTTACTAGGTGATGTGTTACAAGATGCTTTGATTCTTGCATTAGATAATACTAGTGATTATTGGGTAGTAGATTCAGGGGCTTCATGTCATGCTACACCCCATAGGAAATATTTTCATGGTTATGTTCCAGGCAATTTTGGACATGTTTTATTAGGTGATGATGAGCCATGTAAAATTGTTGGAATGGGTAAGGTATGGATCAAAGTTAAGAATGGAACTGACTAGCTGTTAAAAGATGTTAGGCATATTCCTGCTATGAAAAGAAATATGATCTCAACAGGGCAATTGGGAGATGGCAGTTGTCTATCTACATTTGGATAAAAGTGATGGAAGATCACTAAAGGATCAATGGTGATAGCAATAGGAGGCAGGGTAAGTACATTGTATTTATGTCCTCATAATACTGACCATTCTATCTCTTTAGCTTCCATGGGAACAAATACAACATTGTGGCATCATAGGCTTAGCCACATGAGTGAGAAGGGGATGCAAATTCTCCACTCAAGGAATTTGCTGCCAGATTTTAAGTAGGTAAGTTTGAAATTTTGTGAGAACTGTGTTTATGGAAAATAGAAGAGAGTTAGATTTCTTAGGGTTGGGAAACAGAAGAAGAATGAAAAGTTAGAGCTTGTTCATACAGATGTATGGGGACCATCTCAGGTACAATCTCTTGGTGTTTCTCATTATTATGTTACATTTATTGATGATGCAACTAGGAAAACTTGGGTTTATTGGATTAGACAGAAATCTAATGTGTTTACTACTTTTAAGAAGTGGAAAGCTTTGGTTGAGAATGAGATAGGAAAAAGGTTGAAGTGTCTCAGATGTGATAATGGAGGTGAGTACTGCGGCAAGGAGTTTGATAGTTATTGTGCATATCATGGGATTCGTATAGAGAAGACAGTCCCAGGAACACCACAAGAAAATGGTGTGTCTGAAAGGATGAACAAAACGATCATGGAGCATGCAAGGTGTATGAGATTGAATGCAGGGTTGCCCTTACAGTTTTGGGAAGATGTTGTAAATACTGTTGTTTATTTAATAAATAGAGGGCCTTCAAGTGCTTTGGATGGTGGTATTCCAGAGGAGGCATGGACAGATAAAAAGGCAAACTACTCATTTCTGAGAACGTTTGGTTGTGAAGCATTTGTCTATATTGATAAAGAAAATAGAACAAAGCTTGAAGCTAAATCCAAGAAATGTACCTTTATTGGCTATGGGGTTGATGATTTTGGTTATCGTTTATGGGATTATGAAAATAAAAAATCATTAGGAGTAGAGTTGTGATATTCAATGAAAATCTCATGTATAAAGATCAGTTGCAGGGAAAAAAACAGGAAAAGGAAAACACAGAGTACACAGTACTTGATGAAATTCAAGAAAATGAAGTTCCAAAGGTTCCAGAAAATCAAGAACAATAGCAAGTACCTGAAACTCCTGCAATTGCAAGAAGATCTACTAGGTTAAGTAGAATCCCTAAATGATACTCTCCTTCAATGTATTATTTTTTGCTGACTGATGCTGGTGAACCAGAATGTTATGAAGAAGCAATGTAGGTGGAAACTAGAAAGAAGTGGGAGCAAGGCATGAATGAGGAGATGGACTCATTGGTAGGAAACCAAACTTGGGATTTGGTTCAGTTGCCTGCTGGTAAAAGAGCATTGCAGAACAAATGGATTTACAGGTTGAAGGAAGAAGAAGGAGGTAAGAAGCAGTACAAGGAGAGACTTGTTGTAAAGGGGTTTGCACATAAGAAATGTATAGATTTTGATGAAATATTTTCTCCTGTTTTTAAGATAACTTCAATTAGGATTGTCTTAAGTCTAGTGGCGGTAGAAGATTTTCATCTTGAACAGTTAGATGTAAAAGCAACCTTTCTCCATGGGGATTTGGAAGAAGAGATATATATGCAGCAACCACAAGGGTATGAGGTCAAAGGTAAGGAGAACTTGGTATACAGGTTGAAGAAGAGCTTGTATGGCTTGAAGCAAGCTCCAAGGCAATGGTATTTAAAATTTGATAGGTTTATGATAGAACAAGGTTATAGTAGATGTCATTCTGACCACTATGTTTATTTCAAGAAGCTAAAGAATAAAAGATATATTATCTTTTTATTGTATGTGGATGACATGCTTATTGCAGGGTCTAACATGTAGGATATAAATGTACTCAAAAGGAAGCTAGCTAATTCATTTACGATGAAGGATCTGGGTGCTGCAAAACAAATCCTTGGTATGAGAATAACGAGAGACAGGAAAAATCGCAAATTGACATTGTCTCAGAGTGAGTGCATACAAAAGGTGTTGGAGAGGTTCAGAATGCAGAATGCAAAACTAGTAAGTACACCTTTGGCCAACCATTTCAATCTAAGTAAGGAAATGTGTCCCAAGACACAGGAAGAGATAGATTACATGTCCAAGATTCCCTATCAATCAATAGTTGGAAGCTTGATGTATGCCATGGTGTGCACAAGACCAGATATTGCACAAGCAGTGGGAGTTGTGAGCAGATATATGAATAATCCAGGTAAAGAACATTGGAAGGAAGTACAGTGGATTCTCAGGTATTTGAGAGGTACTACCACTCAGGCATTATGTTTTGGAGGTTCAGACACTATTCTACAGGGATATGTTGATGCAGATATGGCAGGTGATAAGGATAGTAGGAGGAGCACGATAGGGTATGTGTTTACTGTAGGTGGAACAGCAGTAAGTTGGATTTCGAAACTGCAGAAGGTTGTTGCACTTTCAACAACAGAAGCAGAGTATGTTGTTGTTACAGAGGATAGTAAAGAGATGATTTGGTTGTAGAGGTTTATGGAGAAATTGGGTAAGAAGCAGAAGGATAGCATGTTGTATAGTGACATCCAGAGTGCCATTCATGTTGCAAAGAACTCAACATTCCATTCCAGGACTAAACATATACAGCTCAAGTACCATTTTATACACTATGTTCTGGAAGATGAACTGTTGAAGCTAGAAAAGATACACACTAGCCAGAATCCTGCAAACATGTTCCTAACCATAGAGAAACTGAGTTCCTGCTCGGTTTCAGTTGGCCTGCTAGCATGAAGGTGAAGAGGAGAAAGTTGCCAAGTCCAAGTCCAGTAAGTGCAGCAGCGGTGGAGTTATTGTGATCAGTCTCCAAGTGGGAGATTGTTGGTTATGGAGCCCGATCTCTAGATTCAGAGATATTATTATTAAGGTGTTTCTGTAACCCAGGTTTGGTTATGATCCCGGCACGATCCCCAGGGGGTCCGAGGGAGTGGTTGCACTCCTCGGCTGGGGGCCGCGGGGGCCAGTGGGCCCCTATCAGGGGTTCGAGGGTAGCGCCCCTGAGAAAGGGGGTTTGGGGGAAATGCCCGAAGTTACGGGGGTTTAGGGGCAGAGCCCCCGAGGAAACTTTTTGGGGTTGTTTTCGCCACCAGTTTTTGGGCCCATGGTTTTGGGTAACCTGTGGTATTTTCCCATTGTATTTTCCTTATAAAAGAAATAAATTGTAACACGGCTAGGGTTGATGGATTAGGTATTATGCATTGTAAATATCTCTGAGATCAAGAAGAGAGACTGTGAGACAGTGAAGAGGAATTGCAGCGATTGTGCTACAGGTTGTATCCCTTCACTTTGCTGGACGGAATAATAATAAGGACTGGCAACTTCATTGTGGACATAGCCCAAGTTGGGGTGAACCACAATATATCTGTGTCTCTCTTGTAATGTGTATGTGTGATTATATTTGCATTTATGTTTATTGTTATTGCTATGCGATCCTGTTTTTCTAACAATTCATGCGTGCCAAAACCCCCGCATGACTCGGTAAGACTGAGAACACCAACTCTGGATAACTTTCTTTCCGGGCTGCTCATGATTCCTGGGTTGAAAACCCGGTTCTGCTCTGGAACTCCAGTAGAAAATCCGCCCTGTCCCTTGAAAGGGTCTGGGAAAGGCCATTCTTCTAGAAAATCGGACTCCGATCTTGAATGACCTGCATGAAACTCCTATCGCCCAGCCTGGTCTCCTTCAAACGCCTCGATCATCTGGTCGGCTGGCAAGGGATATTGGCCAAGCCCGAATACTTCCTCGAGGAGCCTATGATCATCTTCGGTCCAGGAAATGGATTCTGTATAAGGATCGCATGAGCTACCTTCTTGGTCATCCTCCAGCATCTCAGCTATCTGGTCAACCTGTCTATGGTATTTGCTCGACCCAAGATTTTCTTCGAGAACACTATATCTTTCTTCGAGGCTCATATAATCTTCCTCGAGGGTCTTATACTCCTCTTCAAGGACTACGTACTCCCTTTCAGCTCTAATCTGAAATGACGTCTCCGCCTGCTAAGAACCGCTGCCCTGATGCGTGTCAATGGTGGGCCCAAGACCTACCTCCGGGTTTTCCCCTTTGGCTGACCCTCCAGACTGGTGAAACTCTCTGCTCGAAAATCCATCCTTATCTTCTACTTCAAAGAAGCTTATGAAGTTTTCCAAATGGTCTTCTCCATATTCATCATATTTCGGCAGACTAAAGCCTTCACTATGACCATCATCAACATGAGCCTTAGCAGAGTGATCGAAATATTCATGAAACAAAACGGATCCCCCTTCTTCAATCCTTAATTCTCCTTTCCTCCCTTCATTGTGCTCCTGGTTTGATAGCTTTCCAGACATCCTAAGGTTTTCTTCCATCTCTATTGCATCAATGAACATATGTTGTAGGTCGGAAGACCTTCTCTCCAAAAGATGAAGAGCCAAATCTGGGGGAAAAACAACTGCGTAGTGTAATTTCGCAGCATTCTCTGAGGGTTGAATTTCCTTCAGTATATCATAATAGAGATTGGCATACCTTCTATTAAAACAAGACAGGGTCTCATCCTTTCGCCTCCTTATGGATTGAAACTCTGAGAGAACCAGATCTCGTGACCTTCTCCTACCCCAAAACCTTAGAAAAATCTCAGACAATGCTCCCCATGTATCAATAGACTCAGGATGCAAATGCCTAAACCATCTCTTCACATTTACTTGGAGGGATTTTGCAAAAGCCCTCATACAGACGTCATCGTGTTCTACTTCGAAGAGATCCAGAAAATGATCAAAGCCTTGAACATGATTCTCTGCAGTAAGGACCTGATATTCCCCGTCAAAAACAGGGAGGTGTTTATAGTAGCCTGGAGGGAAATCATGAAGAATCCGGGGTAGCCTTAGGGGACTGTATCTTAGCTGGGCTCTGGAAGGAAAAGTAGCAGATGCAGGGAGGGTATCATTGGATTTACTCTCTGAAGATTCATGAGGCCGACTATGGTTCATACAGGGTTCAAATGAAAGGACGGGATCAAATCTAGGAGTAAAAGGAGAATGTACATTTTCAAATTCAAGTGAAGGATATACAAAGGAGACTCTCTCATGACCTAGATTTCTTCGGTGAGACCAAAATTTCTTGATATATATACATAAAGGTAAAAGGATGCCGACACAGAAGAATAGGGCTTCTTTGAGGATATTGATACTTTGATACCTAGAACTAAATTCTTCCATGTCTAAGGAAGTTGGGCTCGCTCTCTAGTGGAGTCTATGGATTGAACTTGGAATAAAAGAGTGGAGTCTCCAGGTGGATGACTACAACCCTTCTGGTGTCTGATTGTCTAGTGTCTGATTGTTTCCCACCATCAACAATCCGATCTATAACTTTGTCATTTTCCCAAGGATGGCGAGACAATCGCTTCCCCGACAATGACGCAAATTTGTTAACACCCAAATCGTACCCTCTGGGTTGTGGGAAAGGGAAAGTCGGGGTAACCACTAACTAACTTTAGACTAATGCTAATGACACAACACACTCTGAGAGGGATCTCTCTGCAAATATCTGAAAGACTGGAATAATCCAAAGGCGTCAACTATGAACAAAGAGACCAGCTTTCCTTAATCAAAAATATTCAACTAAAACATTAGCAGAAGGTCAGATTTCTAATAGGACAAAGTGTGAGAAAATGTTGGAGGGATAATCAAAAGGAAAAACAATTGGGAGATGGAGTCAAGATATTACACATAGATCAGAGAACAGTGCTATAGTGTGGACTACTCTAACAAAGGCAAGGTAGCCATTCGCCTATCGTCGTAAAGATATTTTCTGGTGGAAAAAGAAGAAAATAAGAACAGTCCATTGATATGAGCATCCAGCAAAGATGAATTCAATATCAACTTTAGTAGAAATATTTTGTGAACATCTGAGATAATAGCCAGAGTGAGTTTTCAAGAATTCCAAACTATTATACATTGATCTCAGAGATGAAGTGAAAAACATAATGTAAAGTCATAACAAGAAGCACATGCACATTAAGAAGAAGGAGAAGACTGACTACAAGTTAGAATGACATAGGAATCTCTGCAAAACAGTCTACCATAGGCACTGCACATTTGTATTAATATGAAATTCTCAAAAACCAGGCTCGTCCCTCAGGCCTTAGTCGAATGATTTTCCAACCCTTAATTATTCTATTACAAAGCATTTATAGGCTCTTGGCCTTGAATTAGTCCTTGGGAAATAAACAAAATTACGTTGCCACCTTGACAGCCCCAAATTTGGAATATTACATACTTGTCCAGTTCAAAACAGACTGACTAAGACGGGAAACAAAAATATTATGAACAGGGCGCCACCTTACTCTGAAGTCTTCAATTGGCCTTGCGAATTAAAGAAGTCTTCTATCTTCAGAGAGTTGTCCTCCTGTGCTTCGCAAGTTGGTGGAGGAGGTGTCATTTCTTCAGTAGGGAGTACGAGATCATGGATGATTTTTGTATCTTGCTGGATGCCCCCACCTTCGTCAGGGGTTTTCCCCTTTTTTCTGACGCCGAACCCTTTTGGACACTTGTCACTTTTCCGACTCCTCAGCTTCACTAGCAGAGCTGGATTCCACGTGGTCAAACACTGTAGGAGATGAAGGAACAGTTTCTTCCTACACGTCCGACCACACTTGTGCAGGCATGAAAATGACCTTCGATTCCTGTTCTTTCTCCATGATCCAATCCCAACTCAAAGATGCCCCGAGTCGCCAGGTGTACCATCTCCTCTATATACCGATCTCGCACAGTGAACGAAAAAACCATACGCGTAACTGCTGTGATGATGACAGCGGCTACGTGTGGCCATAATCGCCATGATAACTTGATCGGACCCTCCAATTAAGTAGCAATGATGTCCCAAGTCTGAGCTGACCTGAAACACTCTTGGCAAAGATCTCCAGATAGACATTGGAGCAGATGACGACGCTGAGGTGGCCTCCATCGCATCAACAATCATTGCGACAGCAGAGAATATTTTTTAATCCTCTTATCCCCCTGGCCTATTCTACATCATAACACTTTACCTCACTTCTCCCCCATATGCTGAAAGATGCAGGTCACATCATCCTCGCAGCCACTTAGGCCACCCAGCATCCCGCACAAGTGACCTTCCTCCAGCCTGCACCTCTATCACCTATCGCTCCGACCCCTTTTACCTCCACCAACACTTTCACTGAAGGGCATTTGACTCATACCAGAAGACAAGAGGCGGCCTGGTAACTGCTCTAGATGGTTGCTGGACAGAGAAACCGAAATTAATCCCCAGAGATGCTCTCCTAATTGGATCCCTCCACTAACTTGCGATCCCTTCCTTAGCATGTTTATAATTCCTTGAGATCCCCACCTTCGCACCTATATGGCTGGGAGCGATGTCTCTCCTGCTTACTCTCCTCGGTCTTCTTCCCGCATCTGGGGCCAAGGCCTAAAGTCACTAGTACCATAGAAACCTGTCTCCTATGGGTGGATCCCTTTTGTCAGAAACTATCCCAAACAGAGACCTGGTATTGACCCACATACGACTTTGAGCGGACCAACACTTACTTTGAATGATCAGCAAGGCAGGGGAAGTCAAGCCTAAAACGGGAAGTTAAGGAGGTTCGCCAACTCTCAGGCAGACTTTGAAAAAATAGGGCAATGACCGAAATCTCCATGGATACCTCCATCCTCAAATATCTGGGACTTCGAGAGACGAACACAGAACAAGTCGTTCTGGTCTAGGCCGAACCAAATACAGGACTCATGGAACCTTATGCACCTAGCTACATCTATGGGACCTTCAGACTTTAGCATGTTTTGGCGACAGGAAGCTGAATTTCTGCATTAGGACAAAAACCCCATCCCCCTAGAACAATCTCAAACCCTGAATCTGGCAGGAGACTGGCTCCTTGTCAGCCTTCCTGGTGACAAAACTCACTGCCTTCTTCGACTTACTTGTGACCAGAAACCGCCCTGAGCAAACAGGCCCCGGGAAAATAAAAATTTCGCCTTTACTCGTCGATGGCTATATATATAAATCATGTTCACTTATCCTCCGGGCTTATTCATAAGCTGCCTTCCAATCTTAGCCGTTAATCCCTCACGTGTCGATCTCTTCCATCAAATCCAGCCTTCTCTTTAACCACATATTTGACCCCCCTTCTGTCTCCACCGTGGGATCATTCCACGTGTCCCATTTTCCACCATCCGTCACTAATCATCGTACCTTGACAAAGTGGGATCGCAGACCCCTAAACCAGTTTCTGCTTTACCGCTCATCCCTTCTCAATCATGTCTGGTGGTGACATCTAGAAAATTGGTTTGTCCCTCGCTACCACCTTCCTATCTATCTAGCGCGCAACTTTTTAACGTGAGGATCCCCGTGGATCATCGATTCTCCCAAGGCCAATCTACACCATTTACCTCGTCACATCGCACTTACATCTGCGGGACCATTAAGCTTAACCGTAGGATATTACTCCGCCTTCTCGAGCCATCCACGTGGCCAGAGATCTACTTTCACGCTTTGGTGGTATCGCATGTTTATTAAAACGATACCGCTTACCACCTATCATTCTCGCGACATCTCCTTCTACCGCCACCTATCCAGCGGCATCCACCATCGCAACCACCCTTATGACTATTCCTCATGCACCTTATCCCCTCAACCGTCAACGAGGACCATTGATCTCCCTCGAGCGCCCATCTTACAGTGGAAAAAGGTTCGATGGTTGCCTTCTATATTATTTCCTTCGGACTATGGACTTAGGCTCACTTTGGGTCATTTTGGTCGCATTTCAATGCATTTTTCCCCTTTATTTGCCTTCTCCTAGAAAACTTAACACCCCCATATCCACTCTCTTATGCCTTTAGCACCTGGTTATGGGAAACAGGGGTAATCCTTGGTTTTTATCAAAAATAATTTGGGTTATCCCTTTATTCTATCCCCCTATCTATGCTGTAAAAATCAGGTGCTAACAACTGGCTCCAACTGAGGATGTTATCCTCCCTGTGAGGTAGCAAAGAACCTCGTAGACCGGGTGCCTGATGCATTGGGTGGTCTGGGTAAGAAAATTTTATCCCGGCATGGCAAAACTTGTGGGGGTTCGACTATGCGGTGCATCCTGCGGCAACTTGAACCCTAGCCAACTGCTCTGTCCGTCCGTACATTGGAAACTTCTCAAAAATCAAAAGCAAAAATGAAGTTGTACATTCTGAAAACAGACTGGAAATTACTGCAACTGGAAATTAATACTAAAGTTTGAAAAGTTAAAAATTTGAGGCTTATTTATGTACTGGCTACTATACTTGCGAGGTCGCGGCTTTAAGGAATGCAAAAGTGTCAGTGTAACCAGTCTAGCAGCTGGCACTCCAGGAGGGTCTTCTCATCCTGCTTAGTTGACTGCAGAACCAGAAGGTCCATGGCCCAAGGAGACGACGACGGACGAAATCCCTTCTAATGAAACCAGAACCTTTACCCCTATTGCAGAAGTCTTCCATATATTCTACTACTGGATCATAAAAAATATGGTACGCTTCACCTGTCTCTTGCACCACAGCAGACTTTCTTTTAGGAACGTCGTACAGATGCCCTGTGGTTCCTCTGGTGCCCAGGTCAGCTCCCAGGGTCGCGTACCTCTGACAAACCCCTATCCAAACTTGAAATTCATGCGTGCCGAAACCCTCGCATGACTTGGTAATACTAAGAACACCAACTCCGGATAACTTTCTTTCTGGGCTACTCATGATTCCTAGGTTGAAAATCCAGTTCTGCTCTAGAACTCCAGGAGAAAATCCTCCCTGTCCATTGAAAGGGTCTGGGAAAGGCCATTCTTCTAGAAAATCGGACACCAATCTTGAATGACTTGCACGAAACTCGTGTCGCCTAGCCTGGTCTCCTTCAAACGCCTCGATCATCTGGTCGACTAGAAGGGGATATTGGCCAAGCCTGAATACTTCCTCGAGGAGCCTATGATCATCTTCGGTCCAAGAAATGGATTATGTATAAGGATCACACGAGCTGCGTTCTTGGTCATCCTCCAGTATCTCAGCTATCTGGTCAACCTGTCTATGGTATTTGCTCGGCCCAAGATTTTCTTCAAGAGCCCTATATCTTTCTTCGAGGCTCATATATTATTCCTCGAGGGTCTTATACTCCTCTTCAAGGACTGTGTACTCCCTTTCAGCTCTGATCTGAAACAACGTCTCCGCCTGCTGAGAACCGCTGCCCTGATGCATCTCAATGGTGGGCCCAGGACCTGCCTCTGGGTTTTCCCCTTTGGATGACCCTCCAGACTGGTGAAACTCTATGCTCGAAAATCCGTCCTTATCTTCTACTTCAAAGAAGCTTATGAATTTTTCCAAATGGTCTGCTCCATATTCATCATATTTTGGTAGAATGAAACCTTCACTATGACCATCATCAACAGGAGCCTCAGCAGAGTGATCAAAATCTTCATGAAACAAAACGGAGACCCCTTCTTCAATCCTTAATTCTCCTTTCCTCCCTTCATCGTGCTCCTAGTTTGATAGCTTTCTAGACATCCTAAGGTTTTCTTCCACCTCTATTGCATCAATGAACATATGTTGTAGGTCAAAAGACCTTTTCATGTCCCATTGACTTCATTGTGCATTGATTTCGTAAACTAGGGTTTTGCTCAGTTTCCTTTAATGCAACTCTCGCATTGGTGGATCAACTCTGCAAAACCCTCGATCGTACCAGTGTTAGCCATGTTCCCATATTGGCATTTCCCATACACACTTAAAAGATCCAACGGCATGTAATTTTGCTGCTCCGTTTGTTTTTTCACTCCTGGACTAAGAGTCACCTAGTGTCCCTGAACGGCATTTTCATGCTACTTTCAACTCGACATAACTCAGCAACCGGAGGTCGGATCGACAAACCGTCGACTCCATTGGTCTCATAGCATGCGATTACCTCTAGGGGGCCCTCTCCACCATGTTTTCATGGCCAAATGACTTCATTGCGCATTGATTTTGTAAACTAGGGTTTTGCTCAGTTTCCTTCAATGCAATTCTCGCATTGGTGGGTCAACTCTGCAAAACCTTCGACCGTTCTAGTGTTGGTCGTGTTCCCATATTGGCATTTCCCATACACACTTGCAGGAGCCAATGGCATGCAATTTTTTTGCTTCATTTTCTTTTTCGCTCTCGGACCGAGAGTCACTGAGTGTCCATGAACGACATTTTCATGCGACTTTAAACTCGACATAACTCAGAAACCGTAGGTCGGATCGATGAACTGTCGACTCCGTTGGTCTCCTGGCATGCAATTACCTCTAGGGGGCCCTCTCCATCTTGTTTTCATGGCCCATTGACTTCATTGTGCATTGATTTCATAAACTAGGGTTTTGCTCATATTCCTTCAATGCAACTCTCGCATTGGTGGGTCAACTCTGCAAAAGCTGAGGGCTCTGAAGGGAAAGATCTCTTGTTGGAGTCAACTCTAAAGGGAAATATCTCTGAATGGAGTCATGTTTGTGGAGACTCCAATTGAATATGGAAATATGACATCAAAATTTCTTCACCTAAATGATTTAAATGGAGTCATGAGGTGAATTATCTTCACCAAGGGTACGTGGTAGGATATAACCAAGAAATATTTGCACAATCTAGTAGGAAACGATTTCCAAATATCCAAAGGTGTCATGTCATGAGCGCATTCTTGCTCTTTAGTTCTCCCAGTTCAACAAGAAGCGGACTAGACATGGGAGAATGCCCCAAGTGCTCTACTTAGAGAGACAATTGATTTATGGAAGGAAAAATATTGAGATACCCTGTACATATATAGTTCAACTACTTTCATAGTTGTAATGAGGTTACTGTGAAATGAAGACAAGCAGTAAAATATCCCAATATCCCAACAAGTTAAGTGAGGTTAATCTTTTGGGGGTATTTTTTGGAATAAGATCTAGGGTTTTACCCTAGGGAAATTTTGAAAATAAGAGTAGTAGTTGATTAGTAGAAAACCCTAGGTGACAAGACCATATACCTAACCTCTATGTGAGAAAATAGAAAAAAAATAGGGTTTCACGAACTACAAACCATAAACCTAAAAACCAGGGTTTATAAATTTACACATATAGTTAACTACAAACTAGGGTTTTATGAATTAGTCCACACAGACTTATGTGGACCAACAAGAGTCCAAACTCTTCAAGGTGAGTTGTACTTCATGCTTTTCATTGATTTATCGCGCATGACATGGGTCACCTTCTTAGGAAATAAGTCTGAAGCTTTTGAAAACCTCAATCTTTTCAAAGCTAAAACAGAAAATGAATGTGGACAAAAAATTAAGTGCTTAAGCTCAGATAATTGACAAGCAAGAAAGTGGTAAGAAGAACCAAATGACTCATTCTGTGGTCATTTGGAGAGGACCCTAATACCCTAGATAATGAGGTGGACAAAGGTCATGGTTGGACGATGACTTGGACAAGACAAACAAGACAAGAATGAGTGACATGGAAAAGAATACATGGGCCAGATGACCATTTGGACAAGCAAGAATGACTTGAAGAAAGCAAGAAAGCACAACAAGAATGAGTGACATGGAAAAGAAGACATATGCCAAGCAAGCATAAGCTTGCGGCCGCTAAAATGGCAAGTAGTAATGTGAAGGAGAAGCAAGGATGCAGGCATCTTCTCAGAACACCCTGCGACCATTGAAGAGACAGCTGCGGGCATCTCCTCGAGCAACTGCGGGAATCCTGAAAGAGGTATTGCAGGCATGACTAAAGTGATCTCATGAGGGCATCAAAAACACAAATATGAGGGCATGTTAATGAGGACATCTACGGGCATGGTGTGAGGAATGATGAAGACCACTATGCTTGTGGGATCAAAGACCAAACAAATTAATATTTGTTTAGGATAACGTGGAGGAAAAAACAATAAAAATATTTTGATTATTTGTTGGACAAGTCAGCTTCCAGCATTCAAGAAAATAAAATGAACATCAATTTTATGGATTAAAAATATTAGTTGTTTTGGATTAAACAAGTCGACCTCCCTAGATGATGGACAAAACAAACATATAAATAGAGGAGGAGTTGAGTGGAGATTTCGGTGGATTGTAGAAGATAAAAATTTGCATGGTTCAGGAACTCTGATTCCGGGCTTCAGGCAGGAGGAGGACAGTAGCATGGATCAGTCAAAGATACATTTTTGGGGGGGATACATATTGGTGAGATTATGCTGGAGATGTTGATGTATGAACATAGAAGAATGAATTCTTGGTGCAACCCGTACAAATCAGTTAAGTTTAACTTTCATCTTTGTAAATATATATGAATTGGATTGATTAAGGTCAATCCCTAATTGGGAGAAAGGGTGGTTCTAGGGGACAATATTTTTTCCACATTCAGGTTGCATCCTGACTAAAACATCTCCGTTGAAGCTAAAGATGAGTTATTATTTGAGGTTGGAGCCTCTGAATGACCACTTGTAGCTGGTGTGTGTACTATGTGTTGCAGCATGGAATTTTTATATATAAATTACATATTAATACAAAGTGGAGCAAATTCATTGTTGATGTTATTTTAATGGTTATATTTTTTTGAGTGTTGTGTGTTTCTCATAGTGTTTCAAACTCTTACTTTTTTTTCTTTTTATCCTTTTTGTACTATCGATGTGGCATGGAACGCAGATTCCCATGCAGCATTAGGTTCCTAGGTTCCTACATGTCATCACGCGATGTGGCCATGTCATTTTCCATTCCCCTCTGATCCTTCCATGTCGTGGTGACCCTTTTAATTTACCATAAACAGTTTCTGGATTAATGATAAATGGTTTTTTGACAACAAATTTCTCCTTCACATGTGCAAACCATCCTCCCCACAAATGGTACTAATCTATCGTTCTGTGGACCCATATTAGGGCTTCACCATACATGGAAAAGTGCCTCGGAATATCTCTCGTTTATCTTATTTTTCTCAAATAGTCCAGATTGTGCGCTAGGACAATGCAATCTAATCCCATCCATTTGCGACAATAAATTTCGATCACCTTCCATCCTCGTGAATCATCAAGATCATATGATCCAACATGTGCAATCGAATATTATGGCATTCACATTAAGGTCTCCCTTATTAACTCCCAACCACTTCACTTTCTTGTGAATGGTCCAGATTGCACAATGGAACTTGTGCAATTAAATCATGGTCATTCATTACAAGTTTCCCAATTAAAAATCATGCTTCTTCCTACCCCGTGAATGGTGAGGATATTATCTGATTAACATGCTCAATAAATCTAGGCCATTCATGAAAAGTACCCCAATTTTACACCTCGTGCACCACTTCCCCACATAAATGGTGAGGATGATGTTTCTGAAACATGCTCAATCAATATGGGACATTTGTGGAATCCCCCCACTTATTATCCTTTAATATAATCCATCCCCATAGATGGTGAGGATCTTGCCTTCGAACCTCCATGAGCCAATCTCATCCATTCGCAATAGACAATGATCTGCCTATTTCCACTCAGATCCACCTGGATTCCAACTAGATCCCTAAACTCTACCACTTGTGCACTTGTCCAGTGTGATTGGTCCATGTCATATATCCTATCCATGTGGATCCTTGATGTCGGACCTCCGTCCATGTGGAATTGGTGGGGACCACCTCAAATTTTTCCCAAATTTTCAAATTTTCATAAATATGTAAAATTTTAATTCGACAGCAAAGGGGCTTATTACAAAATTTCAAGTGACCCTTTTTCCTAACCTGGAAGTTTCTCTATCACATAAAAAAATCAAAAAAAATCATGGATAGCTCTACAAATTTAAAAAAAAATCCAAATTTTCTCAAACTATTCTGTTCAGATATCCACATCATCTTTTTCAGGATCTTGCATGCAATTAGGGTTTGCATGCAAATTCTAGGGTTTGCATGCACTTTGCATGCATCCCAGTCACCAGGTTGATGCCTCCAGCACCTTAGCCACCTTATTCTAGCACCCGGGAGCCACTTACTTCAGAGTCTTAGCCCTCCTAGTCTGGAAGGCTCCCACTTCTCACCTACTGCCAGAGAAGGGCGCACTTCTTCACCTACCATTGCAGTTCCACTTCAGTTACACTCAGTTAGCTCCGATTCTCCCTGATTTGAGGCTAGTTTCACTCCTGACTGACTGTTTCACTTCCGTTGGACCTCCAGATTGACTAGATGACTTGTTCTGACTTCAGTTAGCCTCCCATGCACCCCCCACTGAGCCTCCTTCCCTTAATCAGTGCTACACACTTCAGTTACACGTGTTACACTCAGTTAGACTCAGATTGACACTTGGATGACTGGTTCTTGTGCATTGATGACCACCACCGATTGATGATGAGGACTCCTAGATGGAGTCAAGCTACTCCATTCAGTGATTCGAATGACCTCCTTAGGCAATTCGAATTGCTCAGTCATAGTTACTGTATTCTATTGTAATCATTCACCCTTACTGGGATATTGAGCATTGATGCATGTTTTGCACAGTTTTACACCATATTTTCTATATTCATCTGTTGTGATTGATTTACTTGTTCATTAGATTTGCTGTGACTAATTTTACATGGTATCAGAGCCATTGCAGGGACACGATCTCTTTTCTACAGGTGTTTTTACAAGAAGATTTGAGTGAATTGCTCAAAAATTTCAAAAAGTTTTGGCATGAAAGATCTCAAGGGCATTCGCTCTTGTGCATGCAAAGCTTGAAAATACATCCAATACCACTCCAGAAGCTTGATTTTCCACATAATTCTTGGATCTGATACATTGGACCCATTCAACATTGTTTGATCTCCAATCCTAGGTGTGATGCAACTCTAAAAGGGTGGATTGTTCGACCTCATTGTTCTTGGTTTATTGTGATTTGCAGGTTATTGTCTCCATCATTTGCATTCGCTACTCTTCCCTTGCAAGCTGTCATGTACCCACCTGCTGACCCAATGCAAGGCAGGAAACATGATGCCAAAATCAGGGCTTTTACATGATCTCAACCCATTACTAGATTCACAAAAATGATAATAGGGTGTGCAGATGTAAAACAATCAATTATGCACAGCGGAAACAACATCCACACAATCTTCATACGCATTCAACATGTCAATTTCGGACATTAATAAAAACATTTCAGAAATAAATACATAGACAGGAACACTTATCTTCATTTCAATTGACCCAAGCAACTAGCAACTAGCTATGTCGCTGCAACGTTCCACCCAACCGTAGGCTCTTCGACAGCTTATACTGAGTCCGTCCGAAGGCCACCCCCGAGCTGGGCATGATTCTCACAAGGACAAAGGGGACATTCACGCTCACCCACAGTCTATTAACCATTTTATTTTAGCCAAGCCAGTCTAACTGGGTTTATCAGGCTGCACTTGCACAATGGATGCTCATTCCCAATCTCAAGCCAGAACCATGGATTACCCATCACCCATGCCCATCATACTCTTCTTTCTCACAGCAAAAAAAATGATTATTGACAGGGTTACACATTTACAACAGAGGTGTTCACAAAACAGGGTCCACATTGGTTCTCCCAACTCTTGGTTCACCCAAACGAACTGTGGAATTTCGATTTCAACCCCAGGGAGCAAAACCGATTTCTCTCCACTGGTTAGGATCCCTTCCAATGGCCTAAACGACCCCCAGGAAGACCCAAAACGTTCTGCTCTCTTTCCCCACGGGTAACCAACACAAAAAATCCCCTTCCCAGCTAAAAGATGAAGGGAGACACAGAAAAATGAGGGAGGAAAACGCCCAGGCAGCTTGAGCTACGTGAGAGAGCAAGGCCATGGTGAATAATGGCTTAGGCAGCCGTTTCGTGGCTCTATTCTTTCCCAAAAAGACCAACACGTTTTTCCATGAAGGGTGGCTTGCCCATACCCGATTTTGGACAGCCATACCTTCCCATTCCCAAGGCAATAACTTCCCCAACCAACTCTTGGGAGAAATCAATGGTTGGGTACAAAATTCAACATGGGTAGTTGAGGGTTTGATGGGTTCCCTCATTGACACTTGGCTTGAATCTATTGGCTCAAGGCTTTGAATGTTTTCCCTCCCAATTCCTTGTGAAATCATGCCCCCATCTCTTTGTTGCATTGCATAGCTAGTTGTGGGTATTTTTATTAAAATGCATATTACATGATATTTGAATTTCCAATGTGCATTGCTAGCACGCAACCCATATGCATCACTAAATCGATGGCGGGGCCTTGGCCTTGAGCTCCTCACCATGATTTCATAAAACTATTACATCATTTATAGTGTTAATGCCATGGGGCCAAACTGGGGTCATTACACAAGCTTCTCTACATCAGTGTGCACTCGCTCCTAGAAATGGAATACTCTTCTTCAAAGCCTATCCTCACCCCATTCAATTATTTTGATTGGAAAGATGATATGGAGATCATATTACGTTCAAAAGGTTGCTACCGAGTCACTCTTGGTCTTGAATTGGAGCCAAACAACTTGTCAGATAGAACCAAACACTACAACAAGCTTGATGAAGCTTATGGTCTTCTTTGTCTCTCCATCTCCAAAGATCTTCACTTCCATCTCAGTGGATTGAAGACTCCAAAAGCTAAATGGGAGAAACTTGAAACACTATTTGGAAAGCAGGACGAGCTTAGGGCTTTTCAATTAGAGAATGAATTGATTGCCCTTAGTCCTGAGAATTTCGAGACCATAAATGAATTCTTCACAAAATTCAAGAACTTGAACTTGCAGTTGAAGAACAGTGGAGTTATCAAAGAGGATAAACAATTGATCTTCTCCATTCTCAGCAAGCTTGGTAAAGATTATTCGGTATTTGTCTCTACTTTCAATTCCGGTTGGCTAACTACCCCGAATTGGAAGATGCCTACCTTGAATGCCTTCATTGATTCCGTCACAAAAGAGCATGACAAGTTGATTCAAATGGGGTCCATAAGCTCCAAAGATTCAGCCCTATATGTTCAAGGACCGAAGATCTCGAATGGTAAAGGAAAGCAAAAGAAGGAGAAGCCCAAATTCGAGCCTCACAAGCAAATAGAGAAAGGAAAACAGACGGATGCACCATCCAGTTCAAAGTTCAAGCAAAAGGGGAAAGAAGGTAACCAAAAATCTAAATGTACTTATTGCAACCATGGATTTCATCTCGAAATTTCATGTATGAAGAATACTATAGATCAAATGGACCTCCTTTTGGAAAAGAACAACATCACTCTTCCTGACGGTGCAAGGAAGAAGGATAGGAATGATGGTCATGAAAGAGGACAAGCACTCATGGAAACTGTTTCGAAGCCCACTACTCTCTTGATAGATTCGGGTGCATCGAATCATATGGCTGCAAATATTGATTCTTTTTCTTCATTTGATCCAAACAGCTCCATCCCCATCCATTTGGGAGATAACTCAAAAATGTCTTCAAAAGGCAAAGGTACGATTCATGTAGATCATGGAAGCTTTCAGAATGTTCTCTATGTGCCTTCCTTGGCATCAAATCTTCTTTCTATGTATCAAATGACACACACTGGTGAACCGAAGCAAGTTACATTCAGCCCTAATACAGTTGAAATTTCTGATATCAAAAGTGGAAGACTTGTTGCAATCAGAAAGACAAACCACACTGCAAAATGCTATGAGTTTTCACACTTTATTCCGCTTGCAAAGCCCACTGCTCTTCGCACACATGGTAATGAGGTTAGTAGGCTTTGGAATGAAATATTTGGACATCTTAATTATAAGTATTATCTACTTCTATCAAAAAAATCCATGGTAGATGGTCTTCCACAACTCCATTCCTCGAAGGGAATATGCACTGGTTGCATTATTGGGAAGCACCCCAAGCATGGATTCGACCGCGGAAAAGCTAGCAGAGCTTCTACACTTTTGGGGTTGATACATTCTGATATCAGTTGTCCAATGCCCCATACTTCATTAAATGGTTCAAGGTATGTTTTGACATTTATTGATGATTTTTCCCGCTTTACATGGGTATTCTTTCTCAAAAACAAGTCAGAAGTGCTTGGAAAATTCAAGGATTTTAAGGCTTCTGTTGAGACAGCCACTGAGAGCAAGATCAAAGCTCTTAGATCTAATAATGGTGGAGAATATATCAAGTCCGAGTTGCTGCAACTTTGTGCCCAAAGCGGAATTCAGATCCAACATACAGTTCCCTACACACCCCGACAGAATGGTGTAGCGGAAAGAAAAAATCGGTCACTGAAAGAGATGGCTACATGCATGATTGAATCAAAAGGTTTGGCTACAAATATTTGGGATGAAGAAATCAATGTTGCTACATACATACAAAACCGTGTTCCACATTCATCCGTGAAAGGTATGACTCCTTTCGAAGCATTCTTTGGTCACAAACCGGATGTGTCAAATTTGAGAGTTTTTGGCTCTACTGCATGGGCTAGAATTCCTTCCAAGAAGAGACGAGCTTTGGATCCACAAAGTATTGAGTGCATACTGATAGGATATGGGGAAGAATCAAAAGCATATAAACTCATGTATATCATATCTAAAAAGATATTCATAGAGCGCAGTGTGCAATTTGAAGAACCGCTTCAAGAATTGCAACTAGTCGAGGAAGAGACTGTCGATTCACCGCCTTCACCAGAAGAAGATCCGTGCAGTGATAATGAAGGTATGAGTTCTGATATTTCTGATAATGTAGCAGCATATGATGATCATGCCATATCAGGTTTGTAATCCGACCATTATGATCCTCCTCAGTTACCAAAGTGGGCCCAAAACACTCTTCAATCTACTGGTTCGAACCTTGGAAATCCTGCTGATCCGAGACGAACAAGAGCAGACTTTCAAAGAGCAGGTATGGCTCTTTCTATTGCTGATCCATTACTTCCTGATATTTGTTATTTGATGGCTGGTTCAGATCCCACATCATACTATTTTTCCCACCAAGATCCGAGATGGAAAAGTGCCATGGATGAAGAGTACAGTTCTCTTCAAAAGAACAACACATGGGAGCTAGTTTCTCTTCCACCTGGAAGAAAATTAGTGAAGTGTAAATGGGTCTGCCGCACGAAAGTTTCTGCTGATGGCTCTATCAGAAAATACAAAGCAAGGTTGGTGGCAAAAGGTTTCTCCCAACTCCAAGGAGTGGACTACACTGAGACCTTTGCATCGGTTGCAAAGATGGATTCCATCCGCCTTGTTTTGGCTATTTCTGCATCCAAGCACTGGGAAGTGCACCACATGGATGTGAAGAGTGAATTTCTACATGGATACCTTGCTGAAGAGGTATATATGCAGCAGCCAGAGGGCTACACATCAGATCCATCATTAGTTTGCAGATTGAAGAAATCTTTGTATGGGTTAAAACAGGCCCCAAGAGCTTGGTACGCAAAGATGGACTCCTTCCTTCTTTCTCAGAATTTCCAAAGATGCAAATCTGATCCGAATGTGTATCTTCAGCGAGTTAAAGGTAATTTTTTGGTTATTGTACTTTATGTTGATGATCTTCTCATTACTGGTAGCACTCTTACTTCAATAAACAAGCTAAAAACTACCTTAAATCTAGCCTTTGATATGAGCGATTTGGGCTTGCTGAGTCACTTTTTGGGCTTGGAGATAGCTCAAAATTTTGATGGGATCACTATATCTCAGCAAAAATATGCTTCCGACCTGTTATTCAATTTTAATATGGCTGAATGTAAGGCAGCCCCATTCCCATTCCTCTCATGAATCAGTCTTGAGGAGGGAGATTCTACACCACTTGCAGATTGCAGTATGTATCGACAGTTGATTGGTTCACTACTTTATTTGACACACTCAAGGCCCGATATTTCATATGCCATGAGTGCCATGTCAAGGTATATGCAGCAGCCCCATGAGCTTCATTGGCGAGCAGCCAAGCGGATCTTGCAGTATGTGCAAGGTACGAGACAGTTTGGCATACATTATGCTGTAGATTCTGAGCTTGATTTCATTGGTTTTACTGATTCAGATTGGGTAGGTGATAGCATTGATCGGAAGTCCACTTCCGGTTATGTTTTCATGATTGGTCATGGTTCTATTTGCTAGTCCAACAAAAAGCAAGCAGCCATTGCACTTTCTTCAGCAGAGGCAGAGTATCGATGGGCAGTCAATGCCTGCATTCAGGCAGTTTGGTTGCAAGGTATTCTTTCCGAGTTTGGTTTTGGTGGAACTACTTCGACTGTCCTATTTTGTGACAATCAAAGTGCTATCAAGATCTCCATAGATCCAGTTCTGCGGCAGAGGACCAAACACATTGAGATTCATATGCATTACATTCGACAGTTGGTGCATGACCGCACCATCATTCTGCAATATTGCCCTACTGATGAGCAAATTGCAGACATCTTCACCAAGAGATTCACTGAGAAGAAGTTCTCTTACCTCCGTTCACTGTTGCGGGTGAGTTCCATCATGGTGGAGACAAATTGATCCATTATTATGCTTTAGCTTGAGGGGGGGCTTTCTTCCCACTGGGTTTTCCCTCTTTCCTCACTTAGTTTATTTTCAGCATTTTTTTGGATTATTGTATTGGGGTGACCTTTGGTCTCAGTTACCAGGGCCCCACATTATTTTTTGCACATCATAGTCTAGCTTGAGGGGGGGTGTTCGGATATCCACATCATCTTTTTCAGGATCTTGCATGCAATTAGGGTTTGCATGCAAATTCTAGGGTTTGCATGCACTTTGCATGCATCCCAGTCACCAGGTTGATGCCTCCAGCACCTTAGCCACCTTATTCTAGCACCCGAGAGCCACTTACTTCATAGTTTTATCCCTCCTAGTCTGGAAGGCACCCACTTCTCACCTACTGCCAGAGAAGGGCGCACTTCTTCACCTACCACTGCAGTTACACTTCAGTTAGCTCCGATTCTCCCTGATTTGAGGCTAGTTTCACTCCTGACTGACTGTTTCACTTCCGTGGGACCTCCAGATTGATTAGATGACTTTTTCTGACTTCAGTTAGCCCCCCATGTGCCCCCCACTGAGCCTCCTTCCCTTAATCAATGCTACACACTTCAGTTACACTTGTTACACTCAGTTAGACTCAGATTGACACCTGGATGACTGGTTCTTGTGCATTGATGACCACCACCGATTGATGATGAAGACTCCTAGATGGAGTCAATCTACTCCATTCAGTGATTCGAATGACCTCCTTAGGCAATTCAAATTGCTCAGTCATAGTTACTGTATTCTATTGTAATCATTCACCCTTACTGGGATATTAAGCATTGATGCATGTTTTGCACAGTTTTACACCATATTTTCTATATTCATCTGTTGTGATTGATTTACTTGTTCATTAGATCTGCTGTGACTAATTTTACATATTCTACCATTACTACTGGTATACCACAATATTCAATAACTGAGCTCAATTAAAACACCATTGTTAACTAAAACCACAATTTACATAGAAGAATTTTGTAAAACAATTGTTATGCAAACTTTGATTTATACATGTAAATGTGGATACTATCCCATATAACCCGATGTTGTAACCAAGAGCTTCGATGCCACTCTATAACATCCCCATCCATATTGTTGACTACAAGAGGGGTAATCTCATATTTCGTGTTCCAAATTTCACCCTATGGGCCATTGTAGGAATTCATGAATAAAAAATGCATGTGAAAATGCATAAATGTAAAACATAGTAAAATTAAAACTCTATCCACACACACAACATGCATAAATGTCACATACCCGATGACCTCATGGTGCCTTTAGGGCCATGGGATACTTAAACTACTATCTTGAATCCCCTCTGATACTCAATTTCATTTTCTACTAGTTCAATTAAAATTTACAATGGAATTATATATGTGAATAAACACCTAGATTTAGTATAAATATACACGAGATTCTTACAGTTATCTTCTACAAGAATGAATTCACTCGATGCCATTAATTCCATGCATTTTAACCATATGAAAAAATTAATTAATTAAAATACATAGCATAAATAAATACCAATCATTTATATACAGATGGATACTTAAATGAAAAATATAACCAAGTGACTGTAGACAAAGGACGTTCCTTCCAATCGTAGGATCTATCAAGCCATATCTTTCTTTGACATGCCATAAGAGGGTATCAAGTTCTTTAGCTATAGCTATCCCAATCCACTAGTACTCCTTCCCTATCATCTTGCGCAACAAAGGAAAAGGGATCCCTTCTGTGAGTTAACAGTCCCTCATGTTTGTTACCCCAATTCCCTTCAAAGGCTCCAACATAGGCCGCCCAAGAACTCTCTGTTCTAAGACTCGAAGGAGCTCAGTTGTTCTTGGTATGGGTCCAAACTATAGTATGGGTGATGGTGGTATGGGTGAAGGTGGTTTAGAGATGACAACAATCGATAGCTCAATCATGGAGGAATGATGGCAAAAATGATTATGAATGGCTAGTTCTCAAGAATTTATATGCATGTTCAGAACTAGCCAAGTGGCATGCATGGATAATGGGAACCAAACAAATGGAATATATGGGATTTTACACTTTTCCCCCTCTAATCCCAATATTAGGATAATTAACCCAAGATTGTGGATAATGCACTTTTATAAAGAGGGATTAATAGAACTTAGATAGAATGAATATTAAGGATAATGACTTGAATTATAAGTCACTAGGGCCATGTCTCTTTCAACCCACTCTTCACTCGCCCTCTTTTGGAATTATATCCCCCCATATCTTATTCATCCTTTAGTCTGCAATAGTCATGGATTTTATATTAATAAGTGAAAAATGTACATAATTACATACTCTAGTCATTATAGACCATTCATTTCTAGCTTTTTAGCCATTTCATCAATATTTGCATAGTTTACATACTGGGGTCAAAAACATGTGTTGCAATAGATCAAATGCATTCAAAACCAAAATTGTCCATCTCAATGAGTAGGTAAAATGTCGAGTTCATATGTTTTTCCAATTTTGACTTCTGGTGTCATTTTTATCTACAATTTTTCCAAAATTGTACTTTCATGCCCAAATAGTGGATTTTGGCCCTTCTTCCGCACCTCTACTCCACACCCTTTGGGATTTAGCAAAAAACCACCTGGGTTATTTATGTGCCTAGACCACAACTACACCATAAAAATTTCAACCCCAATAGATCACATGTCAAGTCATTGGGTATTGGTCTTTAAAGACCCCTATTTCCTCATTTATGAAAAAATAGAGCATAATGGGTCTACACCCCACTCTAGCAATTATGTATTTTTCCTTAATGGCATCAAAATGTCGCAGGTTTCATCTAATTTTGATCTAATCTACTCTTGTTATGTCCAAAACAATTTTTACAATCCATACTTTTTTTCTTTTCATCTTTTTCATCTTGCAAATGTGGCATGATTCTAACATGATGTGGCACATGGCTTCCCATGTAGCATTAGGATCCTATGTGTTATCACCCAATGTGTCCATGTCATTTCCCCACCCCCCCACCCCCCGTGAGTCTTCCATGTCATTGTGACCCATTTCCTTTACCATAAATGGTTCCTCGGTTAATGATAAATGGTTTTTCGACAATAGATTTCTCCTTCACATGTGTAAACAATCATCCCCACAAATGGTCCCAATTTATCCTCCTATGCCACATTAAATCTCATCCATTCACAACAGAGTTACTTGAATTATCTCTCATTCATATTATTTTTCCAAAATGTTCCAAATCGCATGCTAGGACTTGTATGCTCTAATACTATCCATTTGTGGCAAGCTCCCTTTTATAACCTCCAATCACCTTCCATCCCCGCGGATGATCAATATCATTCGATCCAACATGCATGATCAAATTTTAGTTTTTTACCGTAAGGTATCCCTTATTAACTCTCAACCACTTTACTTTATCATGAATTGCCCAAATTGCACTATGGAACTTGTGCGATTAAATCATGGCCATTCACGACAGGTTGCCTAGATTAAACCTCATTCTTCTTCCCACCCCACGAATGGTGAGGATATTCTCTCATCAACTTGATTGATAAATATGGTCCATTCGTGGACCGTGGTAGGTACCTCATTTTAACACATCATGCATGAGGATGATGCCGCCAAAAAATGCTCAATAAATCCAAGTGATTTGTGGAATCCCCTAGTTATTGTCCTCCTATTAACCCCAAAGGTGTCCTAAGGTTAAATATAGACTATGCCAGGGCACGATGAGGCTTGATATTAAATATTTAGAGCTTAATATTTCTTGCAATGTGATATTTTATGGTTTATGTGTGAAATATTGCAGATGTGAAGGTGATGGATTGACTTTTATACAGGGATTTTGTTCCATAGGAATTTTGAGGTGCATATTTCAACAATTAAATGTAGGTGAAGGTGAATTGAGGAGGTGGAAACAAAAAAGAAGTGAGTGAGGTGCTATTGAGACAAATATTACACATTTAGGGTGGAATAAAACATATTAATCTTATAAAGAACTCAGTAGTTTAAACATAATGCAAATCATTCTTAATAGTTGCAGAAAAATGGTAGCACTAGACATCCATATATTTAGATAGAAACATAAACCTTCAATCACTATGTAGTAGAAGTCTAGCTCATCATCAGTGGAGTCATCAATGCTCAAGTAACTGTCAACCGTCAGTCAAACTAAGTCTAACTGAGTGTGGTAGGTGTAACTGAGTGTAACTGGAACTAACTGAATTAAGGAGGCTCAGTGGAGGGTGCATGAGGAGTTAACTGGAGTCAGAATGGGTAGTTCAGTCTCACTGGAGGTCTATCGGAGTGATACAGTCAGTTGAGAGTCAGTCTAGTGTTAAATCAAGGAAAGAACTGATGATAACTCAACTAACTGAAGTACAACGGAATGGTAGGTGAGAGAGGGCAAGTTGCTTCCTTAAATCAAGGAGGAAGGGTGAACTAAGCTCTAGGAGGGCTAAAACTGATCAGAGAGAAGCTCCTGGGGGCTGGCTAACTGAGGCTAGGTGCTGGGACTGATGACTAGGATGCATGCATTCTGCATGCACGCATGCTGCATGCAGAAATGCATGCAAGACTGAAAATGGAAATAATGGAAATACTGGTAGGACTAGGATGGAGTATAGGAATATCCTAACACCCCCCCTTAATCCATCCTGGGCCCTGGTAACTAAGACCAAAGGTCACCCAATACAATGAATAATAATAACAATCAATAAACTGAGGAAATGGGGAAAACCTCATGGGAAAAATACCCCCCCTCAAAATAGACTATAAGGCACACACAAAAATAAATGCTCCAAACTCAAGCAGGTGTGATGCTTGGTCATATGTATGGAGGTATCTTCTTCTTGGGAAGAAGTGGATCATGCTCAAAAAGCATGTGCTTGTACTTGCTCTTCAGATCGAATGTAATGAGAACAAATCCAAAAGTATGAGGATGATCCTTGAACCTGTGATTCAAATCAGCTGAGGTAGGATCAAAAACATGAATGTGCAGATAGTCTTTTGTCTTCTCCTTCGAACCATCATGGGTGAGATTATGCCAAAAGGAACCATCAAATAATAGTAAATTTTTTGAATCCAAATCAGATCCAAGACTTAAAGAATGGTTTCTTAAGATCTCCTTTGCACCATTTGAGGTGAGATCTAAACCATTGAATGCATGATAAATTATCCCAAGTAATGATTTCTTAGAATCCAAATTAGATCCAAGACTTGAATCATGGTTTCTTGAGATCTCCTTTGAACCATTAGAGGTGAGATCAAAACCAGTAAGTGCATGAGAAATTATCCCAAGCAAATGGCAATGGCCATTATCTTCAATAACCTTCTGAAAGCATGAAATAATGATCATATAGTAGTACATAAGAGGTGAGTGATCAAGGAGAGCGAATGCATTACCTCTAATGGCTGATTTTACCTCCGAAACATTCAATAGATCATGATGCAAACCAACAAACTCTGGTGCAAGAGAGGATTTAGGACCTTCTACAATTTCTAGAGTGTGAGCTAGCACAGAATTCGAAATAGAAGAAATTTGGAGCATGAGTGTAGAATCTGGAAGTTCTTCTTCTTTGTGGCTAACTTCAATATGAGATATGTTTGATACTGGTTCATGACCTGTGAGATCATCAAGGAAAGCGAATGCAATAGTGGGCTTGCTCTCAAAATGGATTGGACCAATCCCTTAATTCTAATTGCCAAATCTTTCATCCAAGTGGGCCCATATCTCTTTTGGAGATTCAACATCATCAAGGAGGTCATATGCCATGCATTGAGGCATAGCAAACATCACAGTTGCAATGACATTGTCAGCTTTATTTAACTAGTCTTTCTCTTCTTCATAGGATTCGAACTCTCTTTCAAAACAATAATCAAAGAGACCATGGCTCTTCAAATATGCTATCATTTTTTGTTTCCATTCATCATAGTTGAATGGAGAAAGAAGAGGGATTTCTTCTGAATACATGGAAGCTATAGAAGACCTGCAAAAACAATAGAAATTATCTGCAACTGCTACTGCTGCAACTGCTACACTCAAAATCTTGATAATAACCTACAAAAAACTCTCAGGAATGGAGATAAACAATACTCTCAACATGCTCTGATACCATGTGAAAATCCTCACAGCAGATCTAAGAGATGATGTGTACCTCACAATGAAAGAATTTAGGAATAAGATTAAGAGTGGTCAATGCAGTAAGATGAGCAACAAAATAATAATACGATTACTTCAGCATTAATGACTCCACTGATGATGAGATAGACTTCTAGTTGTGCTCCGATGACACTCCAGTGATCTTTTGATCACTCCATGAAGGCTAATTCGAATTTCCACCTTGGAATTTGAATCCTCATGCATTGTACTACTTATTTGTCCATATTGTGATTAATTAATTAGTGTGTGTGAAGTATTTTTGCTTCTATCTAAGTTCTACTGTATTATTATTATGTTGCTCATCTTACTGCATTGACCACTCTTAATCTTATTCCTAAATTCTTTCATTGTGAGGTACACATCATCTCTTAGATCTAGTGTGAGGATTTTCACAAAATATTACATTACTAAATCTCCCATGTATATCAAATATTTGAAAATTTACGTTTCACTACACTCCAAGCATAGACTCTCGTATATAAATGAAATAGTTATTCATGAGGGTTAAAGTTAAATCCTATAAGGTAATAAATGTATAATTCGAGTTATATGAGATGGACCATGGGGATTCATACAAACTTATAGGTGGTATTTCATGCGAATCCACTACTAAAAGTATAGTCATATAACTCAGATTCACATTTACTTGTTAATATTAACCCATTACTATTTGAAATGAGTTCATGGACATATATTTTGAACTTAAATGCATAGACATGTTTTTGGCATTCACATTAGCCTATCGGTACTAATCCACTACTAAAATAACATTTGAAATTACAACATAACATAAATGAACCATAATAACAATCATAATTATGAACTATTCATAGGGTTGTGGTCTCCTCATTGAAGGAGGGATCTGGTAAACCTTATCGGCGTTGCGTGAGGTAGGATTTCTCTACGACACACGTCCTTCATAGAAGATAGACAGAGCCATCATTTTTTTGTTTGGACTACCACATAACCAAAGGAAATGCAACCCAATCGTCACAGTCAACGACGTTGGAGAGATCAAGTACATCTCACAACCAAATGTAAGGTCCGTCAAGTCGAGCAAGTAAGATACCAAATGTAGCGTCCCTCTTAGTAGAGTCAATTTTATTTTATTTTTAAACAAGAGATCCCACTATGACTAACCCTAACTTGTAATTCTTATACAAAGGTAAGTACCATTTACCAAAACATGTGTAATCTACTGAATTAATATTAATATATAGATATAAACACTGTATCCAAACATGTCCATATGAGTAAGCCTTTCTAGCACAATTCTATTGATTAATTTATAAAATGGAAAGTAATTCAACTACTACCTAGTCGTAATTCTTGTCCAAACTTGCACATGGAAATAAATTCTAAACCATGCACATGATACAATGTGCTTTCCTACTACCTTCCTTAATATGATACATTATACTCTTTCAATGCATCTACCATGCATATTTATATACATTAAAAGGAGAGACTGTCATTGATCTACCCTTGCATACATGATATCCAAATGATTCCTTAAAGTACCTAGATTGTGCTATAACTATAATGTCACACTCCCACAACTTAACCAATAAATCCATTCTATATTGAACAATATTTTTCACCTACTGAATTTACACAATGTACATTTTAATCATATATTTCAACAAAATAGTTACCTAAATAAATTTACCCACATACTAAAGCGATGAACCTTTAACCCAATGGTCTAACGTTGTATCCTATGTTCTCACATTATAATTACACAATAAACATATATATATTTCATCAATATAATAAATTCGGATATATCCACAATATATGTCTTTACATTATATTAAACAATACTTAAAACATATCATAATATTTTTTTGTTTTTCATTATATAAACATATATATTTCATCAATATAGTAAATTCAGACATACCCCACAATATATGTCTTTACATTATGTTAAACAATACTTAGACCTATCACCATAAATGTTTTTTACATTATATTCAACAATAATTAAACACTTCCCAATATAATAAATAATATCACAATATGCCTTTTACTATATGTTAAAACATTATAACATTTCATTCAATGATAAAAATAGAACCAATGTTTGTCAAAAAATTGTTTGAAACAAGGTTACTATAGGCCAGAGTATAAACAGCAAACAGAGGCTCGGTGTTAAACTCAATGACAGTTCCAGGGATTCAAGGCGGAGTATCCAGGCAGTTCGATGTTGGTGAAGGATGACAATCAACTCGGCGCAGAAGAAGGCAGGAGCCAAAACGAGTTTGGCGTTGTGACTTCACATGAACAGGGCTTACCTATCTGTAACTAATGCATACTAAATAAAAAGAAGGACAAAGATCCAAATGTAAGACTAGAAATTAAATCATAGTTGGAGTTCTGGCAATGTTGAGAATTAGAAGTCGACACACAGAGAATTAATGGGATAATTTGATTTGTATTTTCAAGCTGGACATGCCAGGATCTAATCGATATGCCATGAGTTTAAAATCAAATGTCATGATCTGAAATTCGAATGCTTTTGAGTCTTGAAAACGAACGCCATCATATTTGAAAAGTTATGAAATTAAAATCTAAATGCTATGAAACTAGCTTGCAGAGATTGGGAGGCAATACTACATATCACACGATAAAGCTCTGGAGGTGATGGGCCTTTTAATTTCCTTCTAATTACTTAGAAAACAACTAAGAAGTGTACATTAATTGTCAACCCAGGGTTCGTTGAGAACTTGCGAGTTACCGTGCACTGTATGTGTAAACCACAATCTCCTCTTACATTAGTTTATCTACTTGAAGTTGTAGTTCAATAACCTTACTTACAAACAATGGTATGAATAGTTACATAGTCTTGGCGAGGAACTACCAACTAAACAACTACCAAAACTAAGTTGCAAGGGAAGTAAATCACACAAAAGGAAAGTAAGTGCTAAAACTAAATTCACACTTGAAAGTAAATTCTAAAACTACATTCACACTCTGCAGAAAACTAAATTCTAGAACTATGTCACACTTGCGGGAAAAGTAAATTCTAATACTATGTTCACACTGTGCAAGAAAGTAAATTCTAAATCTAAGTTCACAACACACTTGACAGAAAGGTAAATTGCAGAAATAAAATCTAAAATCTATCCTTGCCAAATACAAGTTACTGTTTATGATCCAATGGAGTAAATAACATTATTGCATTAAGCACATTCATTGTAAAAATAAACATTTAAATCACTAATCTATGGATTAAAATCAAATTGCAGAAATAAACTACATAATGAAAAATGCAAAATTATCTAATTGAAACAAAGCAACAAATTATAACTACATGACCATAAAATGAATAAAATCATGCTACAAAAAGAAAATAATAAAACTAAGAGCTATATGGAATCAAGATAAAATTGAAGTTATTCCATCATTAATTTGACTAATGCTCTAAGAGTCCTCTCATAGAATGGAGAATGAACTCTTATTTATACATAATGTATCCATAACAAATAATAAATGGGGATCCAAAATATCCTCAACCAATTCCTAAAAGTTTGGATCTCAAACTAAATCAAAGCTAATCCAAGATCCTTACTAACTACATGTTATCTAAAATACCTTTGAAGTCAAATTCAAATTTATGGATAGAAGCTATAATAAAATAGTCAAAACTCATCCCAAATGTCTCTTAACAACTTTTTACTTCTTAGGTCCATCATATATTTGATAGAGATCTTCAAATCTTTGTGAATAATCCAAATATGCACTCATATCCACCTCCATTTACCAACTTAATTTCACATCATGATTTGAGACATATAAAAATAATAGAAATAATGAATTTATAAAAATCCATTATTCTTAATGAATATCTTTCTCCAAAGTTGGTGGTTGAAGATAAAATTTGAATTATTGACTATTATGTAATGCTGTAGATCCTCTAGAACTTCCGTAATTTTGCAAATAGAGTTTTTGTAATGCTGCAGATGCCTGTAGAGTTTCTGTAATGCTGCAGATAGAGTTTCTGTAATGTTGCAGATGCCTGAAGAGTTTTCGTAATGCTGCAGATAGAGTTTCTGTAATGCTGCATATAGAGTTTTTGTAATGCTGCAACAAATGTTCTGCACTGCTACAGAACTCCCTCAAATATGTTGCAGTTTCTTCCAACAATTGATTCAATATTCAAAGCAAATACATAGTACACTAATTCCCTCAATGTTAGTCAAAAATCAAATGAAATACTAAGACATATAATGAAAAAATTACTTGAGCATAAAAACCCGAATATGAGCGTAAGAAGGGATTAATGAATGAATATGGATAGGCAAAAGGAATTATAAATAAGGTGAAATGGTGGTAAAAATATGCTAAATCCAAGGCCCATCATCTCCCCCAAACTGAAAATGTTGCATGTCCTCATGCAACCCTGTGTCAACCAAGCTGAATGATGTTCATTTTTAATGCAGGCCTCAAAATGCATCATCAACAAGCCACCACCAATGTATCTGATCATCAAGATGTATGAAATTTCATCCTGAACAATCCTCCATGCCAACTTAACATTTTCAATGCAAAAATGCAAGAAAAAAAATATATTTTGTAGCCAATGGATTAACAATTTGCAACTTTCAAAAAAAATGTCAATTTTCCAAAAATATGAACTGGATTTTTACCAAACTTTGTAGGGGTGTTAGGAATCCCATTATGCTTCTCCCAGCCAAAAATTGGAGAAACCCACATCACAATTTTCGAGAAAATGAGAAAATAGTTGTAGGTGACTGCTTGATTTCTCGAAAAATATCAACTGGGTTTTCACCAAACTTTGCAAGGGTGTAAGGAATTCCATCATGCTTCTCCCAGCCAAAAATTGGAGAAACCTACATCACGGTTTTTGAGAAAATGCGAAAATGGCTGTAGATTACTATGCTTGATTTCTCAAAAATTGTGCATTGGATTGAGCTGAAACTTGGTGTATTTATTCTTCTTACCATAATGTTTATTGCCTCCAAATTTCAGGAAAACCCACTTCACCATTTGGGAGATATCTCCATTTTAATTTCTGCACTCTAGGCTGCCATAAAATGCTCCATTGTTGTGCATGCATTTGCCAAGTGAACTGCATGAAAGCTTGAACTAATAATGCTTTGGATATGAAAATCATGGAAAACCTTGCTCCATCTCTTCCTGAATAGTATGGCAACATAATTCTTTAAATATTCCATTACCAAAGCATGTAAATGCCATGAAGGGCACAACAGACCTTTCCCATCTCCCCCCACACTGAATGCTTTTTCCGTCCCTGAAAAAAAAAAGACATAGTAGGAAAAGTGGAAGAAATAGGCCCAGAAGGGACCTGCTGAGACCTGTGTAGAAAGCTTCATTCTTTTGTTGCACTTTGATGATCCATCGAAGCTACAGGAATGTTGGTTTTAATTCTGCCGTTAGGCTACCCTTTATTTTGTTGCTATAACATACTGGGATTTTTTAGTCTTTTAAAGAGTTCCAAAATACATCAATGAATGTTGGAAATGATGATGTCCTGTATGTTACTCAAAACTTCTACCGTAGAATAAATATTTATTTCTAGAAGCATAGTTTTGGAAATAAAAAATGAATGTGTGCTACCATTGGTGTTTGGTTTTCTCAAGACAACATCCTCTTATGGCAGATTTAAGGTTTATGACTCTCTTCATTGTTACCATTTTTCTAAGTTCGTTACCCTTTTCTTATTTGAAGCAAAAAAATCCACAAATTTACAGGCTGCAACCGATTGGAATGCCTCAAAATATTCATCAAAGAGATTTGCAGATAAAATATTCATCAAAGAATGGTGTGTTCTTGACCCGAAGTGTGCTGCAATTTGGAAGGATTGTAATTAAAGAGAGTTCAAAGTCTTAGGGCTGTATGCTACTACAGGACTGTACAAGACTACTAAAGAGAGTTCTTGTATGCTTCTATAGGATTGTACCAGTCTTTAGGACAGATTTCCTTATGATCTTGTACCCTCTTTAGAGTTTGTAAACATTTTTATTTTTTTAAGCAGCCAAACACTCCATGATGCTTGCAATGCACTATGTTATCCCCATGCCCACTATTCATTTGTGAAATTTGTTGGTTATAATAGCCCATAATGAAAACAATTTTTTCAAATATAATGCATATATCATACCTGGGAGTCCCCTTACCAATCAATTTCAATCAGTTCTATCACAAAGGTAATGATTAGGAACCCAAAGATATAGTGGAAATGATGTAGCCATATGACGAGCAGTTCAATGAGTATATATGCATAGACCAAAATGCCTCCAATGAGAAAATGGGCATGGTTCAGATTTATTTATTAGCGTGAGATGACCAATTTATAGGGCTAAAGCAAACTTGCTTAATCATCCATGACATATAATGTGCTAGAAGTGATAAAGGGAAAAGCAATGTTCCATTCATATGGCCTCCTTCTATGCAGATTCAAGATGCTAAAAAAAAAAAAAAATTGACAGTCACCAAATCTGCAAACCTTTTCCAAAAGTAACTCAGCATCCTTCATGGCTTTTCATGTTGTTCTTCCATTTGCAATATTGTTTGGAAACATGCCCTAAATATCCTTCAACTGTTGCACCTTTATTTAACAAGAATGATGGTTATAGTCTGCCCAAAAAATTTGAAACACAGTCTCAACAGCGTTGGCTGCCATGAATATGTTGATTTTCTACTGTCAAGAATGAATGATGCTTTGTTTTCCTGTTCCATCAGCATATTGATATGTAGGAATGTCTTCTACTTATTTTTCTATAGGTTCTTATGTCCATCCTATTCCCTTCTTCCTGTAGTGTCCTTGGCTTCTAGATGAGCTTCTCCCCCTTTTCCTACTATTGGTTCTTGTGTGACAATAGTAAGTTTCTTCTTCCAACATTTTATTTGGCTTGTGTATCAGATGCTATTTTCTTCTCACTGCTGGTTCTTGTGTGGCAGCAACAAGACTTCCTATTGTTGGTTCTTGTGTGACAACAATAGGGCTTATGTAGCAACATCATTTTATGCTTGGGTGTTAGGAGATGTTGGAGTGGACTTAGCTAGGGGAGTAAATATGAGATAATCCTTAAATGGAAGGGTGAAGGTTTGGGTTGAGAAATGATGGTAGAGGATGGAAAATAATGATGACAAGTAATGTAAATATTATGATGTATAATGGTATGGTCACGATAGCTAATGGTGTAGTCATGGTAGGTAATGGGGTGCCCCTTCCCCCAAACTGAAATATTTTACTACCCTTATAAATATAGGAGGAAGTAGTGAAAAAGCTCAAGTGATTTTCCAAATACAAATATATAGCATTCAATGAACTTGACTAACAATAAAGAAAATAAGCATACCTATACCTACCTACGAATATCATGAAATATGCAGTAGCATGCTGAGAAGCACAAGATTTGATGTGGTCCACAATGATGTAGAAACTTGCAAGAAAGAGCAATGCGGAATCCGGAGCTTGGATTTGGAGATGAAAAATGATCTTCTAATGTAGTAGCAAATATTGGAAATTTTATTTAAAGAGCATGATGGAATACTTTATTTCTCACTTATTTGCAAACCTTGTCCGCCAGCAAGTTGGTTTTCAGACAAGATCTGTCTGACTGCACCTAGAGGGTTTTCACAATCAGAAACTTTGTATTCCCGAGGGATTCCCGCTAGCAAGCTGGTTTTCAAGCATTCCAAGGTCTGATGGCACCTAAAACAGGTTTTCACCATCAAATTTTATTTGGGAAGGGGGTAGGGAGGTGAGGGAGCTTGACATTGTAAGTGAGCCAAGCTACTTTATTGTGTGGGTTAGGGATGGATGGAGCAGAAAGTCATGGGAGTAATGGAATGGTGGAGGATGAAGTCAATATGATGATAATGGTGATATAGATGATGTTCATGAGAAAATATTATCAACCACATAAGGAAATGAAAGATTTATTAACTTCCGCATGCATGCATATCAAAATGGGAAAATGAAATACATAAGCATACCATGGCGCTAGTGAATGAGCATGATGAATCTTAGGTCTTTTGAAATGATTCTTTATAGAAATCAGGGATGTGGCAATGGGAATGTGGGAATGGAACTTGACCTCTGGAACATTGGTCTTCATATCAATTCTTTATATGTCTCATTATGGATCCATCTTCCATCTTTGATAAAAACGTCTTCTTATTGTTGTCTTTCACTGAGACACTGCTAGATTAGACTTCTAGGAACTTGAGCTTCAAAAGTAGCACATATCATGATGATGAATGTTCGTTTTTGGATGTTTGGAGAGAATTCCCATCAAGATTAAATTTGGTCTTCACGAATCACGCATGCATAGATTAACCTTCTTTAATCTTCCAAGGACCTACAAAACAATTGGCACTTACCTGCAATAAAATGTGAGCTCATGGAAGAAGGGAGGTGATCGGTCCCTCTTAATCCCAAACATATGCAAGATAAATACAACAACTTCTTATAAAACAAATCCAAGGAAGATAAAACAAACAAAAATTCATTTTTTACCTGTTGGAGAGCAGTGGCCAGCCTAGACAACCCAATGGTATTTTGTTAATAACGTCTTCGTTTCACAATCGATTTGAGTGATTCCAAAGCCAAATGAAAGTGTATTCAGAGGGATAACTCCAGTAGAAATAGGTTTTGAAAATGCATTAATATGGTATTCCAAATCTGCTAAAGAACATCATGTAAGACAAACTGGTTGCAATTTCCATCCTAGACCAATAGTCAGTGATTTGAGCATAAATTTTTCGTTTGTTAATGGATTGACTCGATTCAACTTGGAGGTTAAAGTAGATTCCCATATGTAGTTCCAAGATATGAATAAATGATTATAGTCAAACTTCAAAAATTGTATTTTAGTGATAAAGGATGTATTTTTATGAATTGAATAACATATTACATACCCCTTTTGAAATTTTTGAGTCTTGTATACTCTTTCTTCAATGGTTTCCCCTCGAATCCTCTTGAATCCTTCAATGAAATCTTCATTCGCCAAGCCTCATTCCTCTCTCCAAGCTTTCTGCAAAAGACAAATTAGTAATATGTGTGGATCTTACTGCACCACATAATCATCATCTTGAATCTTTGATTTTATTCATGAAAATAGAAGGCATAAACAAATCTACTGCTATTGCATAAATTATTAACATGGTTCAGATTTGCAGAGACTTGCGACTAGCTATTACACTATAGCAATGCTATAGTGAGGTCGTATTTGCGTCTTACTTGTCTCTGCACCTCCATCCTTCAAACAAAAACATATGCATGGTTTAGATTTGCAGAGACTTGTGGCTGGCTATTACACTATAGCAATGCGACAGTGAGGTCATCTTTGTGTCTTACTTGTCTCTGCGCCTCCATCCTTCAAACAAAAACATATGCATGTATAATGAAAAAAAAAATAGCTCACTACCAAAAGAAAATTTACTCAAGCAAAAAAGACAGTGGTTGTGGTAACTCTCTAGCAACGGCGCCAAAATGACGAGCCTTTTAATTTTCTTCTAATTACTTAGAAAATAACTAAGAAGTGTACATTAATTGTCAACCCGGGGTTCGTTGAGAACTTGCGAGTTACCGTGCACTGTATGTGCAAACCACAATATCCTCTTACATTGATTTATCTACTCGAAGTTGTAGTTCAATAACCTTACTTACAAACAATGGTATGAATAGTTACATAGTCTTGGCAAGGAACTACCAACTAAACAACTACCAAAACTAAGTTGCAAGGAAAGTAAATCACACGAAAGGAAAGTAAGTGCTAAAACTAAATTCACACTTGAAAGTAAATTCTAAAACTACATTCACACTCTGCAGAAAATTAAATTCTAGATCTATGTCACACTTGCGGGAAAAGTAAATTCTAGATCTATGTCACACTTGCGGGAAAAGTAAATTCTAATACTACGTTCACACTGTGCAAGAAAGTAAATTCTAAATGTAAGTTCACAACACACTTGACAGAAAGGTAATGAGTAAATAACATTATTGCATTAAGCACATTCATTGTAAAAATAAACATTTAAATCACTGATCTATGGATTAAAATCAAACCGCAGAAATAAACTAAATAATGAGAAATGCAAAATTATCTAATTGAAACAAAGCAACAAATTATAACTACATGACCACAAAATGAATAAAATCATGCTACAAAAAGAAAATAATAAAACTAAGAGCTATATGGAATTAAGATAAAATTGAAGTTATTCCATCATTAATTTGACTAATGCTCTAAGAGTCCTCTCATAGAATGGAGAATGAACTCTTATTTATACATAATTTATCCATAACAAATAATAAATGAGGATCCAAAATATCCTCAACCAATTCCTAAAAGTTTGGATCTCAAACTAAATCAAAACTAATCCAAGATCCTTACTAACTACATGTTATTTAAAATACCTTTGAAGTCAAATTCAAATTTAGGGATAGAGGCTATAATAAAATAGTCAAAACTCATCCCAAATGTCTCTTAACAACTTTTGACTTCTTAGGTCCATCATATATTTGATAGAGATCTTCAAATCTTTTCAAATCTTTGTGAATAAGCCAAATATGCACTCATATCCACCTCCATTTACCAACTTTAATTTAACATCATGATTTGAGACATATAAAAATAATAGAAATAATGAATTTATAAAAATCCATTATTCTTAATGAATATATTTCTCCAAAGTTGGTGGTTGAAGGTAAAATTTGAATTATTGATTGTTCTGTAAGGTTGCAAATCCTGTAGAGCTTTCGTAATGCTGCAGATGCCTGTAGAGTTTCTGTAATGCTGCAGATAGAGTTTCTGTAATGTTGCAGATGCCTGGAGAGTTTCCGTAATGCTGCAGATAGAGTTTATGTAATGTTGCAGATGCCTGGAGAGTTTTCGTAATGCTGCAGATAGAGTTTATGTAATGATGCATATAGAGTTTCCGTAATGCTGCAACAGATGTTCTGCATTGCTACAGAACTCCCTCAAATATGTTGTAGCTGCTTCCAACAATTGATTCAATATTCAAAGAAAATACATAGTACACTAATTCCCTCAATGTTAGTCAAAAATAAATGAAATACTAAGACATGTAATGAAAAAATTACTTGAGCATAAAAACCCAGATATGAGAGTAAGAAGGGATTAATGAATGAATATGGATAGGAAAATGGAATTATAAATAAGGTGAAATGGTGGTAAAAATATGCTAAATCCAAGGCCCGTTAGGAGGGCGCCACAGCATGGGATCATCACGGCTCTTAAGATCTTTTTGCAAACCAAATCATGGGATCTAGAACAAATTCTTGAGGCAGAGTCGGGGATTAACACAGAGGGTTTAAATTGGTTGATAAGCCATCAAATTTGAAATACTAAGAAATTAAAATCAAAGCCAAGATCGGAATTCGAATTCGTAATTGTAGAACCGGATACGCCCTCTATTGGATGTACAGAGATCGGAATTTGAACAGGTAGCGGATCTCTGCGAAATTTGGTCACAATTATTTGTATACACAACAGACTTGAAAATTAAAAAGGGATATGACAGAATTGGAAGGAACCGTCACGATGATCCCGTATGCTTTCCAGAAGGTTAGTACAGATCCCAATTCAAAACTACCAACAATACCTGGATCACATTATACTTACGGGATGGAATATCTTTATTCATAAATAGGATGCAAGCACTGAAACAGTAAAATAAAAAGATACAACGATCAAGCGGTGAGAGTTCTGTAATTATTTAAGCAAGGAAATGGACAATCTTCTATCCATGATTCTATATAGTAAATGAAATTTAAGCACAGATCGCACAATGTAAGGCTCTTCCTATACACGCACACAAGGGTAATACACAGTGCAAGCAGAAAAATCCAACTGATTTACCACAAGAATATAAATAGATGCAATTTCGAACTATTACCAAACAAAAATTACTAACAAACATATAAGCAAGGTTCTGTGTATAAATAACACGCCGAGGGTACCAATACAATCAAAAATGCAAACAGATCCCCAATTAATGTTGCGACCTGGATCTGGAAAAAAAATTTCTTTTTTTTTGTGCGATGGAATTCACCATTTGATGCAAATGCAACACAAACACATAAGCAAAAGAATGTTGGTTAGTCGCAGACCTCTAACAGCACAGGAGTGGTGCATTCCAGAATGCTGGGTAGTCACAGATCTCACAGTTGAATGAATGGGCAATATCATTTCATATTTATGAATTTTGGAAGTGGTAATAATAAAATGATATACAGCAGATAAAATGGCGATTTCATTTCATAACTATGAGCTCTGGAATTAATAATGGAAATCGGTACATAGATTTGATAATTGGCATTTCTTTTCATAATGACGAACTCTGGAAATAACCAAAAATGGGTACACAGAGTTTGAGGAATGGCGTTTCATCTCATAATGACGAGCTCTACAAAATAGCTTTCAAGGACACAGAGTCTTTACAGAGGCGTTAGAATCACTCTACATCTCACATTAGTATTTCTAAATCACACACAGAGTTTTCGAAGATTGAGATTACGATTCCTACTCTAATATGGAAATGCAACTAATCCTTCACGCTAGGTTTCATAGAGGCATTAGAATAGATCTACAGTCGCATTAACAAATTTAAATTTCAAATAGATTTTCGAATTAAAAACAAAGAGCTTTCGAAGATCAAGAATACAAATCCTACGCTGTGATTCTAGAAATGTTACTATTCCTTCACGCTGGGTTTTACAGAGGCGTTAGAATGGATCTACATTCACATTAACAAATCTAAATCGCAGAGAGGTTTTCGAAGTAAAAATTACAAAGTTTTCGAAGATCAAGAATACAAATCCTACTCTATGATTCTGGAAATGCTACTAATCCTTCACACTCGGTTTTACAGCGGCGTTAGAATGGATCTACATTTCGCATCAATGAATTTAAATTGCAAATGAATTTTCGATTTGTATGGATATATTCAGGTTCAATCTTACACGCAGAGATTTCAGATGGAAATATATAAAAATTAGATCTGGTAAATTGATCTAGGTCGAGATAATCATCTTCAATCTTACACAGAAATTTCAATTGAAGTATAAAATAGATTTAGCAGAAGAAAAACCATTATATACTGAATGTAATGCTGAAATGACATTGAACTTGTTTCGGCGGTTGAGATGGGAATCTAGTGTGGTTGTGGCAGCAGCTGATTCGAATGTCCACCTTGACGAAGGTACGGATAGCCCCTCTATAATATGAGTCTGGTGCCCTCAAGGCTCGACCAGCTCTGATACCAAATGTAGGGACTCCCATTTCGGGTACCCCAAAAAGACTTCCAAAATAGAACTAACATCATATGAAGATTAAATAAAACTTGAAAATCAAATATAGAACCATAAATAAAATTTCATAAACTTAACTTGTACATAAAAATGGAACATTATACCTTTCGACAGTAGTTGAGCACTATGTTGGCGAAGTCCTTGTATGTATGGTCGTCGATCTTCCCCGAGTCGCTTCCAGCCTTGTCCATTTTACCAAGAGACCCCTTGGTTGACCACCCTACCATATCGAGGTTACTCTCATTCACCCCGAACCTCGAACCCCAGAGCTAATGGGGTCATAAGAACACACTAGCAAGCTTCCCGCTGGGATCTCCCAATCCCCCGTCAAGCTAAGCCCAACTCACAAGAACCATAAAATCAATTCTCGATTCCCGTGCTCATCCAGCACTAGGGAGCAAGAGATCTCATTTTCTCCTTCGCCTCCCTTCTTTATAACAAAATTCTGTGTGCCATGTGTCTTCATATGCACATAATTTATTTTATTTAATATTCCATTACTATTTATTCTCAAGCGCCATGTGTCCTCACATGCACATAACTTATTTAATTTAATATTCCATTACTATTTATTCTCTAGTTACAAGAGTATGTGTGCTATGTGTCCTCACATGCACATAACTTATTTAATTTAATATTCCATTACTATTTATTCTCAAGTTACAAGAGTCTGTGTGCCATGTGTCCTCACATGCACATAACTTATTTAATTTAATATTTCATTACTATTTATTCTCTAGTTACAGGAGCCTGTGTGCCATGTGTCCTCACATGCACATAACTTATTTAATTTATTACAAATTCCCATTTAGTTCACCTTTCTAGTTTTCCTTTTTCAAAATAATAAAATGAAAATAAAAGTAATTATTTTATTAATACTTTCTTCATTTCAAGTTTATTCTTTCAAAATATATATATAAAGAAAATCATAAAAATAATTTTAAAATAGTTCTTCATAAAAGAATTCCAACCTAATTTAAATTATTTTTTTCAAAATCATAAAATAAAAGTAAGAGTAAAATAATTATTGTATTAATATTTCCTATTTTATTTCTAATTCTTTTTCCTCTTTTCAAAACAAAATGGATTAAAATATTTATTAAATCTTATTTGAAATTTTCATTTATACAATTGATTTATTTATTCCTCTTGTTCTTGTCTAGGTACCTCTTCGGTAGGCCCTTCCAACAATTCATTTTCTTTCTTCTTGTTCTTATCTATGTACATCTTCGGTGGGCCCTTCTGGCAAATTCTTTTCTTTCCTCTTATGGGGAGTACTGCCTAGTGATCGGGAATCTTTACTGCGACCTTCCAACTGCGATTTCTTGGAGACTGAGAGATACTGAGAGATAAGGTCTTCCTTATCATGCGCCCCTCAACTCATCGTACACGACCAAGTCGTTATGGCCTCGCCCGTATAGCACACGCTTCCCCGGGTGAGATTAAATGGATTCCTACCCATGCGTGGATTGTTATTTCAGGGTCGGCAGTCTGTCGTCGTACCCCTATGTGTTCTTTCCATTCTTACAACCCCTATAATTCCATTGTGGGTCAGTTGGTAAATCGTCTTACCTGCCACTGCACACACTCAAGCGCACATTAGTAGCGCTGCACTATAAAATATTTCCATCATTCATTCTAGTATCTCAGTCAGTTGAGCATACAAATTACTCATCATTTATCATCATGTCTCAGTCAGTCGAGCATTTTTATCATTCATCATCATTTTCATTATAAAGCATTTTCATCATTCATCGTCATTTCTCAGTCAATCGAGCATTCATCTATCATTCATCTAATCATTTCCATTTCATATGATAATTTTCAAAGCAATTTCCATGATCTAAGTTTATAAAACCGGGTCACTTCAAAACTAGTGTCCTCATTAGTCTAATCAGTTAAAGTACCGAGGCGGGCATTACAAGACACCAAATGAGAGAGGTAACATTAGCATTATGTTTAAATTAATCTAGTTTCATTTTATTCTCTTTATACTTAATGCAAATGAAATATATTCTAAGTTGTCATATTAAATTGTTTAATGAAATTGTCTAATTATTGTTGTGTACTATATATTTTGCATACGATGGAACATTTAATGGGGAGGGTCCACCTCCTTTCATTTATGATGATGAGGATATGCAAGAACCCGAGGTGGCACCGTTGGCTAGACCTAGCCTCTGATGCAGGCCTAATGATAGGTATCTGTAAAATGTGGCAGACAGGTTATCGACATTGTTGGCGAAGTAGGGGATTCATCCTGTAGGTGCACGAAATGATGCGACACATTGACCTCATAGATATATGGAGTATTGTTCCTCATGATATGAGGAACTTTATGAAACATATTGTCGATGCATCCATCCTTTTAGATGCTAGGAGGTATGACCATTCCTCATCTGATGAGGGTGTAGATCCTCCTCCTCCACCTCCTCCTCCGTCAACTCCTTCTAATTGTTGAGACAACATAGCCTCAACATATCATCCACCTCCTCCTCCATCATATTTGACATATCATCCACCTCCTTGTCCTCCACCTACTCCTCCAACATCTCCTTCATCTCATCATCTACCCCCACCTATCTCACCACATCCATCTCCTCATATACTCCTACTCGATCGACCAGAGTATCCTCCTCATCGGCCCGACCATCCACCATTTCCTTCTCCAATCACCTCATTTGTAGATATGTTGGTCATAGAAGGTACGATGTAGCCTCATGGACCTATCTATGCTACTCTCTAAGGTTTTATTTTTCCTGGTGGAGGTATTCATTCCTCTGGCTCTATTGGTGGAGGTGTTAATGCCTCTGGCTTCGCTAGCAAAGGTGTTGATGCCTCTGGCTCTACTGGTGGAGGTGTTGATGCCTCTGGATCTAGTGGGATAGGTATCGATGCCTATGGTTCTAGAGGTGTACCATATATGTTATAGCAGTAACTAGACTGGAAATATATATTTGGCATGTATAATCAGTTTTATGTTATTGTTCATATATTATATATACACACACTGTGTTTTTCATGTTGATGTTGATGTTTATTTATATGTTGATGGTGATCTGTATGTTAGGTCGGGTTAGATTATGTTTGTTAGATGCGTGTGATGGTTATGTTATATAATGCAACTTGTGTTTTGTTAGATTTTATTATTAGATTTATATGTTATGTGATGTTTAAATCTATTAGATTTTTATGTTAGATGATGTAAGGTAATTTTATGATGGTACATTCAAGTTTATGTTTATTTTTATATGTTTATGATGGTATGATGATTTTTATGTTTAGTATCATTATGTTTATGATGGTATGATGATGTTTATGTTTATGTTTGTTAGTTGGTGAAAATGATGATGATGGTACATTAGATGATGTTAACTATTTTTAGATGTAATTACTAAATGTCTATCTTAGATGATGTTAGGTGATATTATATGTGAATGTTCATGTTTGTTTATAGATGTGTCTGTTAGATGTGATTGTTAGATGTGTACTATCAAAAACAAACTCGTCTAATTTAATATTGTGTATAAACATCATGCATTTTAAATTGTGAAAAAGCATCAAGCATATTTATTTTGAAAAGTTGTAAGGTGTTTATTAAAAAAAATCAATAATATATTATTCCTTACAGTGCAGTTACTATCATATGGTTACAATAAATGTAAACAATTTTGTGATCTTATATTATAAAATATAATAGTTCAAAAATATTTCAGGTGTAATTATATCTTAATTATATTTAATTTAATTAATTTTAAAACTTATTTTAATAATACAATGCATTTCATTCCCCTATAACAAATATGTGTTTATACTAATTTATTGTGAACTTATCCCTGGATGCGGGTGACCACGTACCCAATGCATCGACCCCCGTGCACACGGAACAGGCACCCACGGATCAAGCCTCACGTGGCACTGGCCCCAGCATGCATGCTCTGGGCCACGTGACGACGAATGCAACCCACATGTCTGCTCGCTCCACTGGAAAGCACTCCTACCAGGGTGATAGTGATTATTTAAGGCAGGAGGATGAGCCCCTGGATCCCAATCTTCTTCGCGCGAGTTCAAAACGATAATTATTCTCTGCTGGTGTGAAGTGCCATTAATTATGCCACCCTCATCAAGGATGATAGCCTGCAACATTTATTACCTCCATGGGAGGGAATTGGCTTGGCTCGACTCTTTAAAGCCATCTGTCGACATGCATTTCAGTTTCACTATTGCGTTCTGGTCATTCCCTATGGCCTCCTCTGCTGCGTTCTGGTTTTTCCCTATGGCCTCCTCTGCCACTCTCCTTTCCATGACGCCACGCAACAGAGGCACCTCTCGTCGTAGCAGTGGTAGAAAAAGATCTGGTAGACGGACTAAGGTGGCTATGGACTGGACCGTAATGGATGGATATGCTGAGTGCATCTCTGCGCGGACTCGCAATCTCATTGACGGTTGGGAATCTTGTAGAGTGGTGGCTCTCCTAGCCTCGGGAAGTAATGGAGGTGCCATCAATCACTATTGGTTGTTGAAAAACATGATGAGCACCCTGGTAGAAGAAATGGAGGCAAGCTGGAAAGCTAGCACCAGCATTGTGAGGAATATAAACTCTAGCCTGAAAGAGGCCTCTGTTCACTCAAACACCCTGCATGCCAACATGACCTAGGATATCTTCTCCTTGGGCAGAAATTTTGATCAGGCTATGCAAGTGAACATTGCGGACGCTACTGAACCGGAAGCTCCGAAGGAAGGGTCTGCAAAGAAAAAATACACCGTCAGAAAAGACAAGGGTCCTGCTCCTGCAACACTCGCCAACGACACCGCTCATGAAGGTCTGGGTGCTCCAGGTTCTCCTTCCCCTACTCTCCCCCCTCCAGGGACCTTTGAAGACTTCTATGTTGCATGTCCCATCCTTGGGGAGGAACCAAACGCACCGCCTTCAAATCGTTAGATGGGCTATTATTGCTCTAGGTTATCTCTGTGATTTCCAGTTTTTTTGTTTGAATTTACTGTATGGTTTAATCCACAACACTCCTAGACGGTATGTAATATTTTTTTGGAACAAGTCCCAGTATTTTTTATGGGTGGACCTTACCTAGGGGGTCTTTATTTTGTATAATGACAGTTATTTCAGTAGTTTTGAGTGACTGGGATGGTGGCTTCATCATCTTAGGCCTCCCCAAGTCTGCTACAGACGCTTCGGCTCTCTATGTATTTCCTGCCACCTTTTTCGGCTCTGTTAATTAATTTTTTGTCTGCAACTTACAAAAAAAAAAAAATTATTGTGAACTTATAATTTGCATTTAATGCAACTTAATGTTACATGCAATTAAATCAAAATCGTAGTTAATTATTTGAATATTATATGAAATTGAAGTGATGCAACTTTTATACATTTGATCTTTTGAGAACTATTCCTAAATTGACAAATGTCTTCATCCTAATTTAACCATAAGTGGATTGTACATGCATACATAAACTCCCAATTAAGTATGATTTAATACTTATACCATCGTTTTATTTTTAAGGGTATTTACACAATTTTGACGAGGTGTAATTAACTTCATATTTGGGGGATAATGCTTAAAATATATGAATTCAAATTGTTTCTATATTTTCCTATTTATTAACATGATTTAATTAACAAGGTTTAATATCCATAGTATGATAGATCAACGTATTAGTGTCATAGTTTAGAGTATTTTTTTCAAGGATTTTATGTCTTAACCTTTTCAATTTCATATTCATACTTAATTACTAAACATATGAATAATATAAAGATTCATAAGTGATGTCTAGTCAATGTTATTTTCATAAATAATAAAATATATTTGGTGAACGTACCATTAAACCATTCTTTCTAATGGGTGTTTCATTGCTTTATTGCTTTCACATAATACATAGTAAGTGATGAATGAAGTAACAAAAATCCATGTTGAATAAAAAGTGAATTATTTAAACCAAAGGAAAGAGCAACAATGGTAAAAAGAAACAATCTCAATCTAACTTCCATGAGAAACTTCCAATAAAAAACCTCATTTGGAAACTAATAAAAGGAACTCTTACGCTTCAAATACCACACCAATGCAAATTATAAGTCTCTAAGTATAGTATATTCATGAAATCCACCTTGTTATTCAAATGAGATTAGTTGAAGTTACAACAAGCACTAAATATGATTAACATCAATGATAATTTCCAATCTAATTAGCTTATTTTGATCCAATTGTAATAATACAATAAATTAAATGATAAAACCACACTAGAATGAATTAAATGGAAAGAAAGGAATATCATCTCTAACTATAGACAATCACATCCATCATTCTATACTATCACAAATATCTTGATAGACAAACACATTTTTCATCAGATTGATTGTTACCAACTCAAATTGTTTAAAAACATCCAGTAATAAACTTTCCATTTCCATCGTCATAACATGAAAAAACAACAATATAATTAAAGAATTAAAGATAACATTAATAAAATGATATATCAAAATTGTAAATCATGAAATAAAACATGTACATATCACTCTTTGTTGCCATCAGCCTCATTAGCTTCCTCACTTGGCATGATAGCACTGTTGTTCTCAAAAATATGTTTAGATCTAGGTTCATGTCTTAATACGAACCACCAGTCCCTATCCAACACATCCAGGTAAAAAACACTTGGTTCAAATGTTTTGGGAAAACATAAGGTTCCTTAGATTCATCCTGCATCCTTCTAGAGTTGATACATATCATCCCACTATCACTATATTCCTTTACATTATTCATCATGTTGAATGTGTCCAACCACTTTCACCTAAAAATAACACACTAGACATATGAGAAGTCCACTTGAATGATCTCTTGTATCTTTCTGAAATAACCCAAATTCCCTCCTTTTAGGTTTTCATCACAGTGGCTAGCATGGGTAGATAGGTTGAACTCCACTTCTAGTCCATACTCTTGTGTAAGACGTCCATCATCGACATCCTTGGTGCAAAAATGTTGCCCATATTCCCACATAAATGGGAACAAATGCACCTCAAAAAAGTGAACAAATCACGGTGTCATATGTCTAATAACCCGAACATTAATATATAAAAATAGATGTTATAATTCAAAGGTGCATTATAAAGTTATAAATGTATAACAGAAAGATATTATTATTGAGTTGTTGTACCCAATCCCTATGTTTAGTGCATCCCCCTCAATATGTGGTTAATGACCAAATGCACCATATTTCTCTCTGACTTGGTCAGCAACCCAATTATTGGGACATATCAATGGCATATTTTAAATGATCTAAATAAGGCATGCTTCTACTATTAAACCATCTGAATTCTTTCCTTTTGATGTCTCATTTCCTCCTCTTCTCTTCATACAATTTGACCCATGGTTGTGTTGCCTCCGCATTGTAAAGAATGAATTTTTTGATGGCATCGATTTCTAAATTCGCTATTGTATTCATGAAATCAAATCGACATATAGTAGATATGGGATCAAATATAGATTATGAATTTCAGTGTGAATATCAATGACAAAAGATAACTAACTTACTCTTTATCATGTGCCTTTTTCCATTTGTTTGGAGTAGATCCCTATCCCTTTTGTCCTCATTGCATTCATCATCCCAATTCACTGCACTTGGTATGTGGTTGATTTGCTTGATGTACTCACTATCATAATAGAATGACTCATATGCTATGTACCCCTCTGTCACAAACACCTTCGTATTTTCTCTTTGTCAAACAAATCCCTTCAATGTTTTCATGTACTTATCTAAGAATAACATCCAATGACATGAGACCCACTTGACTAATTAAACCTCATCAACTAGGTGAATTAGAAGGTGAACCTACAATCCCATGAAAATCATCGATAGTTCCTTCTCAAACATACAAACAATATCAGCTATCTCTTGATGCCACTGTGGAATGCTAGCGATGTCAATCTCCTTTGATGTGATCCACCGTACAAATGCATATAGTTTAGTTATGGCATGCTACATGTCCTCAGGAAAGTCATGGTTCACACACCCACATACGAGCAACAAATAATTACACTACAAATTGAACACAAAAAATTAATTGCATTTTAACTTGTGTGGTCAAAGATATAAATAAAAAATAAAAATAGTTTTTAACATTATACATACCCTTAGAAGGTTGAGATGGTCATGTGATTTCAAACTCGAAAAATGTCCATCTATAGTGAAGCAGAACCATAAAGTAGACCCATATAAAGAAGGTGCCTTCACACCTATTATAACTTATTTTTCCAAAGAAGATCATCTTTCTTTAAAACCTATGGGACATCACCTTCTTTAAATGACCAAGAGGGGTCATCCTTTCCTCTATTTTCTTGTCTTGGCCAATGCATATTTTTAGTATTTGAAGAAATAATATCTCTCATGACAGCAAACATGTCACTTTGTTTCGATGATATGTGCCTCCACAAAGAAGATGAAACATTTTTAAATATATGCATGGGATCTAGTAAGTGGAAAATATTAAGATGCTCCCAATATGAAAGCTCATAAAATACTGATTTCCTTTTTAGATTAACGGGTATTATCTCAACATAGTTGTCGAAGAATTCAGGATCATTGAACATAGATTCCCCATTTGAATTGAACATTTCTGCAATTTCCTTATCCTTCACTATTTCATATGCCCTAAGCCGGTGAGTCGGTGTCATTATTTCAGGCCTTTGGGTTCTCTCTAGTTTACCATTGAAAGAAGATGTTTCTCTTCTACAACGGTGGTCTTCTGTTAGGAATACCCTCGAGCAGTTAAACATTGGCTTTCGTACATGGTTGGACCACCTATCCTTCATAAAAGGTCCACAATGTTTACACCTTTGATACCCTTTTGTTACAAGACATGCAATCTTATGGTATACAAATCATGTTAGTGTTGAAGTTTAATAATAAATATAGTTGCACCAAATTAAAAATGCCAAAAAATATTTCTACGAATATAAACAAATCAAACAACTTATTTACCAAATAAAAATCCTAATCCTAGATAATCATGTGTGGTGTACGCACATATGCCATACAATGTAAAACTCCTCTCCGTTGGGATGGGTCTTGATACATCGTATACATGTATCCCTTCCCATAATTCCTTCAGTTCATTGATCAATGGTTGTAGGTAAACATCCATATTCTTCACTTATCTTCTACTAGAGACTATAAGGTCCAGCATGATATTTTCATCCTTCATGGAAAACCATGGGGGGTATTGTTATTGATCACTACTACAGGCCAAACAAAATAGTTGGTGTTTTGGAGGGAATATGGGTTGAATCCATCCATGTCTATGTTCAATCAAAGGCTCTGTACTTCATCCTTGAATTTATCGGGCCATGTATCCTCTATATGGTTCATGGCTATTGAATCTGTTGTGATTCACACAACTCTTTCCTCACTTCAATGCGATGCATACCTTCCCTGCAACATAGTTAATTCGTTGCAATGAAAGAGCCTTTAAATCATCAGGATTATAGGCATGTGCCTCAATATATTATGAGGAGGACCATGTGCTTTAGCCTTGTTTCTTGATTTATGGTACCTGTCATGCCCACATTTTGGGCATATCTCTTTGTCTACATATTTTCCTCTATATAGAATACAATCATTTGGACACACATGATATGATATGTACTCAACACCCAACATTTTCAACATTTGATTTGCCTCTTCGTAGTTGTTGGGAAAGACATTATAACTCAAAAGTACCTTATATTTGAATAACCTACAATTAATGGGAAATATAAATGTAGGCAATGTCATTTAATGTTCATAAAACCAACCATTTTCAATGTTGATTGTGTGACAAGATTCCTCAAAATATAAGGGAATTAATGGTCAGTTACCTCAAAAGTGGTGAGAAACATACATCTGGCATGCCATACATTGATTTCAAGTTGTATAGTAACATTTTTGTCCCCATATGGGTAGAATTTGATCATAAAGGTCCAAATAAAGGAATGGTGGAATTCGATTTAAGGATTTGAAAGAAGGTATCAGTGATATGAGCATCATTCCCTAACTCATTGTCCTGGAATGCATATAGCAACATTGAGTCCATGGCACTTGTATGTCATAAGAAATCATCCATACCAACCTCTATTTCATTGCCTCCATTTCCAACATGTAAAGAACTACTATTACTTTTGGCATTCCTAATTGGTGGGTCTGGACATAGTGGTAATTGAAAATGTATTTGATTCAACCATGATTGGTATGCTTCCTCTCTGATTTGTGCTATTTATGTAGCCTTATCTCGATTTAACATTGTAGTGGGGTGCAACGAAATATGGTAGATAGGTCTTTAATCACCATAATCCTGATTTCAAAAATATTGAACATTACATCAATGATATTAGTAAACATAATGCAATTGGTTTGTTCCAACATTATACCAAACAATTATTAAAGAAGCATGAGAATTTTTTCCAATAGTAAATGTTCAACTACAAACAGTTTATAAAACAAAGTTTCTAATTGAGAAATACATTAACATCAATCCCATTGAAAATTAAAAAATTACAATTCATCAATGTTTTTTGTCTTACGCCCCAAGGGGACGTCTAAAGGTCTGACAAGCGATTGCTGGTATATGAATTTTATAGTTTATTAACAACTCGCTACCAGGATACAAACTACATATTGCATGCACAAGAACAAATATAGACGATTTCATTTCAATAAAGAACTTATGGTCATTGAAGTGTTCCTCAAATGAACAATTTGCAGAAAATAAAGAGCACCTAGAACTATTTATGAACCCTACAATTTTCCCATAAGTGTGAATTATGACCATCGACATATAACAGGTTCTTTCTGTTAAATTTTCCATAAACATAACCATTCATGCACATACTATACATGGAAATGATATGTTTGTATTTAACAATATTCAAGTAATCTGACCAATAATAGATAGGACCAAAAAATGGCATAAGTGCTATTGACTATTTGGGAGGAACGAGTACATGTGAAAGGATAAACAACCCAAGATTTGTAGTATCTATATTATACTTGGCAATCATAAAAGTATTACCACAAAAGAAGAATCCAGTTCCAACATCAGGCACAGGTAGAGAAGACGGCCAAGTGCCATACAAAGCACGGCTGGAACAAGATTGATATTTACTTTGCAAACTCATGGGAAGAGAGAAGTCGTCACTACCCTCCAAAAATCAAACCGGCCTTGTTGTGTACTTGGACATTTTTGCTCTCAATTCATGAATTTTTTTGGATCTCCTAGTAGATATGTTTTGGGTGGCATTGATATCTTACTTTGGATCACTAGAAATTTTAGTTGAGTGAACAAAAGCAGAGGGGTTGGTCAATTTAGGACGAAACATAGTTGTTTTGGCTTCCAATTTCGAAAAATAAGAATAGGGAAGTGTTCATATGTGTCTTTTCTATATCATATATTGGATTTTTTACTGTAGTAGGGGGTATTAGACCACCAACATTAGGTAGTCGATCATTATTATAATGGTTGAGTGTGACATGCCAAGGATTCTCCTTCAACCCTTGAAATTTTGAACAACCACATACTACTAGGGTGTCATAAAAGAGAGGGCCAAATCACAATGAATTATCATCGGTGAACCAGGATTATGGTTGGAAGATGACATGTTACAATTGGCAGGGTAAAACGGTTGTTCGTTTTCATCTACCAATTGCTTGTGCAGTATCTTGCTCCTGTTAAGATATTACGATGTTTTGCAACTAGTGGAATATATTGTGCATTTGATATGCAATGAGATGGAATTTGAAGAATTGGTCATTTTATATTATAACCATTTCTACCTACATTTGCGTCAAATAAACAATTAATACATGTCTACAAGCCTAAAATAAATTTTGAGAAACATATCACAATCTAACTTCCAATATATTTTCGAAACCATTTTATAAGAGTAAGGTGAGTTTAAATAGCATATGTATACTGTGAAGTATTGTAATTGGTGTAGTTGAATCCTAAAAGAACATTTGAGATGAATATATCATTTCAAGTTGAAACAGAAATTCATAGGGATTTTTAATAAAAACGGTGCACCATAATAATACAACCACACCATTGCGTCATGAGTAAATGGATGCATTGGTGCAAATAAACCATGGATGCACCATTTTGGATCATCTGCAAAAGAAAATATCTACTATATTTAATAGCAGATAGTTATCTATGCAATTTTCAATACTATTGACAACAGTCCACTTAGTATATAAACATGCACCGGTGCATCCGTATTTTAATATGCACTACAGTGTGATATTTCTTTTTGTCAATGCAGTGCATCATGAAAAGTGTAGCGCATCGGTGCGTTCATATATTTCTGGAGCACTCGTATTACGAAAAAAAATGAAAAATATATATATATATGGTGTGTTTACTAGTTTGACACATCAGTGCGCCTGTGTAGATTGCATACTAACATCCAGAAAATCAAAAATAAAAAATTGAACAAATTATTTTCCCATAAACTAAAAAAAGAGCGGGAATTTCAATTTCAAAAACTAATTGTATAAGGTAGTTTTAAAAAACAAACATAATCACTATTTTATTATTTGCCTAAATTTCAAGGGGAGATTTTTAAATAGAGACTTACCAGGGAGAAGTTTGGAGCATCTAGGTTATTCTAAAGATCGAAATTTGTAAAATATGATGAATCAAACAAAACCCTGCATAGTAAAATTTCAAGTATGTAAATTATTACTATTAAACACAAGGGATGATTTATTTATTTTCTTATTTAGAATTTAAATAAAGTTAGAATATATATATATATATATATATATATATATATATATATATATATTCATAGTTTCCTTCAATATTGGAACCCTTGTTTTCTTGTTGCTTCCTTTCGTTTTATGTGGATGCAAAATTTTACATTAGGGTTTAACCCTCTTTATTGTTTCACAATTAGGATTTTTTTTTCAGGGATTTTAAATTTAATGGGTTTGTATTTTTATATATAAGGCATTGGGTGCGATAGGACCACTTCTTGGGTCGAATCTGAAACCTTCCGGCTCTTTGAGTGTTTTTTTTTAATGCTTATGTTGTTTTTGGTGTGTTCCTGTTGTTTAAATGCACCAGTGCATTTATAGTAATAGTGCACTGAAAATGTCGGTCTGCCATTATTTTATTTCTTTTTAAAAAATGTTTAAGCATTTCTTAGTGTGATCGAGAAGTTATGACGCACCAGCACGATATTTGTAAAAGCGCATTGTTTTGATTACCGATGCTTTACAATAAATAAATCGCACTGATAAATGCATATATGAACTTTTTTACTTTTTCTGGTTAACGATGTGTTTAGGTATGATACACCGGTGTGTTCAGGTATGTGACGCACCTGTGCATTTTGTGTACTGAAATGCGCTGATATGGCAGAGTAATTTATTATTTTGAATATATGTAATGTATTTGTATAATATACTTAATAGCTTCTCTATTTAATGGTATTGATTGTTTATTTATATAAAATGCATGATAAGAGTTCAATGAATAACAATTTTACTTGATGGGATGGGATCACATATCCAAAATTGCGAAGAAGAAAATTTATTACTAATTTATGTATTAAATTAAAGCGTTTTAATTATTTGTATAGTTAACTAATATGTACTGGTTAATGTGTGATATGAAAATCCAAAAAATGAGGAAGCTTGATAAGATTCTTTGCAATCTAAGGGAAAAGTACGTAAAACATTAATGGAAAAGTTGTTGAGGAATGAATCAGATGAATCAAAAATAAATCAATATGAATTTTTTCTTGAATTTATAGTAATAATATACTTAAGAATATTCAGTAATATGTTTCAAACAATCTAATTTACATATTTTGAATGTTATGCAAAGATTGATAGCAACATAAAGGAATGTCATCATAATAAAAAACAAATTATGGATTATTTAAATGATGATGAATTGGTCCTGAGCTCATCTGGAGTGGTGTTGGAAGTGAATAGAAGGAGAAAAAACTTTTATAAAACTATGAGGGATATGGTAGAAAGAACATATAGATGTACTTTCCACTTACAGTATAGAAATCAATCCAATGATTCCAAGAATCGAGTTATATCTAAACTACAGGAGGCATTCCAAAGCAATGGTCAATGAGACCTGTCAGACTTGCAATAGCAAAAACATACAACAACAACAACAACAAAAATCATTCAAAAAGTAATATTCCTAAACATATTTGTATAGAATATGTACCTAGTACTACAAAGCATTCATTTATTAATATTAATTCTGCTATATTTATTTCTCATATCAGCATAAAATTGGTTTAATGTCATTTTACATTTTTAAGAAGATTATGAAAATCCCAAAGGATGAACGACATGATATCTGAAATATGCCAGTAGGGATGTCCTAAAAAGTGTACAAGAAGATGGTCGTCAAGGAAATTGACATAACTGTACCGCGAGAGGATCCATATCAATAACAATGTGCTTCAAATGTATGAAATCCTTGAATTTTTCTTTTCAGAAAGAAAAAAATATGTACTATTGTTATTTCATATGAAATCAAAAAGTACAATAACATATCCGAAGGAGAAATTCGGATCAGTTCAGTGTCACTAGATCATTCTTACATGCAAGGATCATGACATAATTACATAACTTATACAAAATAAGAGGAGACTATTCCCCCTGCTAATCAAAAAACTGATGCTAGAATCCAGTCAAACTGAAAAACTAGATCACATATGCAAAGAACATCATGGAACCAGAATGAGTGAGAGAATCATCAACCCATTCTTCCCAATAAAAAAAACCAGTGTCCCCATCAATAGTTTCTTTAGACAAAGCATCGGCAACATCATCGTTTTCCCTGTAGATGTGGTCGATGGAAAGGTCATAAAACCATGACATCAAAAAGAAATCTCGTCACACCAATGTTTTAGTTGGATGATGTTGAGCTGATATAACTTCTTGGCCCAGTTCACTATAACCATAGAATCACTTAAAATTCTAAGTGAACCTAACCCAAAACAAATTGCCACCTTTAGAATGCCCCATAGACCAATCATTTCATCCTTTGCGTTCGATCCTTGTCCACAAGGAATTCGAAATGTATAGGAGATATTATCTCCACAATGGATAAGAAATCCAACACCACAGTTCATCTCATTTTATGCCCCATCAAAGAAACCAATTGCATGACTAGAAGTGGCAAGATTTAAATTGATATTTCTTTTAGGATTTCGGCCAACCTGAAGGACATTTTTGTAAGAATGAAACAAATTCCAAAATCTGCAAAATGTCATATGCTGACATGGAATTGTGTCTTGGAAGATGGCCTGATTACGTGTAATCTATATAGACCAAGCCTCTAAACCCGGGGTATTTTTTAAGTTTTGATGCTTCTGCATCAACTGTTGGTAAGCCTCTTCAAAGCCCTTTAATGGCTAGTTGTCCTCAATATGAAGATCCGCACAGATTTTCGACCACACCCTTCTGGAGAACCTACAGTGAAAGAAAAGATGGTACACCGTCTCACTATAATTCTTGCACAGGATACAGATGTTTGGACCCAATTTTCCATGGCATTTTAAATTTTCCCAGGTTAAAATTTTATCATTGAATGCCAGCCATAGGAAACATTTGACTTTAAGTGGAATTTTCCATTTCCAAAGCGGAACAAACCACCATTTTATGTGGCCTTCAGCATGACTTTCCACAATTACTTGGTAGGAAGTGCTTGCAGTGACATGTCCAAAAGAGGGATTCTTGGACCAAGCAAGATGATATTTTTCCATAGAAATCTGAATAACTGCAAGATTAAGATGCTGAAGATACCTATCCCATTCATCTGCCCAACTACCCGCTAGACCAAAATCAGAATTAGTAAGCCAATAAGAGTGATCTGGAACTTGCCTGCTCGTTCTTTTGAACTGGTTAAACGTCACAATACCATAATCAAAAAAAAAAAAAAAAAAAAAATTGAAGTTCCCATGACAAAACAAATTCTGAATCAAACCCCAACATGGGATCAATTCCAATCCCACCACTTTACCATCTCCTACCTGCCAAGCCATATATTTACTGATCCACAGTAACATTCTCATAAAACCATTCCAAAAGTAAGAAGAAGTCTGAGGGTTTCTGGAAGGACTTCTGAACCAACTGGTTAAGTCCTTCTTAATATATTTAACATGTTGCAGATCCGACCAAATATTTTTCCCACGGAGACCCCTCCGGATACTTTTCAATGCCAATGTTGTGTTGAACTAGAAAATATTTTTGATGTTCCATCCTCCAAATTTCTTCGGCAAGGATAACACTTCCCATTTTTCTAGATGGAAATGGCCTCCTTCCATATTCCCCGACCAGAGAAAAGAAAACATTAAACTTTTGAGCTTGTGAAAAATAGTGCGCAGGATTAGAGACATCAACGCCCAATATATCAGCAGGTTGCTTAAAACTAATTTCAAGAGGATGAGATGACCTCCCAAAGACAAGTATTTAAGGAACCAGAGATTAATTCTCTTTTCACAGTAATGGACCAACCACCTCCAGTCATTCAATCCATAACAGTTTGGTTTGATATAAAAACCCAAGTACTTAAACCCTTCCTCCAGCTTAGTACAGTTAAAAGGGAGATAATTTAAAATCTGTTGCAACACAGGGCCATCCCTCAAATTTCCCACAAAAACATATTTGCTTTGACTAACCTGCATACATGTAGATTTACAAAATAAATCAATAATATTTTCATATGTCAACCACTCCTCAGAAGATTTTGTTCCAAACATAATTACATCGTCCAGGAACAGCAAATGTGTGATGGATAACAACTTTGAGAAAGAAATACCTTTAACTTTCCCTTTGCTTCTAGCATTACCAATCAACCTACTTAGACCTTCAATTACCAGTAAGAACAGCAATGGGGAAAGAGGACAACCCTGTAGGATTCCCCTAAAACTTGTGAAGAAGGCTGTGGGATTATCATTGATCATACCAGAGTAATTTGCTAACATAAAACAGGCCATAATCCAGTTGATGACTAATCGAGGAAGACTGATCTGGAGAAGCATTAACCTTAAAAAATCCCAATTCACCTGATCATAAGCCTTAGCCAGGTCAATTTTAAGAATCATAGCATTTAGTTTTCTCAGTTTGAAAAAATGAAGAACTTCCTGAGTAATTCCCACAGCATCGAGAATTTTCCTATTAGAGAGAAATCCAAATTGTTCTTTAGACATCCATTCTGAAAGCTTGGGCTTGATTATATTCGCAATGATATTAGAAATCAATTTATAAGACAAATTACAAAGAGAAATAGGTCTGAATTCTTCAAAAGACACTGGTTTGTTCTTCTTGTGAATGAGAGTCAAAAAGGTCAAGTTCAAGCCTCCAGCTATCCATCCAATAACTCTTGAATATTCAACCATATGAAGGATATCAGGACCCATTATATCCAGGAAAGTTACAAACAAGTCAACTGTCCACCCATCGGGCCCTGGACTCTTATCATTCTTGAACCCCTTTAAAACTTTTTCAATCTCATCCAAAGTCACTGGGTTTCCAACCTATGCCCCTTCCTCTTCTGAGAAAAAAGAAGGATAATGTTTTAAGACCATAAGTTGAGAATCAATACTTGAAGATCATGTATCTTCAAACTGAGTCTTGAAATGTTTAAGAGATAACTCCTCAATCCTCTTTTGGTCGCTGACCTCAATACCTTGATTGTCTCTGATAGACCAAATAGAATTCAGATTCCTCCTGAAGGAAGCAAAAAAAAATCAGATGTTGTCATCACCCAAATCCACCTAGATGGCACAGCTTCTTAGTCTCCAGGTTCTCTCCTATGTTTCTAGGATAACGTCAAGCCTGGCCTGAAGGGACTACAATGACATTCTATCCTCATCTGAAAAAATACCATCAAGATGGATACCATGAAGTTGTTTAATCTGATGTTTTAATGGTGACAAATCAGAATTATTATGTGCTTTTTTTATATTTTCCCATGCTTTTGTTTTTTTCTTCAATCCCTTTAGCTTATAGATCAAGGAATCCATAGGATTGAGTCACGGAGAAATCACCACTTGGATCCAATAACTTCTAACCATCTCACAGAATTCGGAGTCTTTTAACCAAGAACTATTGAACCTAAAAGGTATGTTTTCCTTAAAAGAAAGGTCTTCAAACTACAAAATGATCACTTGATGATCTGAGATGTTAGAGTGTTCAATCCATGTTCTAAATATAAGAAATTTTGTGATCACAGACTCAGCAACTAGAAATCGATCCAACGTTTACTTATACATATGTTGCTTGCACGTTTGTTACTCCAAGTAGCACCCAACTTTCTTGGTAAGACATCCACCAAATTAACTTGCTGAAATGAATCCTTAAAGAAATCTGCCAATTCATCAACTAAAACTAATGGTCCCCAAACTTCTTGGCTAAGGGTTTCGAAGAAGAAAGTCTAAGTCTAGGGATTTTTCCATAGAAAGATAAAAATCCAGTTCAACCTTAGATACCCCTTCATAAATCACAGAGGGTTCGTCTAAGAACATACCTTTTTGAGCTAGAGCTACCGGTGCAGGCATGGAAGACTTCTCAATGATATCAGAAGGCGACTGTTCAGGAATGAAGGAGCATCCATGAAGCTTGGGACATCACGCTTTAACATGACCATTGTCACGGCAGAAGAAGCACCTGAACGGGACATTCTTATAGTCCAGCCTCTGTTTAAAAACGTTGTTTCCCCATACAATGTCCACCTCCGTAGGTAAACCCTTACAGGTGTTCAAATCCACCATCATCGAAGCCATTTTTTTGTTAAATCCAAAAATAAGGTTCTTTTCCAATCTAATGAACCTGCCCAAGAAATTTCCTAAACCCTCGAATACATTGGGAATCCATAGTTCAAAGGGAAATCCAGGTAAAATCACCCACAAATGTCTTTTAACCATATGTTCAGTGTTGGGATTGAATTTTACATGCCAATGCTTCAAATTCAGCGATCCATCCTTAACGAGCCAAGTCCTCTCCAGAATGGAAGGGATGAGCTCTTCGCTAGGAAAAATAAAGGCCACCCAACCTCTGGCCAACAAATAGTGTGCGAAGGGAGCCCAAAATAGGGCGTCCAGTGTTGGTTTACCCACTCCACCAACTCCAACTCACTGAGTTGTGTCCCTTCCACCTTACCAACCACGGCTCTACGAGAAAGTATGCTAACCCTATCCAGGTTAACAGACTGGTCCAATGAATAAATAGAAGGCTTCTCCTTCGCCCTGATAGTTTTTAACCTGCGCCTCGAGCAAGCTGCAAACCCCAACAAGAGCTTTGAACCACTTCTATCATTGTGTGTTCACAAGGGAGTGTCTCTGGAGTCTAGTGCAAGTGGGGAATCTGAACCTGCGTCACATGCCGAAATGGTTTTTCGAGCAGACCCTACTGCCATAGGGAGACAAGTGTGAGACAACTGTTCACATAGGAAAAGGACAACAGACATCGACGGAACCAAATATAGTGAAAACAATACCGGAGAACAACAAAACCCTAAACAAAAACCAGACTGGTAAGTCAACTACAAAAATCAGACAGGTTATTCTGCATCAAAAAACAATTCCCGCTTTTTTAATAACCTTGGTTGGTACTAGAGCCAACCTTTCGGCTGACTAGACTCCAAGTTACTGCAGAAAACCGCCATCATTCTGCAGAGAACCTACCAGGGTAGATAACCCTAACCACCTGAAACCCTAATTTTCAGAGCTCCATCCTCCCATGGTTCTCAAAACATTTTGCACTTCAAATCCTTGAATTTTTCTATTATGTACGAATGTACATAATAGAAAATTGTCTAATTAATTAATTTAGCATTAAATATTAATTTTTAATTGTTTTGTTGCAGAAAAGAAAAGAAAATAGAACCCATTCAGTGCATAAGACAAGACGACAAGGTAAAAATAGGTTGATAGCAAAGCTTGTGAGTAGTTGTGATTTCCTTATAATAGCTTACGATTTTATTTTGGTTGTGATCTTTATGTTTTAATTTTTTTTACACCATCCATCCTTGGATGTCTTCAAGCGGGAGTTAACATACACAGAAGAGCCATCAGAAGAAATTGTAGTGCCCCATTTTGTCTTTACCATTTGAACTATTGTTTACCTATTTGTATTTTCTTATTAATTGTGGAACTCCTTCAGTATGACACTGTGGTCCTATGGACTTATCATTTTGCAGAAGTTATATATATGTGTGTGATGTTAATATTATGAATGATGGTTTTGTTTTAATTCTATCTCTAGCATGCAAATTTAAAAGATATTGGGTACGTCAATACCAATTTAAAGTTCTATGCCAAATAAATGAATGTGATACCAGGTGCATGATACATAGAAAAATGACTACATTGTTGTTTATTAGTAATAAAATATGTATACATGTAAAATATTGTAGAATATTGCACGATCTCGTGTTGGGAGACTAACCTACAAGTTTAAAAGAGCTAAATGATAGTTGGATCCTACAAAATGGAAACACATTGGTGACATTAATTCCAAAAGAGAAATGGTATGCAAGTGAAGCATTATTTTTTTGTATGAGTATTAGTTTATTATCATGATGTGTGGGAAGGTACAAGTTTTTAGGAAACTCAACTGCCCAAATTGGTTATTCGATGACAAAGCTTGAGAACAACAGTAGCAACACAATTCTATGTCGATGTAGGCATTGACCCTTGTTCCATAGGAGGGGTGGAGGCATTACCCAATGTTTATCCTCTGAAACCTAGATTCGTGAGAGGATTGTACTACGACACACTCCCCAAGGTGTGTGATGATGACTAGAGGGTGCTTGTTGGGAAAGCTTCATCGATGTAGTCGACACTTGCGCTTACGGGTTCTATATAGAGTTAAGTCAATATAGTTGATGCTCTTGGATAGTCTAGTGGAGAAAGGATAGGATGAAAAGCTTAGCTATGAATTAGATAGAATAAAGTAGGTAGATAGGAATGTCATTGAAGTCATGGGGAGAAAATTAATTAAATATGTGTGTGTTGAAAACCTTTGCTTGATTCTTGTATGATAACTAAGTAAATTATGTTGTTTTCATAAGTTATTATGATCTAAGTTAGTAAATTGTTAAACATTGCGGTTTTTTGTTCAAGTATGCATCAATAGATAATAACTTGTGTGATTATGTGTTATGTGAGATGGAGTAGTACTAGTACTACACGAAGTATGTAAACAGTAGCTATGCTTACATAACTAGTCTAAATATGCTTGTATGAATTACTATTAAACTATTTTAATTGGGCATTAATGCATTGTGATTTTGACTAATTACATCATAATTAATTACTACTAATTGGTTATGAATTTATATGCATTCTTTGTAAAGTTAACTAATTATTTATTACGTAATTATGATAGGAGATTGTTGGTACTAGCTTAAAAGAGTATTAATTAATTAATTGATAAATAATAATCAAGGTTTAGTTATGCTTAAGTTTGATTATTGATTATGGTCATCATTGAATAAATAATGATTGAAGTTTAAAAGAGTATTATTTAATTAGTGATTAAATATTAATTAAATTTAATCATAATTAAGGTTTGATTGTAGAATGTGGTAATAGTTCAATAAATGGTAATTGGAACTTAAAATAGTATTATTTAACTAATAAATAAATATTAATTAAAGTTTTAATTATAAAAAAGGTTGATTATTGAATGTGGTCATCATTAGATAAAATATAATTGGAGTTGAATATTATTTAAGTAATAAATAAATATTAATTAACTTTTAATTATAATCATGGTTTGATTGTTGAATATAGTAATAGTTAAATAAATGACATTTTTAATCATTCTTTTTTAAAAGAACTTAATGTGGAAGTTATACTAATTGAATAATGTTATGTTAGGTCAAAATTAATCTTGAAATTATATTAATTAAATGATGTTATATGTTATGTCAAAATAAATGTGATAATGGGAGTTGAAAAGAACTTAATGTGGAAATTAGTACTAATTGAATAATGTTGGTAAAAACTAATCTTGAAATTATATTAATTAAATGATGTTATGTTATGTCAAAATAAATGTGATAATTGGAGTTTAAAAGAGTATTATTTAATTAATAATTAAATTTTAATTGTAATCAATGATTTGATTGTTGAATGTAGTAATAGTTAAATAAATGATGTTTTTATTCATTCTTTTTATTAAAGAACTTAATGTAGAAATTATACTAATTGAATAATGTTATGCTTATTGTTTTGTCAAAACTAATCTTGAAATTATGTTAATTAAATGATGTTATGTTATCTCGAAATAAATGTGAAGTTAGGGGGTGGGTCTTTATTTATCTTTCCCAAGTAACCACTCATATCCATTCGTGTTCCCGGATACAATGGACTTCTCATTTTAGCACCTAGAACGAACCCTACGTACTGCTTAACCCTACTTGCTTACGAATCATCCCTACAAACTGTCGAGTAGTTAAATTAAGCCCAACCCTCAGGAAAATATGGAAATATGGTAGTTGCACACAGGAGGAATGGAAGGTCAGAGCGGCTCTCCAAGTTGAAATCCTCTTGCAATCTGATCTCATTAATATTTAAGATGAAGTACCAAAAAATGTGCGAGGGATTGTATCAGATGGAAATGCCCAGCTGAATTCTTCTGTATACATCACCCTGAATTCTTCTTTATATATTTTTTTTATAAGTTTGCACAGTATATTAATTAAGAGTAAAAGATAAAATTACATAGCAAGGAGACCCCTGAAGCAGCCTGGGATGATGCAGCAATCCCGGCGTAACAGAAAAAAAAATAGAACTAGCAGGAGTGTTACAGACCAACTTGCGAGTTATACAAAAAAATTGCCTCCAACGGCAGGGCTAAGACCAAAAGATAGTCTGAGCGAGATCATGCAAAAAACGCATTAAACAGCTATTACAAAAAACCTAAGCGGAGCAAAGAGACACAATCTTCTCATCAAACTCCCGAGCAGACATGGAAACAGTTATATAGGAGGGAATTCCTCCAGAATGGGGTAGCTCCCCGGAAAGTCCTCCTCCGGCAGCTTCACGGGGAGTGGCTCAGATTTTCGAGCAACGAGGAGATCAGGCTCTGCATGGTTGCACATCCTTTTACAAGGGAGAGAGCCAATCGTGGAAGGGACCAGGAATTGCACAGGAGGAGCCGCCGGCGAAGCAGGAGCAGGAATGACCAGGAAAGGATCAATAGAATCAGCTGCTCTAGCAGCTGTCGTCCCTTCAGAGGGAAAACCACTGACATTCAAGACGTCAGAGACGATACCACCATCACCCCTGCCACCAGATTCTGCCATGACCGAGCTCCAGGCCACGAGAGCATGCTGACTCCAAGAGAAGGTGGCGTCAAGATTGGCCAAACATTCGTCCAGCTTGATGAGTTTGGCCCTAGTGGCCAACATCTGATTCCTAGTAGATCCCAGTTACCCAACATGTCATCCAGAAGCTTGTCGAGCATGTTTTTTATGAGCCAATAATGGTTGATGTTTCCACCATTATTGTTGGATTTTGTACAACTTCGGAAGATATTATTCATTATATTTTATTGTACTTCCATTGTACTTGTTTTTACCTCCTAAGGGATATGAACCTTATGTAAACACCTATGTAAACACATGAAAGAATCAATGTAAACCTTGGGCACAATTAGGGTATTTTTCATATTTGCACTTGTATAAATAAGAAGCTAGTGCACGTCATTATTCTCATTCTCACACTTGACAATTGTGCATCACTTGGGAGAGAGCAGAATTCGCACAAGCTAGTGGAGGAAGCAGATATGGGGTTTCTACTTGTGGAAGACACTTTCACATTTTCTCTTTTATCATTTGTACTCTGATCTCGGGATTATCATCTCTATACGAAGGTTGTTGGGTTTTTCCCAATTGGGTTTCCCAGGATAAACTATGTGTCACTGTTTTGTGCTCTGTCTTTCTTCTAGTGATCTTGGTTATGCATTTATGTTTTTATGCTATGAATGTATGAAATTTAAAATGGTATCAAAGCAGTTCTAGAAGAAGCCATTGGCGGAACATTGTTGGAACCCTGTCGAAACCTTGTCGGAACTAGGGTTTCATCTTGTGAAGTCTCCAACCATCATTTTGGAGAAAATGGGCTATAGGAATTTCGTTTTTGGCAAGGCGCATCTTTTGGTGAAGACGGAATTCAATTCCAAGAATTTTCAATTTTTGACCTAACTGTATAGCTATAGCAGAATTAGGGTTTCAGTTTTAACTCACCTCTCTCCACAGATTTGGACCAACCCACCCTCAATTCACCTCTCCTTAGCGAAGCGCATTTATCTATGGTCTCAATTTTTCAAATTATCAACTTTCATTTTTTACCTAACTCCTGCTAAGGTTTTTAAACCAGATCTAAAATCAAGATGATTGGTATGAAGGTTGAAGATCATTTGGAATGGGCTTCCAACTTTATGTCTTGGAAGTCTAGGGTTCTTCTGCTACTAGAAGAAAATGACCTCTTACTATATGTAAATGAGAAGGTTCCTGAACCAGAAGCCGAAGAGGATAAATCCAGATGAAGGAAGAATGATGCTAAAGCAAGAAGGATACTTATGGATTCAGTGAGAGATCACTTGGTCCCACAAATCTCAGGAAAGAAGAATGCTAGGAAAATGTTCAAGACCATTATGAAGTCGTTTGAATGCAATAGCCTCAATGTATCCATGAATTTGAGAAACCAGCTCTCAAATATGAAGATAGCAAAGTCAAAATCCATTGCCTCATACTTTATGAGGATCACAGAACTCAAAGACAAGCTCAGCACCAATGGAGATCCTATTAATGATGAGGAGCTTGTCCTCCACACTCTAAATGGTCTTCCACCATCATGGGAGTCCTTTATCCAAAGCATAAGTGGTAGATCCAAACTACCAAAGTTTGACAAGCTTTGGGAAAATTGCTCTCATGAAGAAACAAGGATTGCAGCACGTCAAAGACTCCATGGCACTCAACCTGAGGAGAACCAAGCTTTTGTTTCCCATGCCAAGAAGGGTAAGAGAAAAGGAAAGAAGTTCCATAAACACAAGCACTAGGAAAGGAGATCAAGTCCCCGCCAAGAACAAAAGAAGAAGAGGGATGTATCTCAAGTTCAATGCTATAGGTGCAAGAAGTATGGACATTACGCCAGTAGCTGTCAAAGCCAAATCAAAAGGAAGCATGAAGCATCCACTGTTGATGTAGAAGAAGATCATCATCACAAGAAGCAAAAGAATGAAGATCACATAGAATTTATATTCATATAAGCACTATTAGGTACTATTCCCACCACTAGTGACACTTGGCTCATAGATAGTGGTGCATCTAGACACATGACAGGTTATAGAGAGAATCTTTCAGAATTAGTTGAGAAATATTCACATCTTCATGTTGTACTTGGAGATGATGCAAATTACACTCTGAAGGGGTCTAGAGCCACCACCCTTCAATTAGAATCAAATGATAGATTATGCCTAAGTGATGTACTCTATGTACCTGGTATGAAAAGAAACCTTGTCTCCATCTCAGCCTTGGAGGACAAGGGATATAAAGTAGCTTTCTCTGCAGGGAAAGTCCTTGCTTGGAACAAGAACTCAAGCATGAGCACAGCCAAAGTTATTGGCATAAGAGAAGAGAGCTTGTATAGACTAAACACTTCACCAATCCAAGCCCTAATACATGATGCTGCAAATATGGGCAAGTTATGGCACAGAAGGTTAGCTCATCTGAACTATCGAGCTCTCCCAGTTCTGAAGAATATTGTGACGAGGTTGCCAAGGCTCCAGGTAGACCATGATGGAACATGTAGAGGATGTGCACTTGGAAAGAATGCCAATAAATCTTTTCCAGATAGCAAGAGTAGATCCAAAAGGATTTTGGATCTGGTACACTTTGACTTGTGCGGGCCCATGACAGTTGTGTCATTAGGTGGATATCATTACTATATCACTTTTATTGATGATTACTCATGGAAGACTTGGATATACTTTCTCAAGTCAAAAGAATCCGAGGAAGTGCTCAGCAAGTTCAAAGAGTTTAAAGCACAAGTTGAGAATCTGTCAGGAAAGAGGATCAACATTTTGAGATCCGATAATGGTGGAGAATATACCTCTACAGAATTCAATGATTTCTGCAAGGAAGTGGGAATTAAGAAGGAGCTCACAGTTCCCTACAACCCTCAACAAAATGGGGTTGCAGAAAGAAAGAATCGTACAATTGTGGAGGCAGCCAAAGTTATGATACATGACCAGAGTCTTTAAATTTTCTTGTGGGCAGAAGCATCTAGAACCACTGTATATGTACATAACAGATGTCCACATAAGATATTGAAGAATATGACTCCATAAGAAGTGTTCAACCAGAAGTGGGCCATCTCCGGATCTTTGGCTAGGGAACCTTTGTGGGATACAGTGAGTCTTCAAAGGCTTACAAGATTTACATTCCAGGATCCAGACAGATTGAAGTCAGTAGGGATGTGACCTTTGAAGAAGAGATGGTTGTCAGGAAAGGTAGAGGATCAGATATGGAGATCGATGATGAAGAAATGTTAGAACCAAAGGAGATGAGATCGTCTCCCCCTCCAGTTCAAAGGGAGTCAGCAGAAAAGGATGAACCTATCTATCCCATAGATACAGTTGATATCCCTAGAGATGTGGCAGGTCGGAAAAGACCTAGATGGGCACAGCAGACACTGCAAGATGCAGAGGGGCATGATGCTCCACATGGCGCTTTCAGAGAAAGAAAAAGACCTCAGAGGTTCTCTAGTTATGTGGCATTGATGAGCAACATTATTGATTCAAAACCCACCACTTACGAAGAAGCATCCAAACATCAAGTTTGGAAGGATGCCATGATGGAAGAATATCAATCCATCATGAAGAATGATGTGTGGGAGGTTGTGTCGAGACCTGAGGAGAAGCCAGTAGCGACTTCTAAATGGCTATACAAGATCAAGCATGGAGCAGATGGCAATGTTGAGAAATACAAGGCCAGATTTGTAGCCAAAGGATTCTCTCATAAAGAGGGAGTCAATTATGATGAGAAATTTGCTCCTGTGGCCCGATATACTTCCATCAAATCCATTATTGCAATTGCTTTAGCTATGGGATTGAAGTTGCATCAAATGGATGTGAAGACAACCTTTCTCAATGGTGTTATTGAGGAAGAAGTTTACATCGAATAACCAAATGGGTTTATTGTCCAAGGAAAGGAGTCTCATGTATGCAGATTGAAAAAGGCATTGTATGGACTCAAGCAAGCACCCCGTGCTTGGTATGGACGGATAGACAGATTCCTGGTGAGCTTGGGATTTTCCAAGAGTGATGCAGATCCCAACCTTTACCACAAGGTTGTAGATGATGAGCCATTGATTTTGGTATTATATGTTGATGACTTGTTTCTCACAGGAAATGAGAAACTCATTGTATGGTGTAAGAAGAATCTCGCCTCTGAGTTTGAAATGAAATATCTTGGATTGATGCATTACTTCTTGGGATTAGAAGTATGGCAGAGGTAGAAAGAGATTTTCTTAGGACAAGGAAAATACACCATTGATATATTGAATAGATTCGGGATGTTGGACTGCAAGTCCATGGCTACTCTGATGGGATGCAAATTGGAAGAAGTTGAGAGATTCTACTTCAAATTTTAATTTGATTGATCCCACCATTTATTGCCAGTTGATTGGATCATTGATGTATCTGAACAACACTAGACCAGATATATGTTTTGTTGTAAATGCCCTCAGTTAATTCATGTGCGAACCAAGGCAGATTCACTGAATTGTTGCAAAACATGTGCTCAAATACTTACGTGGCACTGTGGGATATGGATTGAAATATGCTTCAGATTGTGACCTGAGATTGCAGGGGTTTACAAACTCAAATTGGGTCGGATGTGTTGCAGATCGGAAGAGTACTTCCGAATGTTGCTTTAGTTTGGGTTCTGTAGTTATTTCCTGGTGCAGCAGGAAGCAGAACTCGGTAGCACTCAGTACTGCAGAAGCCGAGTACATGGTTGCTAGCACAACAGCTCGAGAAGCAGTTTAGCTTCGTAAACTCCTGGCAGGATTGTTCGGCCATATTCCAGAGCCGACCGTGATTCACTGTGATAACTAGAGCTGTGTGCAGATGTCAGTGAATCCTGTATTTCACGACAGGTCGAAGCATATCGAGATTTGATATCACTTCATTTGTGATATGGTGCAGAAAGGTACGGTCGAGTTACAGTACGTGCCGACAAACAACCAGACTGTAGATGTTCTCACCAAGGCTCTTCCTAGGGTGAAGTTCAAATATTTTCACAAAAGACTTGGAGTCGAAGAGAACGTATCCCTCCTTGAGAGGGAAAGATGACATTGAGATGCTTGCCCTACTTTTCCTAGGTGCCTCTGTAGTCCAATTATTCAGCCAGATATGCGAGAAATCCCATAGGCAGATGAGTAGGATAGTCAACAGTTGGTCGGGCTCACCTAGGTACCTTCTGCAGTCTAGTTACTTAGCAAGATATGGGAGAAATCCCATAAGCAGATGAGTAGGACAGTCAGCAGTTGGTCGGGTTCACACAGGTGCCTCTGCAGTCTAGTTACTCAGCCAGATATGGGAGAAATCCCATAGGCAAATGAGTAGGACAGTCAGCATTTGGTTGTGTGGTTGCACAGGTGCCTCTATAGTCCAGGTACTCAACCATATATGGGAGAAATCCCATAGGCAGATGAGTCGACCAATCAGTAGATGGTCGTGCCCTTTTGCTCGTCTGAGATCTCAACTAGGTATGGGAGGACCCCATTGGAAGATGAGACAGACAGGTAGCAAATTGTATAGCAGAGATGGTACAGCTGATAATCTCAGATATCCAGGATTGAGTGATTCTCCTGGATCCAGGATTGAGTGATTCTCCTGGGGTCACTAAAGGACTAGTGAAGATGATGCACTGAGACTGTGCGGACAACCTTCAGTATGTATAGAGATGATGGAGACAACATGGATGTACAAGAGGAAACCTAGATGATCATGATGCAGATGAAGACCGAAGAATACCTTCCTTGTTGAGAGGGAGTGTTGGATTTTGTACAACTTCGGAAGATATTATTCATTATATTTTATTGTACTTTCATTGTACTTGTTTGTACATCCTAAGGGAGATGAACCTTATGTAAACACCTATGTAAACACATGAAAGAATCAATGTAAACCTTGGGGTGCAAAAGAAGAAAAGAAAATGATTAAAAATAAATTATTTATTGCCCCCAAGTGAAGTCGGCCCAGTTAGGGTATTTTTCATATTTGCACTTGTATAAATAAGAGGCTAGTGCACCTCATTATTCTCATTCTCACACTTGACAATTGCGCATCACTTGGGAGAGAGCAGAATTCGCACAAGCTAGTGGAGGAAGCAGATTTGGGGTTTCTACTTGTGGAAGACACTTTCACATTTTCTCTTTTATCATTTGTACTCTGATCTCGGGATTATCATCTCTATACGAAGGTTGTTGGGTTTTTCCCAATTGGGTTTCCCAAGATAAACTCTATGTCACTGTTTTGTGCTTTGTCTTTCTTCTAGTGATCTTGGTTATGCATTTATGTTTTTATGCTATGAATGTATGAAATTTAACAATTATTGCCAGACGCCAGGTGATCCGCTAAAAGCTTCCCTTCCCACTCGTCAATCAAATTACGGCTGGCGAAGGAGATGCCAATGTCGAAGCCATCACCAGTGACAAGAGAGCACTAGGCTTTGCTTTGGCCCCCACTACCCCGTCAAGAGTGGCCGCGCGGCTTGGTCATGGCAGAGAGCGCAGTGAAATTCCACAACCAAATACACAACTAAGCACGAGGGTGCACAGAACAGAACTAGCGTCGAGGAGAGGCAAACAGAATGCGGTCTTGGGTGCCCAATGGCCCATTTAAGGAGCCTTGATCTCGGTTCACACAAGCCATATTAAATTGCAGAGAGTCGAATTGATGCTGCAGAGAGGCGAGGTGAGGGTCATCTTGAATGCGCAGAGGATCGAGATGAGGTCGAGTTGTACCAGGGTTGCAGCCAGCTAGTCGATGAAGGGACTTGCAAGCGAAGGATCGAGAGGGAGTCATAAAGCCGCAGGTGTGGGGGCAGGCAGGTGGATAAACGCATGGGGTGCGCATGCCACGTTACGGTGCCTAGGTCGAGGATCCCTCCCCACGTGCCTTCCTCGTGTCCTGCACGTGGCCTCATGAGTCCTGGTGATGCCCGCATCCAGGGGAATTCTTCTCCATATGTCACCCTATAGCTTCAAAGGGAATTAATTTGGCAGACATGGTAGATGGGGGAGTTGTAACATTAATGAAAGGATAGGGGTAGTAAGGGAGGAATGAAAGGCAGTGGAGGGGAAAATATAGGAAGGGGGGTGAAGAAGGAAAGGGGATTCAGAGGTTTTGAGAAAAATCGACAGAGGGGGATTGATTTTCTTATTTGAGGAAAAACACTTGAATTAGTTAGATTGTTATTCACAAGCTTTGGGAACGGAGGACCAAGAAATTTAGTTCCTTAGAGTTAAGGAGTGGGCGAGGCTGTTCCTAACTCGTTGGGTGGTAAATCTATTCGGTAAATCTATTTTGTGGTTGAGTTTATGGTTGCAGGGAGTTGGTTGTTGGGAAAGTTTTAATTATATATACACATTGCAAAAAAAAATTGGAAAAGATTAACATACATGCTTCAATATACTTTTATCTACTCTTACCTTTATATGTTCAAAAGAAGTAGAAATTTATTGATTTATACCTGCACAGGAGCATAGTAGATCAATCTTAGTAGATATGAAGAGAAGCAAGATAGAGTATATTTAAATTGGTTTATATATGTACAGAAATTCTACACGAACACTAAGTAAAATAGAAATAATTTACTAGAATGAAAACTAAAAACCGATATATGTCAAGTGTTAGATTAGCATCATTATAAATTTAAGGACCTGATATGTTATACATGGTATCAGAGCCATGGTTCCAAATTACATAACTATAGCTTGTCTAGCAATGCTTGCTCGGGCAAGGTAAACCCTGCAAACTAAGGTCCCTCAAGGCAATTTGGAACCATAGAGATTGCTCCAAAATTGGAAACCCCGAAACCATCAATAAACCAAAATTCAACTAAAACAAATCAAAAAAAATGTATACAAGGGAAGCAGAGGAAGATCCCATGCTTCTCCTTGAATAAACAAGCTATAAATTAAGTGAAAAGGAAATTGTGTATAAGTAAATATGATCAACATAATGCATACCAGCATATATTACCGAATACAATTGTTATCATGTTTTTTGTTTTTATTGTAAAATCAAAACTCAACAAAGCATAACAAATTGAAATAACAGCCTCTAGAATTTTCAGAATTTGACCACTGGAGCGATTCTTCAGTTGGGCACTGACCTTCACACAACAGATTAAGATTTCAAAAAAATGAGTATATTATCCTACATGCAACCCGGATTTCTATCAATCTCATGCAGCATGCGCACATCTTTCAATTTTGAACTAGCAAGCTCAGAACTGAACCGCTATTAGGTAACAGAGGATGCTTCTGGGTTGTAGGTAGAATAGAGAGCAATGCAGGTCACTGAATTCACAATTTTATGTATTTTGTAGCGCTTGATCTGTTCAATTATTGGGCATTGCCTCTCATAAAATACACAGACATAAACATTTTAAATGAAAAAAATCGAGTCTCACATAACCAGACCAAATGCCGAGCCCTCCAATCAAGCCTACGGGGATTATAGACGATGCACAGCAGGGATTATAGATTTTAAACAAATTTACTGGCCATAGGCCCTTTACTATGTAGCTCGAAGGAACTAAGGGTACTGACTCCCTCCAGGAGACTGCCCTCTAAATTATTATGCAGAAGTAAAAGTATTATACACCTGAGAAGAAAAAGGGGGTCGGCCTCTCATATGGCCACCCCTTCTTTTTTTGTTGGTTAAAAAGATAAGTGATGTAAAGAGGTTGAACCATCAAGTCCAAGAGCCATGTGCTAAGTCATATACCAGGCGAGACCACAAGATCAAGCTCGCTAAGTGTTATTAATGCACTATATGTCTAGGGCTTTGGTATAGAGCTTGGAACCATTCGTTTTGCCGATCACCATCGAATCCAGTCTCAAGCTCACGCACCAAGATAGTGGTTTTGCTCAACACATAATAAAATATATGGCTTAACAGCCAAACCCTCGAGATACCACTATGCCATGAGTTTATCGAAACTACTTTGTACCAAGCCGAAGAGTCAAGCCATAACGCTGAGCTTGTGGGTGAAATTGGTGTTGTATGCATCATAAACACACACACACACATCGCAACCCTACAGCTTGTGTCCGAGGGAGACCACTGGTGCGCTATGCGACCAGGCCGTGACCAAATATGTATATAAAACAATTAATAAAAAAAGATTTAACAAAAAAAACGAGGTTGGAACAGAGAGCGAGAGGGCGATGCCATTTGGGAAGCTGCCTGTAGCAATCCTCCCACAGATACTCTGCAAGGATACCAATGTTTCCGTACCTGGCAGCTCTGCAACGCTCTCTGTAGCTACGTTGTTGCAAAGAACCCCACCTCAGAAACCCTGCAAGTCAAAAAAAAGGTGGAGTATGAAACTTGAAACCTGAGCAGAAAGAGAAATGTGACAAAGAAGGAGGTGGCCCGATCTCCATGAAGGCAGTCTCCCACCTCCAACCGAAACCCTAGTGACCTTTGCGCCTCCAATCTCAATCCTTTGCCAACATGCCATAGAGCAGTCATGAGGCTATTGCGTGAGGGAAGCTGTGGCTGAAGCCGTGAAGCTTGGCTGAGCCATGGCCAAGTTGCAGAGCTGTTGGACAGGGTTGTAGAGCGAGCTCCTCAAAATTCGGTGGATGAAATGTGGGAGGGTTTTCCTTCTAGTCGTTTTCCTTTTGAGTGGCTGCCCGAATGAGGATGTGTGGCCCCTCATGCAACGCTGTGAGTCACCATGTATATATTACGGTTAGGGTTTAATTAGATATAGTTATGGTTAAAATTTTGTTATTTAAATTAAATTGTATTAAATATTTAAATTTGTTATTTGAATTAAATTTTGCTAAATATTTAAATTTTGGTTTTTTTGGAAGGTTCGAAAATTCATTAACTTAAAAAAAAAAATGTACAAAGCCAAGTCACGTGAGGACTGAGTTTTAACAGTGATGTGCAGTACCCAAAGAAAACTAGAGATTGTGTGAATCTAAAGAGATTTCCCAAAAAACCCTGACATTGTCTATAGCCTAACAGAGACCCCGTGCTAATCAGAACCAGATAAACAAAGTGTTGTCTACAATCGTTGCCCCATAGGTCGGGGGTTATGACTAGATTACTCAAAAAGAAGATATCAGTTAAACTTATGATCTTATCCTATAGGCATGACCATCTAATTGACACTAAAAGGGGGATTCGAGGAAGGACCGGCACCTGGAGCTTCGCTTGTCGGCTCTCCGACTTCTGAGGTTGGGCATCGTCTTAACACTAGCTCGGTGCTTGCTGCAGAACTTGAACATCTTTCTAGTGTAACCACCCATATACATGGAATTGAAGGGAATTAATGTCGTTGACATGGTGGATGGGAGCGAGTTGTAACATTAATGAAAGGATAGGGATAGTAAAGGGGGAGAAGGAAAGGTAGTGAAGGGGAAAATATAAGAAGGGGGGTCAAGAAGGATAGGTGATTCAAAGGGTTTGAGAAAAACAACAAGAGGAGGATTGATTTTCTGATTTGGAGAAAAACACTTGAACTGGTTGGATTGTTGTTCTTGCGATATGGGCACGGAGGGCCAAGAAACTCAGTTTCTTGGAGCTAGGGAGCCGACGAGGCTGTTCCTAGCTGGTTGGGTGGTAAATGTATTTGAATGTTGAGTTTCTGGTTACAAGGAGTTGGTTGTTTCAAGGACAAATATACCACTTTACAAGTATTTTTTATTAGTTACTTCATTTTTATATAATTTTGAAAGTTTTAATTATATATACATGTTGCAAGAAATTTTTGGAAATGATTAACGTACATGCTTCAATCTACTTTTATATGCTCTTACCTTTATCTATTCAAAAGAATTAGAAATTTATTTATTTATACCTACACTTAAACAAAAGCATAGTAGATATGAAGGGAGTCAAGATAGAGTATATCTAAATTGGTTATACCTCTATAGAAATTTTATAGAAATACTAAATAGAACAAAAATAACTTAGTAGAATGAAATATGATAAACCAGTATTTGTCAATTGTTAGATTAGTAATATTATGAATTTAAGGATATGATATGGTCTTTACAAAATTGATTGACATTGGGTTAAGTATGGGTTGTGAGTATATGTTCGCATTTCAAAAATTAATTGTGGAATTTCTAAGTATTAATGTTGTTTTACTTCTCTCATTTTATAAGTGATAGAACAACAAAAATCATTTATATTAAATCTATGATTTCTTATGGAGTATAAAACTTGTAGAAAACAAAGTATGGAGTGGAACCAATAAAAGAGTTGTTGAGAGAAGGCATGAGATTTGGTTTTGAAAGAATGTTTATCATTCAAGACTCAATTCTTTCTATGGTATGTCGCTTTTCAATTTACATTCACATGTATACTATCTATTTTAATTTTCATTATTCCCGCCAATGTAAATACACTCATTACACTGGATTTGTATGTTTGTAGATGGAAATTGAAGAAGAGGAAAACAATAAGGTAACCAACAAAACGTTCGGCCAAATAACCCAATTCATACAAAGTGGCTCGAGCATTGACACCAATTCCAACGAAGAATGATGATCCATATATTTTGGATGTTAATGCAATATGTTGCATATTTTGAAATAATTGTCTGTGAAAATCAAACATTTTGTATAATGTATTGAACATAGTGTTCCAATTAAAAGACAACGGGTTACCAATAAGTATAACAATTACATGCATGTTGATATTTTGATTATTGTGGAGTTTATGTTGTCCCATTTTATATGACAAAGGGTCTCTTATTGATATATAATAAAATAAAATAAAATAAATGATTCTATTGCATTCTCCAATGTCGTTGTGAAATGTTACATCACTAATTAAATATTATATGGATGATTAAATATTACAATAGATGCGAAAATTTATGATATAACAAATTAATTCAAGAATCATATCCAAACGCAATAATTAAAATTAAAATGAACACTACTATAAAAAAATATTTCAATTTCTAATGAATAATGGAATTAAACAAAATAAAAATAAAATATAGATATTACACTGCGATGTCAGTTGTCACTGCTCACCAAACAGAAAATAATCTTTGGAGATTTAGATCATTCCAATCACACCAATGCATTTGAGACCATGTAGTACCGGTGTGTTTTAAACAATGTAGCACCGATGAGTTGAAAACAATGGAGGCTCGATGCAACATAATACTCATTGCATGCCCTAGTGATTTTTGCAATGTTACGTCGTGGTGCACTACTATAGATTAACCACACCATTAAATTTATAAAATATAGCGATAGTCAATATCTTAGTCAACTATACCGGTGCATTTTCGTTTACTTATCGCATCGGTGCTTTGTAATAGTTAGTTTACACCATTGCTTTGTAATAGTTAGTTTGCGTCGGTGCATTTTTAATAGTTAGTAAGCACCGGTGCTATTTTCGGTATACTACACCAGTGCATTTTGAAAGTTAGTAAGCACCAATGTTATTGTTGGTACAATGCCCCAGTGCATATAATGTTATAAAGCACCGGTTCTTTTAATAATTTTGGTGTGCACCAGTGCTATATGTCTTGTCAAGCACCAGTGCATATAATGGTTTCAAATGTTTGTGGGCATTGGTGCATTTTTCATTTACTCGCACTGATGCATTTATTTGACTTAAGCGCACTAAAAAAAACGTCTGCAAAATCCTCTAGCCTCCGAGTTTTTTTTAGTTATAACACATTTCCATAAAAAACCTCCGCTAAAACATTTGGTACCGTTTGCAAATGTTGTAGTGGAGGTTTTTTTGAGAATTCTTACCAATCTTGTAACACTAAAAACCTTCACTATAACCTTTGTTATATGGCCCTTTCCTTGTAGTGAAATTGGCTACCCACTGTGAATATCTTAAAGGAATTATGATTTTCACATCTAACCATTTCCTTACCTCTATTTCAATAATAGGCAGTAGAATAGGATTGGTCTATCTTAACTTCTTATTGAAGGGCTTGACTCTTGGATTTAAAGGTATTTTATGATGTATGATAGAGGTGTCATAAGTCTTGAGGTCCCCATACTTCTAGGAAAAAACATCTATGTATTCCTTGAATAGTTTTAGCTATCTTTGTTTAACATCTACAGTCAAAAGTTTGGACAATTTGATACACTTTGGATCGTGTATTGTGCCTATTTTTAATTCTTCCGCATCTTCTTCCTTTGGCGGATGATAGCACGGTGAGCTTAACAGGAATGGTCATTTTTATCAAACAACTATTCTAAGGGCACTAATCCTTTAAGTATGAAATTGTCTTTTAATTGTGGGATCTTATGTTTTGCAATATGGTTGATAAATTCTAGACTTGATTTATCATCTTCATGAAATATCTATTCATCATCGGATCTTTCATCCTAATCTATACAGGAAGTTGAGAACTCACCTATAATTTCCATGAATCTCTTTATATGTTGGTCATCCTCAAACACTTGTCAATGTTTCTAATTATCAAGAATGGAAGGTTTGTATATAATTTCTACTTCATGTATGAGTTTTTTCCTTATGGTGGGATTGAAAGTACGAGTAGCTACAACCAAATAATATGCATTTGATTCATTTCCCTTGGGACAGTAGTGATGTTGAAAGCATGGAAAAAAATATCTACCAAGTCCCATACTTGATTTCTATAAGCTCTCATTCTGGGGTGCTTTGTTTGATAAACACTCTTTATTTGTTGCACTACTAGCTCTGAATCTCCAAAAACCGTAAGCTAAGTGATCCCCATATTTTTGGAAGCTTCCAACCCCAGTATCAATGCATCATATTTTGAGACATTGTTTGTAGTTTCAAAATTTAACTTAAATGATAGAGCAATTTCTTCATTATTAGGGGAGATCAAAATTACTCCTATATCTGCTTCTTATTTAAAGGAGGATCCATCAAGGTACATTTTACACACTTGGCTTGTGAAAAATGAAAATTCCCAAGTAGATATTTGTGTGGGAAAGGAGTCTTCATAATCTTCATTCATTGCCAGTATGTAGCATCCCATGTCTTCTTCTATGGCATACAAAGGATAATTTTTTGGGATGTTTTGGTCACTTACCACATATGAAAACTTATCCTCTTTGTATAGTCTCATATTCTCTCCTACAAATACTGGTACAATGGCATACTTCATGTCCATTTGCATTGTGCCTCCCATCTTTTTATCCCATGATCTTGACAACAACATCCCATATTTAGCAGGCACATTTTCCACCACCACATCCATCATTATGCTTTTTATGGGGAGTTGGACTAGTGTGAATACTAAATCTCTTATCATCCCCAAGCACTTCACCTTCCTAGAGTCAAAACTGTAAAGATCATGTTATGGCTTAGTGATTTCTAGATCCAACTTCTCCATAATCACCTTTGGCATCAAGTTATGTGAGGCTCCTGAGTCTAGCATGCAATTATGCAACAACTTATCATGCACACTAAGGGTTACATAAAAAATAGTTGTACCTTCATTTGCATGTTACACCTATGGTCCCAATATAACAGTGGAATTATCTCTAGAGAGGTGGAGAGTGCCAGGTTGTATGCTTGATAATGCTACATTTATCACTTCCTCAATTTGCTTATGATATGCAGGATTTTTTGTTAATTCAGACAAGGGTATAGGGATCGTGATATTCCCTAGATCATGTTCAATATTGAAAGGGACTGAAGGTATGTCTTGTTCCTTCCATTCAGTGTCATCTCTTCTTAGCTGAGGAGATTCATTTACTTTTGGCGGGATAGGGGCGACAGGTTTGTAGAATCTATCTTTACATACATTGGGATTTTTTGCATAGTTTGAAAGGTCAAGGTCTTTTCCATTTGGATGAGTTTCAAGTGAATTCTTAGGAGGAGGATATTTATTCTAGTTTGTAGTAGAGTTTATAGGTCTGAGTTCATAATTTCTCTATAATTCATCCTGCAAAGGATCAAAAAAAAAGAAAAAAATCCTATATTGGGTTGAGGACATTTCATAATCCTTATTTGTTTGTTCTTGTTCATGTTCATGCATGTTCTTTTGCAAATAACTTTCATAGTCCTCTTGTGTTAAGTGTATCATGTCATATTCATTTTGCATTAGAGCATCTCATCTAGAGGTTTAAGATACTCTTCAGCTTCTGGAAGATCTGCAAAATTATTGTTATTATTTTCTCTCACGAGGGTTTGTATGGGTTGATCTTCATCCCTCCTTTCTATGTTCATAATCTGAGGGTTGAAGGGTCTCCTGTGTTGATTGGGGTTCCTTTTTAATCCACCCTGGAGTCTGTTTGGATTATGCCATTATACCTTTATCCTTATTAGCTTATTTGATAGACCTTTTATTACCATGTACATCTCCTCTATCTTAGTATCTTGTGTATCTATGCTTATCCCAAAGGTACCAGTTTCCTCTTTCAGCCTTTTCTTTTCTAGATCTTGTTTGTATTTCATCCTGCTTGAAACTGTCATGTTTCCTTCAAAATCTATTGCACCATCTTGCATAATTAGTAGGGCCACTAACCTTATCAAAGGCCCCTACATAGGTTTCCTTTGCAGCCGCCTAAGAAGGTTTAGTGTCTTGAGGGATCCTGTTGTATATTTTATTGAATCTTTTGTTAAACTCTCCTACTTGTTCCATTTTTCTTTCTCAAGGCATCAAACTTAGTCAAGTAGTAGAAGTGGTCTCTCTTTTCACCCCACTGCCTCATCAAAGTGGTCTCATGAAAAGGCCAAGATTTTATAGAGGGTGCAGGGAGGGTTCTAAACCATTTTCTAACTTCTCCTTCCAAGGTTTGGACAAAGAGCCTCATATTGAAATCACCATGTTCAATGAAAACATTGTCAGTAAAGTCCTGAAAGGTGGCTATATGTTCTTCGGCTAAAGTTACCTTTTCTCCAACAAACTTAGGAAATATTTTTAGGTAATTATCTAGAAGGTCATGAAGATTATTAGGAATATTTAGTGGACCATGTATGGCAGCCACCCACATGTTAACCACATAATGTGGCGTAGGCCCACCTCTCCCTCTTACATTGGCCATCAAATGTTGTAGCATAGTATTCCTAGCTTGGAGGGTTATATGAGTTCTTTGAGATCTTGATTCTAGCTTTAAATAATGAGAGGTGCTTACAAAGGCAAATAAAAGAGAAATCTAGGATCTAATAAAGGAACAACAAGAGTGCTAGGAGTAGAATATGGAAATACTTAAGTATTTAAAGCATCGGGTAAATCTTGGTTTTCACAAGAAGAAGGAAAGATTGCAGGAATTTTTGTGGAATAATTGATACTTGAGAAAATTTTCTTTCACACTGATTTCTCCATGTGACCAGCTTCTCTAGATCTTGAAAACTTTGTAAATTGGTTTATATAGGATGTGCTCTGGTGTGTCGCTTACCAAATGCAAGATTAGCTTCAATGGAGTCACCAAGTGAACTTCCATCTTGATGTATGGCCCTCATTCACCAGTATGAGTCAGATATTGTTCATTGTCATGCCCAAGGAAAAATCATTCAAATTCTCCGCTTCCTAGCAATGACTCCATTTTTCATGTTAACCCCTGAGATTTTCTAAGATTGAATTTAGACTATGCCAGAGCATGATGAGAATCAATTATTAAATATTTAGAGCTTAATATTTCTTGCAGTATGATATTTGATGGTTTATGTGTGAAATATTGTAGATATGAATGTAATGGAATGGCTTTTATACAGGGATTTTTCTACTCAGGAAAAGGCCCTATAGCGGAGGTTATAATGGATGTTTTTAGTGATACAATATTGGTCAAAATTCTCAAACGAACTTCCTCTACAACCTCCACCAATGTATTGTACCAACAAGGATTGTTGATACAATATCTAACTATCCTACAAGACTCAATGAAAAACAATGGACTCTGGTGACTAGTTTGACTGTAGGTAGGCCAAATCAAATTATTATGGAGGGGATGGGGAATATTCAAGATGATGGATCCTTTGCAAAAATTAATTGGACCATTAATGTTTCTAAAATCATCCAGGTTGAAGTCTACTCCAATGTTCCTGGGAACCCCGACATATGGAAACTAGAACTTGAACTAAGCATTGACTGAGAACTAATGATGAAGTATTTATACTTAGCGGGGATAAATAACATCAAATGACAGTCAATTAACAACATAGCTTCACTCCATAAATTTTTGGAATGTTCCAAGGAAGTCTCACAAACATACAAGAAAAATTGCCTTCCAGGATTGCACAACTAAGCCAAATTTGGGACTTCCAAAACAGTCTGAAACGCTCACTAAATTATTATATTAATATTGGAAGGAGTCATATAACATATTAATTTACATCATAAATAGAAATCATTTCATTTGGACCAATACTCATTCATTTATCAAACAAGTTTTGGAAACTAGCTCATTTTTATTGAAATCTAAACTAGGTGCAATAAGAGGTATTGGAATCAGATGTTTATTCAATAAAAATTCAGAATTGAAATCAGAGGCCCATCATTACATTCATATCATCCATAATTATCTTATTCATACATCATATAGTTCTCAGAAAAGGGATACATCAAGAACATGCTCTTTCATCAAGAAAGACTAGAAAAATACTCATAGATCTGCATGGAGAGCTATCAAATATCTGTCACAGTATCGTACTCAAATGGTGTAGACTTCAGGACCTGTAATAATATCAATGAAAATGGTTGAAACCACCATCCTCTCATGGGAATCAGGAGCACATCTCCCAGCTAGGACAAGGGGCATATCTCCCAAGTCATTGAGGAACAATTGCACTCAATCCAATTATCCAACTGTCAAAAGATGTGAAATGGAGTTGTAATCCTCCTTTTATATATTGAGGTGACCTTTTTAGCAAGTAATATAAGCTAAGGCACCCTCATGGAGTGGATATGGTTGCTTTGCTTTTTGCTTTAGCTTTTGCCTTGCTTTCTGCTTTGCTTTGCTTTCTGCTTTTGCTTTTGATTTTGATTTTGCTTTTACTTTATCCTTATTTTTCTTTTCTATCCTGCTTTTTCCTACTTTTCTACCTTATCCTACTTTTTTGCTTTGTCTATTTTTTCCTGCTTTTCTATCTTACCCTACTTTTTAGCTTTTTCCTGATTTTTCTTGATTTTCTGCTTTATCCTGCTTTTCTGCCTTTGTCCTTCTTTTCTACCGCTATCCTGATTTTGTCCTCCTTTTCTGCTTTGTCCTGTTTTATGCTTTATTCTGCTTTTCCTGAGATTTGTTGCTTTCTTCTCCTTTTCCTACTTTCCTTGCTTTGGTTGCTTTATCATTCCTTGTCTTGCAAGTTACCTCTTAGTCAACCTTATCCACAAAGGCACACTTGTGGAGCATTATCCACTTTATTCCAAAATAAAAATAACTATTTAATGAAAATTGCTTTTCATCAAGTCCATATCAAACTTTAAGAAAATAAATTCAACACCTCCTAATTAATTAATGCCTGAACTTTCAAAATTAACCCCAAGTAAATGAGATTTTCTCCTCAACCCAAGGGATTAATTGGGTTAGGAACTCAATCCAATGATCATAAGTGAGGGGACATGACATTCACCCCATCCCAATATTGCTTGTCCTCAAGCAATGAAAAAACATGGGGTTTTGAAACTTGTACATTGCCACCAAGCTGTTGTTGCCAATCAATATGGCCAACCAAGAAAGTATACTCCATCACATGGTATTGGAATATGTTGCACTCCTCTATATGATCCAATGCATATCCTTTGGATCTCCTCCATCACAACCTCCTACTCACCCTCATGTGAGTCTCCAAACAATCATGGTGACTAACAAAGATTGGAACATGAACAACTTCCAAAATATCCTTCTTTAAGATTGACCCGGGCACTAAGTGGATAGGGTCTTTAAAGTGGATGAATGTCATATGTGGTTCTTCTTGAATCATCCCATTGATTCAATCACATGCAAACCATTATTGCTGCCACTCATTGAGTTCAATATCACCCTCAATTCTGCATTCAACCAAAGCACACATATGGGCTAGCACATCCTTTTTATGGTGTAGATAATGATTCTCTTGGAGCTGCAATCTCTTGTGCACATATTTGTGGATGGAACAAATAAGGGTGGAGTGAATCCTCTCCATGTAGACATCAGCTTCACCTTTATCAAGCATGATATTAAGATACATTTGCTTTATTCCTCCAACTTCACACTCAAACAATGTAAATTATTTCCAGGCATGCAATGCAACTCCCCATTTAAGGAAGTTCTTAATTAGGAAGAAATCATGGGCATCCCCCATAAACCCTTCCATACAAACTAATTTTGGCACCCCAAAGATGCCTTCCCCCATTATTTCTAACTGTTCTTCTTGAACCCAACCATTCAACAACTCATCTGCAAATCTGCCTTTGTGATAATTTGCTACTAAATTACTTTCAAAAAAATTAAGCCTTCCCATGAACAAAGAAGAACCTCTACTGCTATATTCTTACATTCATGATCAGATTTATAAACTTGGACTTCACCTACCAACCTTGGTTTCCAATCCTTAAGCCGCATTGGTATCATGTAATGCATCCAACCTTTGTGATCAGATTTGACCACCTATTTGTTCTCCTTTAAAATTGATTTGAACCATTCCATAACATGACTGCTATCATGATGTCATAATTCTCATATGGCTGCAACCATCTTCTTTCAAAAGCATTGGTGTTCTCAATCTCCATCAAATTTTCTTCTATGCCTTCTTTCGTGACACCCCATTGTAGGCCGAATGGGTGAGTGGAACTTGGTAGTGCATGTATGAAGCAAGCAACCCTCACTCCCATCATCTCTTGAATCGTCATTTTTTCCTCTCATATCCAGCAAAAAACCTCTTCCTTAATGCTTACTTGTGAGAAACTAAAGAAGCCTCTTGTGTTGCTTCTTGAACTTGGTCCACTAGGAGTATCCCAAATCATCCCATCATGCAAGTTGGTACTAACTTGCACATCCATATGATTAAGATTCATGATCTCAATCTATTTCCTCTCGTACTTTGATCCATTTGCATGGAAGGATAACTCTTCCATAAGGGTTAGCACAATATCCAAGAATTCTTTCCAAACCTTGTTGCAAACAAACATATCATTAGAAAATTGCAAAACATACTTACAAAGTTGTTCATCTACCATGGTGTACATGCAAGGTTGAAATGCAGTAGGTGTATAATTCAAGCCAAGGAGCATGAATAGAAACTCAATGTTCCCACAATGGTACTTGAAGACTAACCTCCACATGTCTTCTTCCATGAACCTTTTCAAATGCTTGTAATGAAAGATATTGATGGATTGTACATCCATCATCAATTCATCCTTATGCTTCTTCACCTTGTCAGGTGGTCTACCTAGTGGAAGGTATTCAAGAACCTTCTCATGTTGTTGTAGTGACTTCCATATGAACTCAATTTGATGTAAGTAGTTCATACTTGTGCCTCAAATGGTGGTGATTCCCTCAGTAGCACGCACAATGACATTGTGCTTCACTATGAATAGCATGCCATGAGATAACTCCTCATCTGCTATGTAATGTTTCCTCCAAGGTATGAATGGAAATGTATGGAAATCATCATATTGCAGCCATAGATGCCTTAGATGCTACTCACTAAACGTAACAAACTCAAATGCAACAATAGATACATCACTATGTAAAAATAACTCTTACCAATGTGAGCTAGTCTTGCACAATCTTGGGTCTCCATCTTGGTGATGTAGCTATCCATCCAATTCGATGATGAATAGGATTCTTTGCTTGCTGGTCCAAGATGGAATGTAATCAGCCATCTTCATCAGGGCTAATTCTTACTTCCATGAAAGAGGCCCATAATCTCTCTGGAGTGAAACAGATGCCTAGTAATCATCCTACAAGTCAATGCTTTCTTCAAGCACTTATAAATCTGAAGACTCCTCATGTTTACCTCGATCAGGATGCTGCTCCATAATATCATGTGCACTATTAGCCACACACATATGATCACATATGTGCTCATGCAACTCTTTAGAGTCATGCAAACTCTCTTCTAAAAACTCAACCTTCTCAAAAATTTGGATCTCAACACTAGAAGGATATTTTCTTCCAACCTTCTCACTGGAAGTGGTTTCCCTATCAAGATGAAACAAAGGAATTTGGTGAATGGAAAAATCACAATGGTTGTAATACTTTTGTGAAACCTATATCTCTTCATGAGATGGAGTGGTGATGGTACGCTCCTCCACCAAATCTCTAGTTTCACTCTCAATTAGAGTGTAGTTGTCTTTTCCTCCATAATAATGTTCTGATAATGCTTGAATGGTTGATATTTTCTCTTCCTCCAAATCTGCTCCACAAGTGGCTTTTCCTCTACCAATCCCATCTTCCATATCCCTTGTAGGGATCTCAAACTTTCCAACAAAGAAGCTTGGGTGTCCATGATTGGATTCAATCTCAATACTTTGATTAACCTCTTGCATGGTGGCTTGGCACCCTATTAGGGTGTTCCTAAATCTCTTTTGTGATTAACCTAGTGGGATATTCATCACATTGAAGATTCTTCCAAACAACCTCATTTTGTCCATAATTGCTATTGTTATTATGCACAGATGTTCAACCCCGGAATTATTGATGCAAGAAGGAATTGTTGCTACCAAAATCAGATTTACCTTCCTTCCTTAGCTTGAAGTTTACAAAACCCCTAGTTTCATAATTAATGAACACCTTTTGACTGATTTCTGAATTATTGGAAGGTAATTGAAAATCTCGTCAGTGGTCATGAAGGAATAAGTCCTTGCATTCGTGAATACGTTTAAAAAAAGACCGAATTCCAGGACCAGATGGGTGGACTATTGAATTTTTTATTCATTTCTATGATTTGATAGGTGGTGATTTGATTCGTGTAATTGAAGAGGTTTTAGGTGAGTGGGAATGTGCCTAGCAATATCAATACTACGTTTTTGGCACAGATCCCAAAATTATATCATTTGGAGTCCTTCAATGATTATTATCTTGTTTCTCTGTGCAACATGGTCCATAAGATCATTGCAAAGGTTATTATTGTTCTCCCAGGCCATATCTATTGAGAAATTTGGGTTCTTAAGTGGCAGGAACATTCATGAGGTTTTAGAGTCTGCGTAGGAAGCCTTATACAATATCAAATTACATTCCTTCCCCTCATTAGTAATGAAGATGAATCTTTCGAAGGAATATGACTGAGTATCGTGGACTTTCTTGCACTTAATGTTGATTCAGATTGGTTTTCCATTAAGCATGGTTCAGTGGGTTATGGGATGTGTTTCTTCATTTTAGATGGCGTTGTTGATTAATGGATTGACACGTCCTTTCTTTTAGCCTTCCGGAGGCCTTCGACAAGGATGCCCGTTATCTCCATTTTTATTCTTATTGATTGTCGAAGGTTTAATTTGATGTCTAATTGATGCCAAACATAGAAGGATGGTTCATGGTGTCTCGATGGGAAGGAATCTCACTATCACACACCTTTTATTTGTTGATGACATTCTACTATTCAACTATGGGTCTAAATTTGAAATTCGAAGGTTCATGGATATTCTCAATACATATTGCATGGGGACTTGTATGGAAATTAATCATCATAGGTCTATTACATATGCTCATTCTCTGGATGCTCATTTACTTGGTCTTCTTGGGAATTTGATTCCATGTCTTCAAGGGAATTTAGAAGAGGGCATTAAATTTATTGGCTTCGCTATCAAGCCTAATAATTATTGTAAGGTGGACTAGCTTTGGCTTGTTGGAAGGATAGAACAGAGGATTTGATTCTAGTGAAACACATTTATTTCTTGTGATGACAGGTTAGTTTTGGTTAAAACTGCCTTGGAAGCAATCCCAATATATTGGCACTTACTAGGTTATATCCTTAAAGGAATATTAAATTCTATGCACAAGTTGTATTTTAATTATCTTTGGCGAGTAAGCCATGAGTATAAGGGAATTCATTTGGCGGGTTGGAAGCGGATTGCTCTTCCTAAATGGGGTGGATGGGGCATAAAAGATTATGTTCTCTTTGGAAAATGTATGTTTGCTCGCTCTTTGTGGCATTTTATTAAGAAACCCAGTCTGTCACATGATATTCTTATTAATGAATATTTGTTTCCAAGTTCCATACTGGATTGTATTAGGAAGGAACATAAATCAACCCTCGGTATCTCTAATCAGTGGAAATCCATATCATTATATTTTCCTGTTTTAGGTAAAAATTTTGCATGGAAGGTAGGCAGAGGATCCGTTGTTCGGGTTGGTGTCGATGTTGTCATGGGTTATTGTATGGATCTTTCTCCTAGAGGAAGTGGTTCTTTTCCTTCAAATGCATGGTAGAGTCACCTTGGGGTTAGTGGCAAACCTAAGATCCACTACTATCTGGAATCATGGCTAGCTTTCAGTCGATCGACTGGGGTTTCTTGAGGAGTGGAAACGGATATGGGAAAGGTTCACTTGTGCTATTTCATGTGCACACATCAGGATTTTGGATCAAAATAATGAACTAGTATGGGTATACAATCCCATTGGGGGAATTTACACTGCTAAAATTGGTTATCAATTTCTTATTGAAGACATAGCTACTATTGTATCACGGTGGTGGAAACTGCTATGGAAACTCCATGCTCCTCCCAAATCTATTATATTCATGTGGCTGATCCTATCTGGATTTTTTTTTTAACATGGGATGTTTTGCGGAAATGATGTTGGAATGGTTCTGGTATTTGTTATTTATGTGAAGAGAACAATGAAGACATGCCCCATCTATTTATTCTCTCTAAATTTTATATCTTGGTATGGGATGATGTAATTCAGGCCCTCAATATTCCAGGATCTTGGTCAATAGATAGTGTCGAAGCGTGCTTTCGAGATTGGTGTTCTCGAAAGTAGTTAAATCAATATCGCTCTCTTCCAGTGGTTGTTTCTTGGAGTATTTGGACTTCATGCAACTATATTATATTTTAAGGGAGGTACTTGCCTCATGAAGTGGTGGCTATCAAGGCTATGAATGTGTTTAAGAAATATGTTGAGACTAACTTTTCTCAAGTTGGTAGGCAAGTGTGCACCTTGTAAATTGTAACGCACCCTTCATCACACTAGACATAAGACACAATAATAATTTTTAATTTTTTTTATATAAAACATACATGCATAATAGCCACATGTGTTAAATTTTCAAAATTTACTTCAATCTGATCTAGGATCTTAACTGAGAGAATAACATGTACAGCAAATCTACAGCATATCAATCATGGACACAATAATGCAAGCACACAAGAGACACATAATTTACTTGGGAAAAACCATAAAGGTGAAAAACCCCAATAACTTCCTCAGAGATAGATAGAGCAATGATACAACCATAATACAAGAGATAGTCTTCTCCTAGCAGCAGAGCCTCCTCCTCATAAGTGCGCCACTTTCTGAATTGTGAGTGAGAGAATAGAATGATCAAATAGAGATCTCCCGATCTCTATTTATACTAGAATTGACTTGCCTAATAACCTTTACTAGGTCGGCCTTAACTTAACCACATAACATAATGTTGATTGGGCCGACACCCAATAGGGTGGTCTAATAACCCTTTGACCCACATGGCCGACCCCCACTAGGGTGGTCTAACAACCCTTTGACCCACATGACTTATATAGAGCCGACCCCAACAAGGTGGTCTAATAACCCATCAAGTATAAGTTACGACACTTACAATATAAATGATGACACTTCCGTATAGAGGAATAATAACATCTCTATAGGAATATAAAATACATATATGAAATACATGGGTGAAATACATTCCGAAGTTACATATACATCAACACTCCCTCTTAACTAGGAAGGTATTTCTCGACACAGGTCTACTAGCACAAATCTTCTTCTTTGGATCATCATCAACGAATCATCATCCTCGAATCATCGTCATCATCACTACTGCTGCTATATCAATCAATCTCTGAATCTACTCGTCATAGGAAGTTCTACAGAGCCAATCCTTTTTCATACTGGATGTAGGCCCACCACCTGCAGGTCTTCATCATCACTGGCCATACTGTGGAATTCTCAGGACTTATTACGTGCGTCACAAAACCTTGCAAGAGCATCCCAAGCTGTTACGAGCACACAGCTCTACCTATAGGATCTCCCAGGGAGCTATTACATGTGACCCTACCACAAAACCCCGAAAGAGAATCCCATGACTGATTACGAGCACACAGCTCAACCTATCGGATCTCCCAGGGTGCTATTATATGTGGTCACCACAAAACCATGCAAGAGCATCCCAGGACTTATTATGGGAACACATCCCAACCTATCAGATCTCCCAGGGCGATATTACATGTGGTCATGGAAAAACCTTGAAAGAGCATCCCAGGACTTATTACGAGCACACAGCTCAACCTATCGGATCTCCCAGGGCGCTATTATATGCCATAGGACAAAACCTCGAAAGAGCATCTGCCAGATATCCCAGGGCGAAATTATATGCCATAGGAAAAACCTTGCAAGACTATCTGCATATCTCCCAGGGCCAAATTATATGTCCTCCCAGAGCAAAACCTCGAAAGAGCATTTGCCAGATATCCCAGGGCCAAATTACATGCCATAGGCAAAACCTCGAAAGACTATCTGCAAATCTCTCAGGGCCAAATTATATGCTCATCTGCACAACCTGATCCACGGCCACATAGTATCAACCTGATACTCACCATACATCATCCCGATGTATGCATGATCATCCTGATCATCATCACTGCAACATCCTGTTGCATGTCATCTGGAGCAACATCCTGAAGCATGTCATCCATGATCATCCTGATCATATAATGCATCTACCTGATGCATACCAAGTATCTACCTGATACATATCATCATACATGATCCACCTGATCACACAACGTATCCACCTGATACAAATACAAATACATGATCCACCTAATCATACCTAATACATATCAACATACATGATCTACCTGATCATACAATGTATCCACTTGATACATATACAGATACATGGTCCAAGCATCCAACATGATGCATATACAAAATACATACAAATGATCCAACTGATCATATCCAGCATCCAACATGATGCATATATACATATACAGAGTAGTAACTGGAGCATCATCCATGATCCTCCTGATCATCATAGCATCATCCTCTTCAGATCATCATATCGTCCACGAAGCATAGCCCAGATGCACATCATCCAGCACTTACACCACCTACATGGGAGAACACATCTACCACCATTCGGGGAAGGCTCCAGCCCTTACTTTTTCACGATGGGAGAACACATCTACCACCATGTGAAAAATGGCTTCAGCCCTTACATCTACACCATGGGAGAACACATCTACCACCATGTGAGAATGGCTCAGCAATTACATTACGACCATGGGAGAACACATCAACCATGTCAGAAAAGCTCATGTGCATCTGCATCTTCCGCACTCATCACTTCCCTTTCGAAGGAACCTCAATCTGAAGTGCACCAAGCCTCTCTCAGAAGTACTCAAACTGCACTCTGGCCAACGGCTTGGTCAATACATCTGCAACCTTCTCATCCGTCGCAACATACTCTGCTTCGGCTATACTCAGTGCTACGCAGGACTGCTTCCTGCTAAACCAAGAGATCACACCTGATCCTATCTGCAGCACTGCCTGCCCAATCTGAATCAACATAACCCTGCAGGTTAAACTTTTGATTTGCATCATAATTGAGCCCATAATCAACTGTACCCTTCAGGTACCTCAAAATATGATTTACAGCAACCAGGTGAACACTCCTCATATCCGTTAGGAACTGGCTCAATGTGCTCACCGCAAAGCAAATATCTGGTCTCTTGTTCGTCAGGTACGTCAAGGACCCAATCATCTGATGATACATAGTGACATCAACCGGCTCAGATGAAGCATCACACCGAAGCTTCAGGTTTGATGCCATAGGTGTGGCCATGTCCTTGCAGTCCATCATCCCGAACCTCTTCAGGATCTCTACTACATACTTCCCTTGTCCAAGGAAGATTCCATCTGCACTCTACCACACCTCCATGCCTAGAAAGTAGAGCATCATCCACAAGTTCTTCATCTCGAACTTGGCAGCAAGCTTCCGCTGTGTGTCGGCAATCAATCTATCTTCACCTGTAACAAACAGGTTATCCACATACAAAAGTAGTATCACTGGATTGCCTTGCTCAACCTTGTAGTAAAGGTTGGAATCTGCTTTACTCTTGGTAAAGCCCAAACTGGATAGAAAGTTGTCTATCCTATCATACCAAGTTATGCACATATATGACTCCCTGTCATGTGTCTCAGAACCAAGTAGCTTCTCCACATACACTTCTTCTTCAACTACACCATTCAAGAAGGCTGTCTTGAAATCCATCTAGTGTATCTTCCACTTCATCACTGCAGCCAGAGCAAGTACTGATCTAATGGAAGTGTATCTGGCTACAGGAGCAAAAGTCTCTATGCTACCACCTGCAGCATGCTTGATCTTGTAGATCCTCTTGGAAGTCACTACAGACTACCCTTTGGGATTGCATCCCAAACATCTTCATGATCGACTGGTACTCCTCGATCATGGCATTATTCCCAGATCCTGGGATCTTCAATATTTTCAATAGATAACTTTGTTGCTGAACAAATGTTGTAGTCCTTCTTTTGTAGGTGATGGTATACGATCTTTCCTACACAACAAGTTAAATTTCATGATTAGAAAACATCTCATAGTTTGCAGAACAAATTCTTACATAAAGAAATATGTCATACAGTCATGCAATTATCTTAGCCAATGCTTCAATACAACATTTATCCATATTATGTAACTTTCTAGATGCCTTCCAATCTCTACCAGAACATTGTTAAGAGTGTGCACAACTCCTAACATGTCAGCAAAGAGGTTTCATTCTAGATAAGTAGCAATGAAATGTTGTATAGTGCCATAGTCCACTTACCCATGTATATTAGTAGTATACTATTCATCAATGCAACTATTCTAATATGCATAATACACAACCTAATTCTAGGAACATAAGCATATATATCATTGAATAACATTATGTAAGAAATGACAATTCAAATACTTATCTTTGTTTGGTTTCTCGGTGGACTCCCTCTGAATCTTTGCAACTCCATTCTGATGTGGATTGTGAGAAGTGGTCAACTCCCTCTGAATATCTGCATCCTTGCAGAAACTACTGAAGTGTGCTCCTTTGCTTTCTTGCAGGAACAATTGGAGTGTGCTCCCTCTTGATCTTTACTTCCTGGGTTGCCTGTCCTTGAACTTATATCCATCCTTAATCACTATGCATGCTTATTAGTATCATCATTTTGTTATCCTTGAGGTCTCATACATAATCACACATTTATTCGTATAATCTTAATACTATCAAATCACAATAATCTTAAACATGTATAGTCATGATCATTCACAGATAATAAACATTAGTATTCAAGGTTTCAGGGAAGTCTTCTTTTACTCATGCATATTCTTATTTGATCATAGGACTCTTCTTATTAGTTAAATCATCAATGCTTAAACTTGTGATTACTCAAACCTATACCTTCATGATTCTTCTGGTAAGTCATATCATCAATTATGGTAAGAAACATAATATGCATACAACCATGACTATTCAAACCTATGACTTCATGAATAATCATTATCAACAACACAACAGTATAAGATCCTAACACAAGGTAGGATTCTAGCTTGATATAGGAAAAACATACCTGGATTAGCATGCTAGCTAGTTATGTCTAACATACCCGCATAATGTCTTATTGTTCTCTTCAGTGACTTGTGCTAGTAACCTGCATGTCTCATAAGTTAACCATTGTAGAACCAAGTTATACATACCTCGAAAGTAGATCTTCTATGTGATCCATGACAATGGATGAATCTTTGTCTTCATGTCACCATGATCATATGTTCTTTAAGTAGAACATGATTTGACTTTCTTGGTGTACCTTTTATGTTAGCGAACAACATCACAATGCATTAGGACAATCATAAGTGTCAAAACCTTAATCAATGAATACCTTCTATTAATGTGATACGACAAGTCTATTAATTAATCAGGATTGTACTGTAATGATATGAAGACAAACATATTATAAACTTAACCATGAACAGAATTCGAAACATACCTGTAAGCCATACCTGTCAAGATTGCTTGTAATCTTCTTATGGAAGGCCTTAGCCTCATCTCCCTCTGAGACAAGAACTTCTTCACTTATGTAGGTGACCAATCCATCTTCTTCTAGGATTAACCCAATCCACTTGATTTGCAAGAACTAGACCTGGAGCTGGATTAGGGTTTGTCAGAGAAACCCCAAAAATTCAAAATTTGAATTTCAAACTTCCGAAAGGATAGAAATATGCACCTTGACAAGCTGATCAAGCTGGTATATTCAGAATTTGAAAACTGCAAAGTTTCACTCCTCAATTTTGCCTTTGAAACTTTTGGATTCACTAGACGTGACCCCAAACTAGGGTTTGATGAATCCCACTCATCTACCCAATCAAAAGGTTTGATCCAAATCTCTAAGCTTCTATTTTTCTAAGGAGCTTCCAGCCGTGGTCACAGATTTCAAAAATTCCCATTTTTGCAGAAGCCCTAATTTTCCACTTTTCCAATCAAAGTCCCGAACTAGGGTCTGATCAAGCCCGGTCTTCTGCCCAACCAAAAATTCTGATCTTGGTCTCTAAATTTCTTTTTTGATGAGTGGCATTCAGCCGTAGTCTCCGATTACAAAAATTCCAACTTTCTCCGAAACCCTAAATTCCAAAGCCATGAATGAAGGTGCTCAAAAATAATTCTGTTATGACAAAAATATGTACCTGATTGTTTCTGGTGTAACTACGAACTTTTTGATCCCCAGGGTCTAAACATTTTTTCTAAGATATCTCGACCTGTTATCTTTCCATCCCGATAGGTCTGATCTCAATTGGATTCTTTGAGAGAGAGTTATGCCAAGTTTCGCAACGTGACCTGTTTATGGGATAAAACAGGAGAACGAACTTGTACGGCATGCCATGTGTCACTGGTTCAACTTCGGCCTCTGAAACAGTTTCTTGAGATAGTACAGTCTGTGTACTACCTGTCACTTTTTACTAAATTTCATTTGGAGCTTCCTAGCCCAAGTTATGACCTTTTTTCCAAGGTCACCTGTTTATGACTGAGATCTGGAAGAGGCAGAAACCCTATATTGTACAGATCATAAATCACAAAGTACAACAAATTAGAATTTTTCCTTTGGAAACAAGGTACATGGGGATATGGTCTTCGACTTGTAAAAGTTTTAGATCCGAAAACTTCGCCAAAATGGATTTATAGCGAAAGTGCTACGATGACCAGTTTTTGCTATATCAAGCCCTAGCATCGTAAGTGCAACAAGTGTCATACATGCCATATTATGCCTTCTTTCAGGCTAGTTCTGATACCATGTTAAATTTTCATAATTTACTTAAATATGATCTAGGATCTTAACTGAGAGAATAACATGTACAACAAATCTACAGCATATCAATCATGGACATAATAATGCAAGCACACAAGAGACACAGAATTTACTTGGGGAAAACCATAAAGGTGAAAAACCCCAATAACTTCCTCAGAGATAGATAGAGCAATGATACAACCAGAATACAAGAGATAGTCTTCTCCTAGCAGCAGAGCCTCCTCCTCATAAGTGCACCACTTTCCAAATTGTGAGTAAGAGAATAGAATGATCAAATAGAGATCTCCCGATCTCTATTTATACTAGACTTGACTTGCCTAATAACCTTTACTAGGTCGGCCTTAACGTAACCACATAACACAATGCTGAATGGGCCGACACCCAATAGGGTGGTCTAATAACCCTTTGACCCACATGTACGACCCCCACTGGGGTGGTCTAACAACCCTTCGACCCACATGACTTATATAGGGCCAACCCCAACAAGGTGGTCTAATAACCCATCAAGTATAAGTTACGACACTTACAATATAAATGATGACACTTCCATATAGAGGAATAATAAAATCTCTATAGGAATATAAAATACATATATGAAATACATTCCGAAGTTACATATACATCAACAACATGCATAATGCTTATATGCATTCTTCTAGCAAATGCATAGCCATGCATAAAAAATGAATAACATATGAAAGTATTTTAACAGAAGCATAGATTAATGTATACGACAAGTAATCAAAAACACATGCACATAAGGATCTTATAATTGTGGAAGGATAAATATTTGCATGTGTTGCACATTTGTCCCATCTAAATTGGTACCATATTTAATACCCATAATATATTTCCTAATAATTTGCATTACACCAAACCAAAAAAAAACTAAGGCTTGGAACGTAACATTTCCAAATTTTAATTTTTAAATTCATTCCCAAGAAGCGCGCAATCAACATTTTATTCAGAACTACGCAGTAAAACTGTACAGTAAGAACTACGCAGTAAAAAAATTATATTAAAAACTGCGCATTAAAAACTATCTAGGAACCACACACTATGGTGCCAATATTCCAATATAAGGAAATCATCAATCCAACATATTTAAAAAAATACTACACAGTAACAATATTTCAATAAAATTAACTGCACAGTAAGGTTAATATAACTAATATTACATACATAATCAAATAGTATATCAATTGCCAAATTATCCAAAATATAGAGTGCAATATTCCAACCTATTACTGTGCAATAAAGTTAATAATCTTTTTTTTCAAGACAAAAAAAACTACTTTTTATTAAGAGAAAAAGATGTATCAACATAAATTAATACATAGCTTTGAGAAGCAGGATATTCTCAATTCCAACATCCATAGTTCAACAAAACGGAGATAAAAACATTCGGGAGCAAGTATAGCAATACAAACTGCATACAATAGTATATAAACAATTCCCTAGGTGATAATTGACTACCTACATAATGCAGTCAAAGTGTAATATACCATCACTATCAGTTAGCATATTTCCACTATGTGTTCACTAAGCAATACTTCTTCTATGTGTTCCTTTATCAGTGTAGAACCATCCATCATTCCCAAATCCATCTTAGAGAGATCGCCAGCATCTTTGTTGTAGCATCTATAAATATGGGAAAAAGAAAGTTACTTAAAGTGCAGAATCAGTGCTCGAGTCTGTTGCATCCATTGATTGAGAAGAATGGTCCTCAGACAAAACTTACCAAACGCTCAATCAATGATACACTGTGAGTCCCCAAAGATATGAGCAAGGGAAATATTTTCCTTCTTGGCAAACCACACTAGCCCCCAAAGAGCTAATAGCTCAGCTCTGGTGTTTGTGTCTCACCCAGATTTAAGCTTCATATGATAGAAATGATCGGCGAAAAGTTTGATAACCATACCATCTCCACATAAACCCTTCTGGGTAGCGCCATCAAAGTAACCAATGGGGAAGGTGAACTTAGCTTCATCGAAGGGAACAAATCTATGCAAGAATTTGTTTGGGAGCTCGATGACATTTAGAGTCCAAGCACGAATTCAAGCGTATACCATTTCCACATAAGGTTTGCAGCCCCGGAAAAGCACTCCATTTCTGGATTGCCATACTTCCCATATAGTAATATATACAGTGAGAATGTCACACCCGAGTGATTCAAACATGATGCCAAATTATCAGTGAATAGAGTGTGATCCCACTCAAGAAACTAAGGATAATTTGCACAGAGCAAACGCCAAATCCCCTGAAAAAGGTACATCTCCCAAATAGATGATTAATGTCTTCAAAGGAATTAAAACAGAGCTGACAGATACTCGGACCGGATTAACCCCTTTTCTGTAGATTTTTCCACGTCAAAATTTTATTTTCCATACATAACCTAATGAAACAACTGATTTTGAGTGGTAATTTGTCAATCCACAAGTTCTTTCGCATATAGATCTCATTATTCTCCATCATATCATCGAACATTGTAATATATGCCAGCTTAGCATTCATTGATCCCGAAGTCTTATTGGTTGCCCAAAAAAATGATCAGCCATGTATGTGATGTATATACCAACCTCAATCAGATTGTGTGAATATGCGTCCCATTCCCCACAAAGAGCACTAGGAAGCAACAGATCTTTGGAAGTAAACCACTGAATCGTGGAATTATCGGTGGATTTGACTAGTTGTTTCAGAACGAAATGTCCTCTTTCCTGTAATTCTCTAATGAGTTCCAGCGAAAGTTTGTAATCCTCATTGATACCCAGAATCAAATCGATACCAACAAAGGTTTGAATGCCACGACCCACCGCTCAACAAAGAGAATGGTTGATAATGGGTAACAACTTAAGTAGATTGCGACATACCTCAAAAATATTTGATTGATATTTACATTGAGTTCTAAACCAGTGGCAAGGTGCAAGTCCCTGTAAATACTTGGATTTAATGGTTGTGCCCCAAAGGCCTTTATCAAATAGACAGCACCAGAGGCTTTTTGCACACAAAGCCCGATTGAACTCCTTCAATCGTCCAACATATTAACTATGCACTAAAGTTATATGCATAAACTAAATAGAGTAGCAAATACCAATTTATCCAAAGTATAGAATGCAATACTCTAACATATTAACTACGCAGTAAAGTTAATATTCCAACTTAATAACTACGTAGAAAAGTTAATATTCCAACATAATAACTAATACGTTTACCATATTCCAACATATTAACTACGCAGTTAGTATTCCAACAAAATAAAGGTTTACCATATTCCAACATATTAACTACGTAGTTAGTATTCCAACAAAATAAAGGTTTACCATATTCCAACATATTAAATACGCAGTAAAGTTAATATTCCAACAAAATAAGTGCCAATTAGGTTTACATGCATAAATATGGTAGGATAGTGTTGGAATATTTTATATTCCTTGGAAGGTAATGATGTCTTTGTAATATGTTGGAAGATATCCACAATCTTATGTAAAAGAGTAATACATTTATCCCATATTCATTATGCTAAAATATACTCTTGATATTCATTATTATATAAAGAGATGTTATTATGGAGAATTATACTATCCCACATGTAATATGTGAGAGTAATTCCTCCTCATCTCTTAGTATATAATAGATTCAAGGGAGTCTCTCACATTCATTCATCCGTGAATCATCCATTCATCTCGTGGTGGATCACTCATCATGATCTATACTTTCACAAGTATTGCTATATTATATTGGGGTTATTAGCATTGCTCTCTATAAGCTTGGAGGAGATATTCTAGATATAATAGAAGACTACCTTCCCGTGGATGTATCCCAATTGGGTGAACCACATATATCTGGTGTACTATTTTCTCTTGTTCTCTTTTTGTTCTTATTTACTATGATATGTTATTGTTTGCATAGATAGGTAAGCTCGTTTAGTTAGATCCATATCTCTGGCATGGTATCAGAGCTTGTTGCTATGATCTAACACCTTCTATTTCTTTCAAACAATATTTTATCATTTGGGCATTGATTATTTCTTGTAGATTTGCTTTCTATCTGATAGCCATTAGGCTTCTCTTCATATCTGGGCATATTTCTGCAATTTTTTATTTCTAACCCTAACCTTGTTGTGTAGATTTTTGCAAAAAAATTTCAAGAGTTTCTTGATGTTGTTTTTGTAGATCTATATGATTTTATGATTCTCCTCAAGAATATCTATCTTTCGGTTGTCAAAACGGCAATTTTTTGTCCAAGTTTGGTAGACTTTGTGCAGGCTTTTATCTTCGGCAGATTCGGCATTGTTTTGGGCCTCATAACTCAGTCAATTTTTATCGGAATTTTTCTTATAACCTGTTTTTGAAACTGGAAAAGTTGTTTTGGATCCACCTACGCAGACATAACAGAATTATGGGCCTTCCAATTGCCAAAACGTCAACTTTCATCCAAGTTTGGTAGACTTTGTGCAGGTTTCCGTCTTCGCAGATTCGACACTGTTTTCGGCCTCATAACTCGGTCAATTTTTATCGAAATTTTTATTATCACCTATTTTTGGAACTAGAAAAACTGTTCTGGATCTATTTTTGTAGACATAACAGAATTATGGACAAGTCTGGGCACTCAATCTAAGGGTTGTAAGTAAAAGTTTATCTTTCCTTTACTGTTTTTCTAACTGTGTTTTTTGCAAATTCAGATCAGTATGGTAAAGTATTTAAGTTTTCTGTTATTCATATTTTGCATTTAAGTTATGCTTATAATCATGTTTATTAAGAGATTATTTATTGTTCTTGATATATATTTGTCTCGCCTTTCTATATGGAAACATTGGCATCTTTAAGGGCATGGATCTCTAGTATTTTGTCATGATGATAGCTATAAACTATTTAATGCGTAATATTTTTAACAAGATGCTTAATAACTAATTTTGTTTTTTGTTTAATCATGTTGATTTCTAATCATGTCATGTTTATAAAAGCAATTTTATAAGAACAATCTCATATGTGTTATCTTGTGATCATTATTTGCTTTATTTATATGTTATTGTTGACCTTTGTGTAAAAGCAATTTCATTGTTTTATAAGTAATATCTTTATGATCATTATATGCTCTTGCTAATTAATTTCTTGAGTAAAGTCAATTTTTGAATCTATGTGATATCATAATTTTTTGGCTTGTCATAAGTTATTTAATTGGGATATAGTTTATTTCTCATGTATTGCAGAGATTGTATCTAGTTCCTGTGTTATTTGTCTCTAACATTCCTATACGGAAGCATTGACATGTGTTGTTTGTCTCTAGAATTCCTATATGGAAGCATTGACATTTCCAAGGCATCTCATCTCTTGCATATTTACATAGTGTTAACAAGAAATGAACCCATGATTAAGACCTTTAGTGACTTGCCATTTTATAATTTTTTCTATTTGTTATCATGAGTTGATCATAATTTTCTATATGTTGATCATATTAAACATTTTGATTTATTTTCATATATATAATGTCATGTTTATTTCGATCATCTTTTACTCAATATTTATATGGTTTTGAGCAATCTTATAATATTGAAATATTTGTCATGAGCACATTGTTCTTGTTGCAATAGGATTTCTATTCTTATGAGTGTAGAGGTTATCTTGTTCCTACTTGTGTCTAACATTCATATATGGAAGCATTGACATGTGTTTCTTGTCTCTAACGTTCCTATATGGAAGCATTGACATTTTCAGGGCATTCATCTCTTGCATATTAACATCATACTAATAAGAAATGCACCTATGCTTCAGATTAGTTGCTTGATGACTAAATTTTCATATATTTAGGTGAAATCTTGGGCTCACTATTTATATGTTGTGGCTGACACTTAATGTGTAAAAGTAACTTCATTTTCCTTAATTTTCAAGTTAATATTTTATTTGATCATATCATGTTGCCATCTTTTGTATGATGTTTGCTAACCTTTGGTGTATAAGCATTTTCATTTATGTATGAGCACCTTTATTTTATGATCTTTATATGCTTTAATCTTGGAAGTTCTTGTGCAGATCATTTTTCTGTTTAGGCTTTCACCTTATTCCATAAATAATGAAGCACCATCTTCTACTGTTAAAGTCATGATGTTCATCTATATGATATCATTTTTTATATATAGACCATTGGGGTCTTGTTTCTTCGATGTTTGAGGTCTTCTACAGATATTTCTATTGCACCTTGATTGGAAGAATGTCTGCTATCTACACGCGTATTGACCATCTGGGTATTTTGTACAATGTTTTGGTGTTCTTAGACACATTTTATGTTGTATCAACCGTTAGAAGGTATCTGTACAATGGTGTGGATGTTATATCAGAGTTCTTCAGCTATCAGTTATGGTTGTGATGATTCTTGTGGTGATCTAGGCATCTTGTGGATCTAGTAGCCATGATGGCTTCTCTTTAGATCTGGGCACCTTGTTGTTGGATTGTGTCACATGTTCTCGACATCTATTGGATCTAGTAGCCATAAAGGCTTCTCTTTAGATCTCGGCATCTCGTTGGCATTTCATCATACAACCTGGTTTGAGTGCACTTTCATGATTCAGTGATATGCGGTTGTTCTTCATCAAATTCCATCAACCGAAGTGTTCTTCCATTTTGCAGCTTTGGTTCTTCTGGAAGTTGTCATCAAGGGGGAGTAGTAATGACTCATTTCTTCCTTTGTTAGTGGGATTTTCTCCCACCCATTATTAAGGGGGGAGTGTTGGAATATTTTATATTCCTTGGAAGGTAATAATGTCTTTGTATTATGTCGAAAGATATCCACAATCTTATATAAAAGAGTAATACATTTATCCCATATTCATTATGGTAAAATATACTCTTGATATTCATTATTATATAAAGAGATGTTATTATGGAGAATTATATTATCCCACATGTAATATGTGAGAGTAATTACTCCTCATCTCTTAATATATAATAGAGTCAAGGGAGTCTAATCCATTCATCCACTGTGATCACTAATGTGGATCATATCATCATGATCTTTCTATATTGTATTGGGGTTATTGGCATTGCTCTTTGTAAGCTTGGAGGAGATATTCTGGAGATAATAGAAGACTACCTTCCCATGGACGTAGCCCAATTGGGTGAACCACACATATCTGGTGTACTATTTTCTCTTGTTCTCTTTTTGTACTTATTGTTGATATGCTATTGTTTTGCATATATAGGTAAGCTAGTTTAGTTAGATCCATATTAACTACGCAACATGCATAAATCAGTTATGATGGAAAATACCAATTTATCCAAAGTATAGATTACAATATTCCAACATAATAACTGCACAGTAAGATTAAATGCATAAATTAAAAAGGAGAACCATTACCATTCCTTCCAAAACATGGAAACATGGAATGTAATATTCCATATAATAATTGTGTTATAAAGCTAGTAATTTAACATATTAACTCTGCATAAGGTTAAATGCATGAATTACTTAAGATAACAATAACTAGTTTAGCTAAATTATGTAATGTAATAACCAATTCCTTACTGATTTAATCCATGGTATGCAAAGCAGCTTGTGGTTTCTAAATACAAGATACCCTTCGATGCTAAACTTCAATAACAACCCTTAACATATGGAAATTGTTTACAATTACCAATTAAGCAAAATAGGGATATTTATGTGCATTTCAAAGCAATTACCACTCATTCTAGCTTGTGGTTTATAATTTCCAGCCCATAGTTTTCAAATGCAAAAACCATTCATGGTAAGACACAATAAAAAAAAATTTACCATCAATGCTAACATAATATAAGCAATTTGCAATACTTCCTATGTGTTGTGATTTATCTATTAAGCAAGATAGGTCCATACCCATCTTCTACTAAATAATTAAATTTCATGAAGAGATTATTACAAATAATTTATGTGTTAAACTAGCTAAATTTCATGAAGATATTATTACAAATAATTTGTGGGCTAAACCTGGAAATACATTTCCAGCCATAATAATCCATTCCCAAATAAATTAGAACAGGGAACCATTTAGGTCAATTAATGGGGAAATTTAATTTTTCACATTTCAACTTTATTAAAAAATGAGCATTCATAAAATTTTGGTTCTATTTATGTAATTTATACATTACTATCAAGCATATCGTGGAGATAATCTTACACCCATTCCATAATTAAGAATTCAACCAAGCCATGCATAAATTCCTTCATTTATTCAAACCCAGAAACTTAACCAAAAAGCAAATAATTGCATAAATAAACTTTGTGTCAATTCCATGTACAGGAATTCAAACAAACAACTCATGAATTTAAAATGTGTAATTTTCTTTAACATTCAACAGTTAAACTAAATTGAGGAATTAAAACATTATTTCCATAAATTAAAACTTATCTGCAAAATACTGGAAATGGGCAACTTCCTATGTGCGAGGCATGCTCCACCCAAACATAGGTAATTATGTTCATTCATATCTCAACAAAAAACCACCCCTGAGCTGGGACTTGTGAATTCACCGAGAGACTCTTCCCTTAACCCAAATTTCATTTCATAACAAGAATTATCACTCGGCAATCCTCACAATTCACAGGAATTTAATACGGGTTTATAGGCATCCAGGAAATAAGTTATAGTCAATTGCATGCCAAACCAAACAATTCTCATTATGGCTTGTTTTTAGTTGTACCACAGTGAAAACACATCACTGCTTAACCAGTACATATGAATTCCACCCAAATGGTTCATGCACAATTCATCATTTCATTGACCACAACCCAACAGACAATCACAAGCTTATTAATGGTTCAAGGAGAAAAATGGGTTTATCCCATACCATTCAAAAAAAAATCAGAGGTTCGGGTTCGCCTCCCCCCAATCTCATAAAAGCATTTCTCCTTCTTTGTTATCACAAACCTTCTATGCGCACACCATTCTCCTTCCAAGATGAAGGAATAATGCATAATAATCAAATTTCCATTTGCATGCATTAGTTTTATGCATGGTAAGATGGAAACACGTGGATTCTCCAAGAGAGACACATTTCCCACACACACACACACACACACACACACACATATATATATATAATAATAATAACATATAAGCTTTCACCCTAATCCCACTTAAACCCATTTAAATCATAATCATGATTTAAAGCAATTTTTAATTTAAATAAATGGAATTAAGGCTTAATCATGACTTGGGATAATTTTCAAGTGTCTAAGGGATATAAAAGGGTCATGGAATATTTTTCCCCTTGGACATTCTAACCCCCTTACTATCTTTGGTGAATACACGAGTCCCCAGTCTCTTCAACGTACTACCTCAGCACAGCCAGTTGTGGATTTTTAATATTAATAATGTCAAAATATACATTTGTTCTGCCATACAGGCATTTGCATATCAATATTTACATCATACATATGATCAGTTCATGGGTCTCAGCCAGGGGTATTACATTCCCATCCCCCTTAATTTCAACACCATCCTCTATGTTCCTTTGTTTAAACACATGAACAAAAAATTTCAGACTTATTTACAAATGTACAATTTTCAAAACAACAAGATGGGGATACTCTTCCAACATCTTACCTTTCAATTCCAGATTACCTCCTTAGTGTTGTAACGGGTCCATTGGACACTTTCCTGTCCTTTGGACCTGCTCTTGAAAGTCTTGTTTCTGCTGACCAATGTACAAATTGGGTGCTCTTTAATTTCCAAATCAGTTATGCCTTCAACTTCCATCATGTTTGCTCACTGCTCTGCTTGGTGATTATCCAAGGTCAAATACACACGAGGTACATTTCTAGATACATCTTCCATTGTAGTATCTTCCTGTACTATGTTTATACTGGCCTATTACTTCCTTCTTTTCTTCGGGAAGTCCCTAACATAATGTTCTCCTCCACAGTTCCAGCATTTTACTTGAAAGAATGATTTTTGTCGCATTGAATCTGCCACTTTTGCTTCACTTTTCAGAATTGGCAGCTTGAAAGGATTATGCTGGTCCTTCTTATCATCAAAATTTTTAACTTCTTTTTCCTTTATATATTGCTTCTATTTCAGCTTATCATTCCTAATTTTATGTTCAACTTGTATTCTCTTACCATATTCATACAAGCACTTAGCCTTTCATATGCATTCCTTCAAGGTTCGGGGCTCATCATTATATATCTTATCTTTATAAAATGTTGGTAACCCACTGAGAAAACATTGAAATTTGACCTTCTCATCCTGAATGAATTCAACATAACTTAACAGTTCCAAGAACCTTCTCTCGTATTCTTCCATAGATTTATTTCCCAGTCTGAGTTCAAATAACTCCTACATTTTCTTATTATAGTACTATTGGGACAAATATTCATGCTTTAATAATTTCTGAAATTTATTCCAGGAAATTTGTCTTTCATCCAACCTTTCTACCTGTTTAAGCTGCTTCCACCATTGGTAAGCTTTCCCCTGAATATTATAGATGGCATTCTAGCTTCTTGATTATCTAAATAATCATGCAATTGTAAATACTTCTTCATATCTAGAAGCCAAATCTCTGCAACTTCACCCTATTTTTCACCAATAAAAGTGGGAGGTTTAAGCTTTCTAAGCTCTCCCTGAAGTGTGCTTCCATCTCTTTTTCTCTTCTGATGCCTTTTGTATAGAGTTTCATTGATTTCATCAGATGATTCTTTTCTATGATGGCTTCCGACTGACCGAGGATGAGTATTTTGTTTCTTCCTACACTCAACTTTACTTCTCGGATACCGGTATCTCTCAGGAAATCTTTGGTTTAAATATTCATCTTCTTCCCTTTCCTTGAAAGACGATGCTTGTTGCATTTTATTTTGTAGTTGTATCAAACTTTGCATCACTTGCAGATTCACCTGAATTTACTGCTCTAGGCCTTCCAGGATTCGATCATTCCTAGTCTATATATTCTTCGGAGTATGATACACTTCCACTTCTCCCATCACTGTCCGGTGACCATTGGATTATGTATTTTGATCATCAATTCTCACTTCTTCAACAAAGTGAGACATTTCAGGGCTTTCTTCCATTCTTTTTGTTCCATTATCCTATAACCTGGAAACTTAATTCAATGGAAACAATCCAATATGTAGATTTCAATCAAGGTCATTTTGGTTAGTCCATGTAAATCATAAGAATGCACATTCATCTCAGCTATTTTCATAATTTAGCATAAGTATGGTAGCATTAGCAATTCATACATGAGTTCACGTCAATCACAGTGAACAAGAATCCAAACATTCAAACCCAAAGACATGAATGCAATGCTCAAAGAGAAAACTTTTTGTAACTGCATTCAATCACTTCATACATTTCCCAGAGGCTAAGTGTCTAAACCTTAGCTCTGATACCAATTTGTAACGCACCCTTCGTCACACTAGACTTAAGACACAATAATAATTTTTATTTTTATTTTTTTATAAAACATGTATGCATAATAGCCACGTGCATTATGATTATATGCATTCTTCTAGCAAATGCACAGTCGTGCATGAAAAATGCATAACATATGAAATTATTTTAGCGGAAGCATAGATTAATCTATATGACAAGTGCTCCCGAGTGGACCTAACGATTAAGAACATGTGATCCCTCCTAGGAGGTTATAGGTTCAAATCCGGAGGGGAGTAGGGTATGTACACCTCTGTAAACTTTAGCACATAAATTGTGTGTCTTGCATGGCGGTGACCCTAAAAATAGATTATTATTATTATTATTATTATAATAAACACATGCACATAAGGATCTTATAATTGTGGAAGCATAAATATTTGCATGTGTCGCACATTTGTCCCATATAAATTGGTACCATATTTAATATCCATAATATATTTCCTAATAATTTGCATTACACCAAACCAAAACAAAACTAAGGCTTGGAAGGTAACATTTCCAAATTTTAATTTATAAATTCATTCCCAAGAAGTGCATAGTCAACATTTTATTGCGCACTAAAATAGTATAATAACTGCGCAGTAAAAACATTATATTAAGAACTGCACATTAAAAACTATCTAGGAACCACGCACTATGGTGCGAACATTCCAATATAAGGAAATCATCAATCCAACATATTTAAAAAAATACTACACAGTAAAAATATTTCAATAAAATTAACTGCCCAATAAGGTTAATATACCTACGATTACATACATAATTAAATAGGATATCAATTGCCAAATTATCCAATATTCCAACATATTATTCTGCAATAAAGTTAATAATCCAACATATTAAGTGTGCACTAAAGTTATATGCATAAAATAAGTAGAATAGAAAATACCAATTTATCAAAAGTATAGAATGCAATATTGTTTACAATTACCAATTAAGCAAAATAAGGATATTTATGTGCATTTCAGAGCAATTACCACTCATTCTAGCCTTGGTTTATAATTTCCAGCCCATAATTTTCAAATGCAAAAAGCATTCAAGGTAAGACACAGTAAAAATGTTTTTACCATCAATGCTAACATAATATGAACAATTTGCAATACTTCATATGCATTGTGATTTATCTATTAAGTAAGATAGGTCCATACCCATCTTCTACGAAATAATTAAATTTCATGAAGAGATTATTACAAACAATTTGTGTGCTTGGAAATGCATTTCCAGCCATACATAATCCACTCCCAAATAAATTAGAATAGGGAACCATTTAGGTCAATTAATGCAAAAATTTAATTTTTCACATTTTCACTTTATTAAAGAATGAGCATTCATAAAAATTTAGTTCTATTTACGTGATTTATACATTACTATCAAGCATATCACAGAGTTAATCTTACACTCATTCGATAATTAGGAATTCAACCAAGCCATGCATAAATTCCTTCATTTATTCAAACCCATAAACTTAACCAGAAAGCTAATAATTGCAAAAATAAACTTGTGTCAATTCCATGTACAGGAATTCAAACAAACAACTCATGAATTTAAAATGTGTAATTTTCTTTAAGATTCAACAATTAAACTAAATTAAAACATTATTTCCATAAATTAAAACTTATTTGCAAAATACTGGAAATGGGAAATTGGCTATATGTGAGGCACTCTCCACCCAACCATAGGTAATTATGCCCATTCAACTCTCAACAGAACACCACCCCCGAGCTAGGACTTGTGAATTCACCAGGAGAGTCTTCCCTAAACCCGAATTTCATTTCATAACAGGAATTATCACTCGGCAATCCTCACAATTCACAGGGATTTAATACAGGTTTGCAAACATCCAGGAAATAATTTACAATCAATTCCATGCCAAACCACACAATTCCCATTTTGGCTTATTTACAGTCATACCACAGTGAAATCCCAACACTACTTAACCAGTACACAGGAATTCCACCCAAACGGTTCATGCATAATTCATCATTTCATTGAACACAACCCAGCAGTCAATCACAAGCTTATTAATGGTTCAGGGAAAAAAATGGGTTTAGCCCATACCGTTCAAAAATTTGCTCAAAATTTCTAGTTCGCCTCCCCCCAATCTCATAAAATCATTTCTCCTTCTCTATTATCAAAAAACCTTCTCTGCGCACACCATTCTCCTTCCAAGATGAAGGAATAATGCATAATAGTCAAATTTCCATTTGCATGCATTAGTTTTATGCATGGGAAGATGGAAACACGTGGGTTCTCCAAGAGAGCCATGTTTCCCATATATATATATATATATATATATATATATATATTCAAATAAAAACATATAAGCTTTCCCCCTAATCCCACAAAAACCCATTTAAATCATAATCATGATTTAAAGTTTTAATTTAAATAAATGGAATTAAGGCTTAATCATGACTTGGGATATTTTTCAAGGGTCTAAGGCATATAAAAGGTTCATGGGATTTTTCCCTGGGAAATTCTAACCCCCTTACTATCTTTGGTGAATACACAAGTCCCTGATCTCTTTAGTGTACTACCTCAGCACAACCAGTTGTGGATTTTTAATATTAATAATGTCAAAATATACATTTGCTCTTCCATACAGGCATTTGCATATCAATATTTACATCATACATATGATCAGTTCAAGGGTCTCAGCCAAGGGTATTATAGAAATTGACCAAAGTGTCCCGCAAAATATTTTGATGGGGCCTATAAAGGTTTGGATTCTACCCATGGTCTGGGATTTGTGGTATAAAATTCCTTGGAGAACTATTATTGTTTTAAATCCAATGTTGGTTATGGTTCTAACACCAAGGACAATTTCTTATCTCTCCTCGTGCTATTAAAATTTACCCATATTTAGAATATTCCTTTGTCTATGGTGTTGGAAGATTCACTACTTGTTAAAAAATGGATGAAGCAAGAGTCTCAAATTCAAAATATCAATCTTCAAGGTTTATCTCCACAAAATCTAGATATTTCCAATGCTCTTTTGCAGGTTTGATATCAGCATGTCCCATCTGAACTCAATTTGTTGGCAGATCGTTTATCTAAACACGACCTTGAGCTCAGGGGCACTTTCAAGTACCTCACACATTGGATCAGTGAAAAGTATGAATGAATATCACCTTAAGGACCTGATAATGTTCTAGTTTATTTTGATTTTGAGTTTTCTTAATCTGAGTCATTTTTTATTATAACTTGATGTAATTATAAGTGGACCGAGGATTGTCTCAGTAAGAGAAGACACTGATAGAGAAGTAGGTTTTTTTTTAATATATAGAGAAAATAGGGGTGATATGCGAATCTTTGATGATTGTGCCTATGGTACTGTTGTTGCTGCAACATCCCCCCCCAAAATTTTGTAAATATTGGGGCCTCTCCTTCTTGTTTTTAGAAAATTTTGCTTAGGAGCCAAGTCCTTCCTAGAAAGTCTTTTTGTACTTAGTTTTTCTAGAAAAGAAAGTCCTTGATTTTGTTTTGTTTCTTTTATGCTAAGTAAAACTCAGTCTTTGTAGCCGAAACGGCAACTCGACTCACTGAGTCAGTTGAGGCACAACTTGCGGACCCTTTTGTTAAGTTTTGGGCTTTCCCTGTTTCGGCGCAACTCACCCAATTCCGCCTCAATAGGCGAACCTTTTGGTTAAGTTTTTCTTAAGTCTTCGTTTCGGATGAACTCACCCGGTCTCGCCGCAACGGTCGCTCCGACTCACCTAGATCTTCCGAAACGCGGTTTTGCTTGCCTTGTTTCTTTTTAAGTTCTTGTCACGGTGAAACATGCCAGGTTGTACCAATGTAACTCATAGACGCTATCTGAAACAGCTAATACTTCGTCAAAATCAAATGTACAAAGTTTATTTTCGGCAGAACTCAGCTTGTCTCGCCGAAACTGTCGCACCTGAACTCTGAGCCCTGTCGGAAAGAATTGATATAGAGGCACACGGCGAAACTCAACAAGAATTGTCGAAAAGTGATAAATGACGCCCGGTTAGAGTTGGCGCCGAACTCGCCAGAATATGCCGACCGTTGTGGAGGAACTCATCCAACGCCGCTGAAGCTATCTCTCCAACTCGCCGAAGGCTTCCGGTTGACAACTCACAATTAATGCCGAAGTGGTGCCGAAAGTAGTCCCGGCCACATCACCGTAATGACGTTTTTAATGCCCCATCAACCCGTTTTAGTGCCCGCATGTGCCCTTTGCTTTATATAGTAACTAGAGTTCTAGGGGGGTTTTTCATTGTTTTCTCTTTTATCATTAGAGCCTTTGGATAGAACGTCGTTCAAAGTCGAGACAGCCATTCGGGTGCAGCCAGGTTTACAACTCGTCAGCCTCATCCGAGCCCATCACCCGCTGCCAGGTAGGTAGTACCACTAGGACTTTATGCTTTGTTTTTCAGCAGCCTAAGTTCATCCTTGCTTTTCGTTATTAGTTTTTTAGCAGCCCGTTGCCACGGCCAACCTCGTCCATGCTAGAGTTTTGCACCCGTCTATTTATTCATGAAGCCATTGGTGAAGCCTAAGTAGGCCATGTGCTCTACCGGTCCGTTTGCCTAGGCTGAGTTTTAAGTAACTCGAACCCGTGTAGATGGTTGCACTTGGACGCAACCTCTCAGTTGCTCTCGCTTGTGTCCTTTTAGCAGCTCTCTGAAACACGTTTAGTTCGTCAAGCCTAGCGTCGTAAGTTTCTTTTGATACTGACAAGGAAAGCTAATTTTGACAAACTTTTTTATGGCTGCCTAGCATGAACTCTTTTATTTTGTTGTCTGCGTACTGTTTGAAGAATAATACCATGTTTTGAAGTTGCTTGCTAATACTTTCTTATTTAGGCTATGTCTGATATAGTAATGAACTGGTTCAAAGCTTAGTCTACATTTTGTTCTTATCGTTTATCTACTCATGTATGGTTTTGGGAAGGTTTAATACACAATGCCGAAAGGTAGCAAGAAGAAGGCAAAGATGGCTAAGCTAGAGCAAGGTGGCATTGAGTCAAGAATTGAGACTTTATATGAAGACAACAAGCCATTTATGGGCGCTACACCCGAGTTTAAGTGGGGAGATTTGCATCACATGATGAGGGAACAGTAAATTCCTGAGTCAGTCCTGGAAGAGATGTACCTATACCAGAACATTAGAAGCTTGGGCATTACCAAAGCAGCAATGCGCCCCGAGCTCTTTCCCTGCGCATAAGTCATTGGGTGGATTCTAGCCCATGCAAACGCTAAATCAAGAGTTTTATCTGACAACAAGGGAGAGGTGTTCGCCTCGTTCCACCTAGCTCATATTTCGGCAACTTACAAATTGCCTCGCACTCAGCAGCTGCTAAACGATGCATGGCTAGAAGTTCTCAACGTGGATTTCATAGAAATGGCCAGAAAATTGTTAATTCAAGGTAGGCAGCTGAGGGTGAAGGAAAGTGATGATTATGAAGTTCAGGCACTCAGGCCTCCCTTCAGAGTTATTGCCCTTATGCTAAGCAGAATCTTTGGTAGAGTTGATGGAACCACTTATCAGTTGCATTGGGTACGTCTAATCCACTATGTTGCATTCAAAGGAATGGTGTTCAATTGGGTAGACATCCTCTCGGATAATATATCCAAAGCCATATTTGCTGCTAAGGAAGGACTGTCCCGGGGAAAATCAGAGTTTTACATGTCATCATACCTCATGGATTGTATTCTGGCAAGGCACCCGTTCACAAGGTTAGGATGCATTTGGAACAAGGCCGACACCCCAGTCTATATTGGTTACAAGATCTTATGGGCCCAAAATTACAAAAGGAATTATAGGATCATATGTGAAGAATTGATCATGCCACTATATGAGCTAATGTTCAATGAGGAACCCAGTTGCGTATCTAAGAATGCCATGGCCGTCTTAGAAAAGTATGGTGATTTTTATCTATTGGAAGAAGGCACCTACATAAGAATGTATGGAGGTTCCAAACCCCCAACCTCCTGCCTAAGTATGCTACTGATTTTGTCCTCCATAAAGAGGCAGTCAGACAAGTTTTTATAGATGGCTTTGGTCATTTCTTAAAGAAAGTAAAGAAATCCTCCTTCTCGGCATTACCCTTCTATGTCGGAGCATACAATTTTTTTAAAGGTAGCTCGGCTAAAGAGTTTGTTCAGGAGCTTAGAGAGTTTCACTTCGGAGAAAGAATCTTCGCAAAGAATTACAGGCTTAATAAGGTCGTAGATCACTGCAGGATTGTCAATGCACACTTTGAGTATGCCCACTATTTTGACGAGGATGAAGAAGTTTTCAGAGGGGTCAGCAATATGACTGAACTCTAAAGACGCCTTCACCCCAAGAGCGGATCTGGCACTAGTTCCACTGCAACCCAAGCTATTAAGGAAACGGAATTGCAGAGACAAAAAGAAGCAGTCGAGGCTCTAACAAAGGAAGAGAAAAGGCTCAAGGCTGAGGTTGAAAAGCTCCAGAAGGAAACAACAGAAAGGATGCAAAAAGAGCAAGAGGATAAGCTTCGAGAAAAAGAAGCTCATAGGCTTTAGGAGGAAGAATCCCAGAGGCTTCGGGATGAGGAGCTAGAGAAAATAAGAAAGGAAGAAGCGGCCAAAGAGAAAGAAGAAAGAGAAGCAGTTGAGAAGCAGCTAAAGGCCGAAGAAGAAGAAAGACAGCTTAAGGCAGAGGAAGAAAATAAGGCCAAGGAGGATGCACAAGCTGAGGGATTTGGCATGCAATACATGGGCGTAGACTTGTCCCAAATGCTTTAGAACCCGCCCGCAGAAGATGACATCCCTATATAAGATCTTCCACTCGTACCTTTCACTCCATCAAAGGATCATACTGTGACCCATTGGGAAAAAATTGTTTATGACAAGAAAAGGAAGTCCATATTCCGAAGGACAGAGACAAGGTTGAAAAATCCTTTCCACCCGGACATCATCACCATGCAAGAAACCATGGTCATGCAAGGCACACAGAATGCTCCAGTGGATATGGCGTCCGCTACTATAGCTGCCGCCAAGGCAAGCAAAGATAATGTACTCAAGATAGTAAGTGAGTTAGATGCAACCAAGTAAAGGGCTCGCATGTTACAGCTCACTGTGGTTAATGAGAAGGCTTATAGGGACTTAGTGGTGAAGAAATATAATCACCTTTTGTCATATCAGAAAGAATTGTCAGATAACTATCAACACCTAGAGGAAGAAAAGGAACACTTGGCAGTCCAGATGATGATAGTGGAAGGCGAGAAGAATGATTTTGAAGCAAGGATCATTCAATTAGAATAAGAGAACGAGTTGATGGCCAAGCATTTGGAACAAGCAAGCAGCAAAGCAATGGACCTGAGCCCCGTTCATGAACAATCCTGTGACATACTAAAACAAATGCACAAGTCATAGGAACTACTTACTAAAGAAATTTGCAAGTTGAAGGCAATGGTGGACAGGATGAAGGAAATTAACTCTGAATCCATTAAGCTCAAGAGGAAATACACACGGGTCAAAGAATATATTGGAAAGTAGATGGAATGGAGAGAGGGGAAATCAAAATTCCCCAAACACCTCCCTCTCAAATCCATGGCCGAGTTCAAAGAAGATATAGGCTTCATGGAGTTTTGTAAGAACTGCGGTGTGAAATTAAGCTCTGTGATCTAAGTGACTATCGAAAGATGCAGTAGCCTTTATGAGAAGATCAAGGAAGTTCATGGAAGGTGCAAAATGGCGATACCCTGGACTCTTGAATATTTTCCGAGCAAAGAGCAGCGCCTGTCTGATTTGAAAGGTGAACTGAACACCGAGATGGAGTACGTAAGGAAGATAGATGTGTTGACAACATATGATATTCATCAATGCATCATGCAACCCTCCATCCACACTCACCTACTTCAAGAGATAATCCAGACCACAACATCAGAGGTAGAGGAAATTAAAGCAAAGCTGGCCAAGCATGTGATTTCCCAAAAAATCATGCTCTCTGCCCCTACTAATATAGTTGTGCAAGACACAGGTATTTGGCTCAGCTATATAGCAGAAGCTGATAAGCAGACAACAGAAGAAGCGCCAGCGGATGCAGCAGCGCCATCCGGGACAAAAGTGCCAGCAGAGGCAGAAGCACCATCTGGGAGATGACTGGGAAGTCATAAAAGCCTAATGATATGCTAGGAGTTTGCTTTTCTATTATTATAGTCGTGAGGATAGAAAGACAACTGGGTTTTTTGTCTTTTGTGTAAAAAGTATTCAGGAATTATTCCAATTTTGTAAAGGGCATTTAAAAGACAAATTAAAATATTTAGGGAGAGGGGACATGTGGCAGCTCTTAGAGCATTTTGTAAGGTTATATATAGAATATTAGAGAATGATAGAGGGACTTTTGGCAAGTGAAAAGACATTTTTTGTCTTGTACGTGAACTAATTTGCTGCATGTATAAGGAACTCGATTTTTTCCTAAAGAAATCCTAGGAGACTGCGTTTTTTCCTGAAGGATGTATTAAATATTTGCTGGATTATTCCTATGTCATCTATACATTACTATGAGATCATTCCTTGCTGTTATGAATTGCTTCTATGTGATGAATGTTCTCATAATTTTCTATGCAAAGATGTTTATCTAAAATGAGTAATGGAATGTGTTGATTAAATCAAAGCTATCTTTGACATCTTTTATCTTCTGCTGGAAATGCTTCTTTATGATTAAATAGCTATCTGTGAAATCTTTACATGTTTCTTTCAGTTTATTACTCATATTTACAGTTTTCTCCTTGCAAGGATAGATTAGATTTGCTTATACAATTTTAGATTAATTCTGCTTAATTACCTGCATTTAGCTTAGAACACTTGTATATCATCTTTAAAAATAAAATACATAAACGGTGGATCGGGCCGCAACTGGTGCAAAGAATACAAATCTTTAAATCTTACATGGTTGTCGGAACCGTTAACTGGATGGATTCCCCACACCAAATGGTGAGCGATCTAATTGGGCTTGCTTACTGGGGAGAATCCCTTGTTGATTGATGCTACGATCTTCAAGGCATCAACATTTTTTGGCGCTAGAAGGAGGGCCACTAGCATATGGCTGGCAGAGGAGATATTCCCTTAGAGGAGATCTCACTGGAAACCCACTTGAAACAGCAATCCCAGACAATTTAGATCTGGAAATAATAAATCAAGAAGATCCCAATTCTGAGTTTGAAGAGCAAGAAGCGTTGTACGTTGTACCTTTCGTTGAAGTAGCAAATTTAAGAAGGCACACGCATGCGTATGTTAGGCAACTCAGTGGTTTGAATGCAATTCCTTTACTCCCTAGAAGAAGAGCTCCCATAAGAGAAATCCAGTACACGCGAGATTCAGTTCTTGTTCAGAACTTTGAAGAATTAATAGATCTATCATTGGAAGAAATCACAGAACCTCTTGGATAAGTTGTACTAAAAAATCCTCTAGATTTAGAAGAACCACACACTCCACAAAATTCCCCACCTCATACTCCACGCGAGTCTCCACCAAATTCTCCACGTAATGCCATGGTTGTACCTGCATGGAGGGAAAGAGGAGCGCTGAATCTAGCTAGGCCCTTTCATGATTTGCCTAAGAATCCAGAAAAGGTTTTTCCCAAGTATGATCTTAGTAAAGGCATATCCGTTGAAGATCACTTGAAAAGTTTTTACTTAGCTCTAAGCATTTTAAATGTGCAACATGAGGATGTAGTTTGTAGGATTTTTCCGTACACTTTCAAACCCAAGGTATCTTCCTGGTACTTTAGTTTGCAAGCTCGTTCAATATCGAATTGGGAAGATTTCGAGAAATGTTTCTTAAAAAAGTATGGAAATCATAAAACCGTTGCTACACTCATGAAAGAATTGTTGTCCGTGAGAATGGAAAAGAAAGAGAATGTTCAAGAGTTCAACCAAAGATTTACCACGTTATTAAATAACTTTAGTGCAGCAGCTAGACCAGCTGAAGAATCATTAGTTGAGTATTATACTACAACACTTGACCCTCCAATAGCAATGTTTGTCAAAAGAACCAAGAAAACTACCTTAATAGAAAATTTCGAAGAAGCGGACAGCATTGCTAAACATTTCGTGTATGTAGAAGCTAAACCAACAACTACTAAAAAAACCTTGTTACCAACCAGGAATAAGGAAGAGCCATCAGCAGATATGGAAAACGTGGTTAAAATGATGCAATAGTTGTCCAATAAAATTGTAGATCTTGAAAAGGATAAGGTAGCTAGCACATCTAGGAATCCTTTCAAACCTTTCTACAAGAAAAAAGAAGAAAGTGGTCATCCTCTTCCACCTATAAACAACTCTGTTGTTTTGAATTTAAATGAAGTGGGAATGGATCATTTTTGCACTTTCCATCAGGAACCACATTCTGAAAAAGGTTGTCCGCAATGGATAAATTCAATGAGTTTAGTAATGAACCAAATGCTGGATGCACAAATCATAGGTCAGGAAGATCCTCAAGAAGAACAGACCCTGGAGGAAGAAGAACCCACTCCAGGAACCACTATGGTGCTGTGGGATTGGGTGCCTTTAACGGAGTTAATTGAGGATGACCCCAAAGAAAGCCAAGTTTCAACAGTTAATATCACTACTCGTAGTAAGGGTCCAATCGCTAATCCAAACCCGACTATACCCAAGCCTAAATTCTCCAAGGAGATACCCAAAAGGCACATCACTGTAATTCCACCACAACCTAAGGCCAATCCAGCACCTGCTAAGGGACCAAACGCAAAAACAACTCAACAACCAAAAGTTACTTTAAATGAGACAGACAATCAACCAAAAGTTGCAAAAGAATGTGACATGGGATACGATATAATTAAAGACATAAAGAAAGCAAAAGCAAACATTTCCATATTTGATATGTGTAGTTTGCCTTAGCAACGAAAGAAGCTGTTACAAGCTCTTGATCCCCAATCTAGCACTCCATTGGCTAGTACTCAGGAAGATCCTGAAATAAATGAAGTTAGTATTGGTGGGAAATCTAAATCCCAAACATTGTTGTTTCTTTTAACTTTTGAAATTTTCAATCATAATGTGCATAACTGTTTGGTAGATTCTGGAGCTTCCTCGAATGTCATTCCACTGTCAATTTGCAAAAGGATTAATGGACAGCCAATTCCATCCCCAGTTTAGATCATACAGTTAGATAGAACTGTTGTTAAAAGCCATCGGGGAAATGAAAGATGTGCTTAGTAGGTTGTCAGCAGATCCTAGAGTGTGTCAGTTTATTGATATAATGGTGGTTGATATTCCTGAAGCTTATGGCTTGATTTTGAGTAGGGATTGGTCCACAAAACTAAATGGTTATTTCGCAACAGATTGGTCTCACTTGTGGTTACCATATCAGAATAGGAAAAATTAGATTAAAGAACTAAGAGAACCACACATGAAGCAGAACGTAACTCAGTTAGGAGAAAATAATGAAGCTGTAGCTTTCTCGTCTTTAGTTTTGGGGAATTATTTCTTAGAAATCGAACCGGGTAATTATCAATCAGAAAATGTTAGCCATGAATCATATGAACAGTCTGATCTCCTTGAATTTTCTCAGACTAATGATATTGACTGTAACATAGTTAGATTATTTACTGACTTAGATGGTAAAGATACTAACTTAGTTAAATCAGAGAAATTTTTTTGGGTTCTATACTTTGACGGTTCCAAAATTCAAGAAGGATCCGGAGCTGGTTGTGGTTGTGTTTTAATTGATCCTGAAAACAACAAACACTTCTTGTCTTGTAAATTAGAGTTCGAATGTACTAACAATACTGATGAATATGAAGCTTTGGTCCATGGATTAAAGAAGGCCATCGGTTTGAATGTCAAATATCTGAAAGTCTTTGGTGACTCAGAAATAGTTGTCAGACAGGTGAGAGATACAATTCATTGTCTTTCACCACATTTAAAAGGTTATCAGTCTGAGGTATGGGATTTGATTTCGCACTTTGAAACTTTTAATATAAAATCTATCCCTAGATTACAGAACGTTGCAGCTAATTTATCAGCTACTTCTACTTCTAGGTTAGTGCCTACTAATAATAAGTGTTCTATCGAATTTGTTTTCAGGCCATCTGTTCCAGATAATATTACAAATCTCAGAGTTTTTGATGATGACGATCAGATCATTAGTTTCCTCACAAATGAAAACATTTTCCATGAAGCTATTATAGATGAAGAAAAGCATGATTCTGATCTACAAAACAAGGACACTGTCAAAGGAAACTACATGCCCAAAGGAGTGAGATCACTTGAAAGTTTGTTCGATTTGTAGAGCAAGTTCAAGAAGCCAGCAAATGTTAAAACTCATAGCTCCTCTATGCAGCATGAATTGGTAAATCTGGTCACAGAGGCTGAACCAAAGTATGTTAATCTTGGTAAATGTTGCTCACCAGGTGAAAGAGATAAGTTCATTAAGCTTTTTCGGCAATATAAGGATGTTTTTGCATGGACTTATGAAGGTCTGAAAAAATATGATACTCGCATCATTCAACATGTCATACCAATGAAGGCAGGCGTTAAGCCATTTCAACAGCAGTTAAGAAGAATGCATCTGACTCTCGAACCTTTAATTCAAAAGGAGTTGAAGAAATTGTTAGATGCTAAGATCATTTTAAAGTCCGGCACTCGGAATGGGTTGCTAATCTCGTTCCCATGAGGAAGAAGCCAGGAGAAATAAGACTATGTGTAGATTACATAAATTTGAACAGAGCCTCTGATAAAGATAACTATCTAACAAAGATAACTATCTCATGCCTTCAATGGAACAATTTCTACAGATGGTATCAGGATCATAACTTTTCTCTCTTCTAGATGGTTTCTTTGGCTATAATCAAGTATTAATAGCTGAAGAAGACCATCTTAGGACTACTTTCCACACTAAGTGGGGGACATTTGTATACCGAAGAATGTCATTCGTCTTGATAAACGCAGGAGATACTTTCTAGCAAGCAATGGACATTGCCTTTCGAGGATTGGGCAGTCATTGTGTTGTAGTCTATCTAGATGATGTGACAGTTTTCTCAAAGAAGAGAGAAGACCATGTTTTCCATTTGAAGCAGATTTTCAATCACTGTAGGAAGTATGGTATCTCTTTAAACCCCAAGAAAAGTGTTTTCACCATTCTTGAGGGCAAGCTTTTGGGTCACATCATTTCAAAAAAGGGAATTTCAATAGATCAAGAGAGAGTGCAAGCTATCAACAAAATTCCCATGCCCCACAACAAAAAATCTATGCAATCATTTATGGGCACCATTAATTTTGTTCGAAGGTTTGTTCCCGATTTCGCTCAGACCGTTAAATATTTGCAACAAATGGTGAAGCAGAGTTTACAATTTAAATGGATGGATTTGGAGAAAGTTGCGTTTAAAAAAATCAAAGCAGCCATAGCTAATGCTCCCTCTTTAAGAAGTCCAGACTTCGATAAGGATTTAATCATGTATACTTTTGCTTCATATGACTCTCTCACAGTTGTGCTCACGCAAAAGGTAGAATCAGGAGATGAATACCCAATTTATTTTATGAGCACCGGTTTGCAAGGCGCTGAACTGAACTGCCATGTTGTAGACAAACAGGCATACGCCGTATTCAAAGTAGTAAAGCAGTTCAGGCCATATATTCATCTTAAGAACAAAACTAAAGTTGTATTTCCTTATCCCGCCGTCAGATCTCTCTTCATTCAAAAGGAATTAGGAGAAAGAAGAGGAAATTGGGTCACCGCTCTTCAGGAATATGATTTAGAATTTAAACCAGCCACCATCATTAAAGGTCAAGGTCTATGTAAATTACTCACTGAACATCCAGTTGATGAAGAGAGAAATTGGAAAAATGAAGCTAAGCTGAACATGGTTGAGGTATGCCCCATTTTCACCACTCCTGAATCTTGGTATAGAGACTTAGTGCATTATTTGTAGCAAGGGTACTTTCCAGAGCACTGGAGTTCTAAGCAAAGAAGGGCACTCCGTTTGAAATCAGCAGCTTATCAAATCATTGATGGAGTACTTTTCAGAAAAAATTATGATGGCATTTTTCTTAGATGTCTGGAGATGGAAGATGCAAGTAAAGTAGTCAAAGAGTTGCACGATGGCCCTGCTAGGGGACATTATTCTGGAGATACAACAACTCACAAAATACTGAGGGTTGGATATTATTGGCCCACCTTGTTCAGAGATGCGCATGCCTATGCGAGGAATTGTGATGTGTGCCAAAGGAGTGCTGGGAAATTACCGAAAGCAGCAGGACCATTGCAGCCAGTTATTATCTCAGAACCTTTCGAACAATGGGGCATAGATGTCATTGGGGAAATAAAACCGAATTCTTCTCTGCAGCACCGGTATATCCTTACGGCCACAGACTATTTTACAAGATGGACAGAAGTTGTTCCATTGTGCAAAATCAATGAGGATGCGGTTATTAGTTTCTTAAAGGAGAACATCATAACCAGGTTTGGGGTTCCAATTTCCCTAGTCTTTGATAATGCAACTTATTTTTCGTCTTTTAAGATAAATGAATTTTTTTATGAAAGAGGAATTAAGTTACATTATTCAGCCAATTACTATCCCCAAGGAAACGGATTAGCTGAATCTTCGAACAAAAACCTCATCTAGATCCTTAAGAAAAATGTGATTGAAAATCAGAGAAGCTGGCACACAGCTCTCCCAAATGCTTTATGGGAAAATAGAGTTACCCCAAAGAATGCTTTAGGGGTTTCCCCGTATACCCTTCTCTATGGTAGAGAAGCCATCCTCCCTCCCAACATCTTACTCCCATCTTTGCAATTGGCCCAAGCCTCCCGAGGTTCCAACAGTCAAGTTTTGCAATCTAGAATTGACACCCTGCTAAAACTTGAAGAATCCTAGCAGAAAGCCAAAGACCGATTCCACCAACACCAAGACATAGTCAAAAGGTGGTTTGATAAAAGGAATTCTGGAAAAAGAAGTTTTGAAGTAGGTGACTTAGTTCTGAAATGGGACCATCCACACGAAGGTAAGGGAATGCATACAAAGTTTCAACATTTATGGGTTGGCCCTTACCAAATTTTTGAAAAGCTCAGCCCGACGATGTACAAGTTGAAAGCCTTACAAGAAGAGGAAGTAACTCTACCTCTCAATGGCCTCACTTTAAAGCAGTACTTCGCTTAGTCCTTTGAGGGATTTTGTACATAAATAAACACTCTTGTTTATTTCTTTTCTGTTTGTTTTGTTTTGTTTTCTATTATTTTCTTTAGTCAGCTTGTTTTGTTTTCCCACCTCGCTCTATGCTCAAAGTTTTCTTTATTCTTTCAAATAAAACTTAGCCTAACTTTTGGTGTAGAAGGTAGAATAGAGCTCTAAGAAAGACTCAAAAAATACTGTAACGGTGAAACCTACTTACAAAGAAATGTTTTTGTGACTTTGTTTTCACTGTTGCGTTTCCAGGAATGAAGAGATCGTTTTTCTGTTGGTCAAAAGTAACCCTGTTTTAATAACTAAGATTCAACATTTCTCTCTTACTATCTTGGGGCTCCATTCAATATAACATTAATACCTGTCTCAAGGAGTCCACTATGATAGACCCATGGAGAGGAAGCATGTCTCACAGATTTATGGCATTTAAAATGATCCCATGTTGCAAATGAAAGCCAAAAGAGCTTATGATTAAAGAGTCTTATTTCCAGAAATTCTCGCTTCAATTAAAGCACGATAGAGAAAAACAAAGCGCATTCAACTAAGGAAGTTGTTCAAATAAATCAACCTAGCAAGGTTCTTCTCTGTCCGTGAAGCATGATAATCAAATAAATTTCTTGCTCACACAAAAGGACATTATGGATTGAAGAACCTAAATCAAATATCGAAGTTGAAGAAATTTATTTCTGGAAGGATCAAACAGTAAAAGTCGTCAAGAAACATCCAAAAGGATGCAAATAGCATGGGAATGAGGAACAAACAAATATGTCTATGAGATATTGTTACAATCATGTGGAGTCTTTTTAGTTGACATCTAGAAGGCATAGTTTCAAAATGAACTCCATTATGGCTACCTAGCATGAACTCTTTTATTTTGCTGTCTACGTACTGTTTGAAGCATAATACCACATTTTGAAGTTGCTTGCTAATACTTTCTTATTTAGGCTATGTCTGATATAGTAATGAACTGGTTCAAAGCTTAGTCTACATTCTGGTCTTATCGTTTATCTACTCATGTATGGTTTTGGGCAGGTTTAATACACAATGCCGAAAGGTAGCAAGAAGAAAGCAAAGATGGTTGAGCTAGAGCAAGGTGGCATTGAAGCAAGAATTGAGACTTTATATGAAAACACCAAGCCATTTATGGGTGCTACACCCGAGTTTAAGTCGGGAGATTTGCATCACATGATCAGGGACCAGGAAATTCCTGGGTTAGTCCTGGAGAGATGTACCTATACCAGAACATTAGAAGCTCTGACATTACCAAAGCAACAACGCGCCCTGAGCTCTTTCCCTACGCAGAAATCATTGGGTGGATTCTATCCCATGGAGACGCAGAATCAAGAGTTCTATCTGACAACAAGGGAGAGGTGTTCTCCTCATTCCACCCAGCTCATATTTCTCCGACTTACAAATTGCCTCGCACTGAACAACTGCTAAACGATGCATGGTTAGAAGGTCTCAATGCAGATTTCGAATAAATGGCCAGAAAATTGTTAATTCAAGGCAGGCAGCTGAGGGTGAAGGAAAGTGATGATTATGAAGTTTGGGCACTCAGGCCTCCCTTCAGAGTTATTACCCTTATGCTAAGCAAAATCTTTGGTAGCGCTGATGGAACCACTTATCAGCTGCACTGGGTACCTCTAATCCACTATGTTGCATTCAAAGGCATGGTGTTCAATTGGGCAGACATCCTCTCAGATAATATATCCAAAGCCATATTTGCTACTAAGGAAGGACTTTCCTAGGGAAAATCAGAGTTTTACATGTCATCATACCTCATGGATTGTATCCTGGCAAGGCACCCGTTCCCAAGGTTAGGATGCATTTGGAACAAGGATGACACCCCAGTTTATATTGGTTATAAGATCTTATGGGCCCAGAATTACAATAGGCATTACAAGATCATATGTGAATAATTGATCATGCCACTATATGAGCTAATGTTCAATGAGGAACCCAGTTGCGTATCTGAGAATGCCATGGCCATCTTAAAAAAGTATGGTGATGTTTATCTGTCGGAAGAAGGCACCTACATAAGAATGTATGGAGGTTCCAAACTCCCATACCTCCTGCCTAAGTATGCTACTGATTTTGTCCTCCATAAAGAGGCAGTCAGACAAGTTTTTATAGATGGAATTGGTTATGTCTTAAAGAAAGTAAAGAAATCCTCCTTCCCAACATTACTCTTCTATATCGGATCATACAATTTTTCTAAAGTCAGCTCGGCTGAAGAGTTTGTTCAGGAGCTTAAAGAGTTTCACTTCGGAGAAAGAATCTTCGCAAAGAATGACAGGCTTAATAAGGTCGCAGATCACTGCGGGATTGTCAATGCACACTTTGAGTATGCCCACTATTTTGATGAGGATGAAGAAGTTTTCAGAGGGGTCAACAATATGATTGAACTCCAAAGATGCCTTCGCCTCAAGAGCGGAGCTGGCACTAGTTCCACAGCTTCCCAAGCTATTAAGGAAACAGAATTGCTGAGAGAGAAAGAAGCAGCCGAGGCTCTAACAAAAGAAGAGCAAAGGCTCAAAGCTGAGGTTGAAAAGCTCCAGAAGCAAACAACAGAAAGGATGCAAAAGGAGCAAGAGGATAAGCTTCGAGAAGAAGAAGCTCATAGGCTTTAACTGGAAGAAGCCCAGAGGCTTCGGGATGAGGAGCTATAGAAAATAAGAAAGGAAGAAGCGGCCAAAGAGCAAGAAGAAAGAGAAGCAATTGAGAAGGAGTTGAAGGCCAAAGAACAATAAAGACAGTTAAGGCCGAGGAATAAAATAATACCAAGGAGGACGCACAAGCTGAGGGATCCGGCACGCAAGACATGGGCGTAGACTCGTCCCAAATGGTTCAAACTCCGCCCGCAGAAGATGACACCCCTATAGAAGATCTTCCACTCTTCCCTTTAACTCCATCAAAGTATCATACTGTAACCCATTCGGAAAAAAATGTTTATGACAAGAAAAGGAAGTCCATATTCCGAAGGATAGAGACAAGGTTGAAAAAGACTTTCCACCCAGACATCATCACCACGTGAGAAACCACGATCATGTAGGGCACATAGAATGCTCCAGTGGATATGGCATCCACTACTGTAGCTACCGCCAAGGAAAGCGAAGATAATGTACTCAAGATAGTAAGTGAGTTAGATGCAACCAAGAAAAGGGCTCGCATGTTACAACTCACTGTGGTTAATGAGTAGGCTTATAGGGACTTAGTGGTGAAGAAATATAATCACCTTTTGTTAGATCAGGAAGAATTGTCAGATAAGTATCAACACCTAGAGGAAGAAAATGAACACTTGAAAGTCCAAATGATGATAGTGGAAGGCGAAAAGAATGATTTTGAAGCGAGGATCATTCAATTAGAAGAAGAGCAAGAATTGATGGTCGAGTAGTTGGAACAAGCAAGCAGCAAAGCAATGGACTTGAGCCCTTTCATGAACAATCTTGTGACATACTAAAACAAATGCACGAGTCAGAGGAACTACTTACTGAAGAAATTTGCAAGCTGAAGGCAATGGTGGACAGGATGAAGGAAATTAACTCCGAAGCCATTAGGCTCAAGAGGAAATACACACGGGTCAAAGAAGATATTGGAAAGCAGATGTAATGGAGAGAGGGGAAATCAGAATTCCCCAAACACCTCCCTCTCAAATTCATGGTCGAGTTCAAAAAAGATATAGGCTTCATGGAGTTTTGTAAGAACTGCGGTGTGAAATTAAGCTCTATGATTCAAGTGACTATCGGAAGATGTAGCAGTCTTTATGAGAAGATCAAGGAAGTTCATGGAAGGCGCAAAATGGCGATACCCCATACTCTTGAAGATTTTCTAAGAAAAGAGCAACGCCTGTCTGATTTGAAAGTTGAACTGAACACCGAGATGGAGTATGTAAGGAAGATAGATGTGTTGACAGCAGATGATCTTCATCAATGCATCGAGCAACCCTCCATCCCTTCTCACCTACTTCAAGAGATAATCCAAACCACAACAGCAGAGGTAGAGGAAATTGAAGCAGAGCTGGCCAAGCATGTGATTTCCCGAAAAATCATGCTCCCTGCCCCTGCTAATACAGTTGTGCGAGACATAGGTATTTGGCTCAGCTATATAGCAGAAGCTGATAAGTAGACAGCAGAAGAAGCACCAGCGGATGCAGCAGCACCATCCGGGAAAAAAGTGCCAGCAGAGGCAGAATCTCCATCTGGGAGCTGACTGGGCAGTCATAAGCGCCTAATGATATGCTAGGAGTTTGCTTTTCTGTTATTTAGTCATGAGGATAGAAAGACAGTTGGGTTTTTTGTCTTTTGTGTAAAAAGCATTCAGGAATTATTCCAATTTTGTAAAGGGAATTTACAAGACAAATTAAAAGATTTAGGGAGAGGGGACATGTGGCAGCTCTTAGAGCATTTTGTAAGGTTATATATAGAATATTAGAGAATGATAGAGTGACTTTTGGCAGGTGAAAATACATTTTCTGTCTTGTACGTGAACTGATTTGCTGCATGTATAAGGAACTCAATTTTTGCCTAAAGAAAGCCTGGGAGACTGCCTTTTTGCCTTAAGGATGTATTAAATGTTTGCTGGATTATTCCTGTGTCATCTATACATTACTGTGAGATCATTCCTTGTTGTTATGAATTGCTTCTATGTGATGAATGTTCTCATAATTTTCTGTGCAAAGATGTTTATCTCAAATGAGTAATGGAATGTGCTGATTAAATCAAAGCTATCTTTGACATCTTTTATCTTCTGCTGGAAATGCTTCTTTATGATTAAATAGCTATCTGTGAAATATTTAGATGTTTCTTTCAGTTTATTACTCATATTTATAGTTTTATCCTTGCAAGGATAGATTAGATTTGCTTATATGGTTTTAGATTAATTCTGCTTAATTACCTGCATTTAGCTTAGAACACTTGCATATCATCTTTAAAAATAAAATACATAAACGGTGGATCGGGCCGCAACCAGTGCAAAGAATACAAATCTTTAAATCTTACACGTTATCCAGAACCATTAACCGGATGGATTCCCCACACCAAACGGCGAGCAATCTAATTGGGCTTGCTTATCGGGGAGAATCCCTTACTGATTGATGCTACGATCTTCGAGGCATCAACAAGTACCTTTGGATTATACTTTGCTTTCTTCTTGAAAATAAAAATACGCTTTTTTCTTTGGAATGGTTCCACCAGTCATTGATAAAAGGATCTTGTGGGCTTATTTTGATGGGGCGAGTCAAGGTGAACCGCCACTAGGTGGTGTTGGGGTTGTTATGTTCTTATCGAAAACCCATAAATTCAATATAAAATATGCTTCATGACACTGCTCAAACATAAAAGCAGAGCTCTCATCATTATGGGCAGTATTGAAAGTCATTATCTCCAAGAATATAGATCGGTTCCAGATATTGGGAGATTCAAAATTGGTGGTTGAATGTACTAATAGTAAGATCCAGATTTCTTCTCCTCGTCTGCAGCATCTTCTCTTCAACATTCGAGATCAATTGGCTTCTTTCAAGGATGTGTCCTTTACACATGTGTACCGTGAACTAAACATTGAAGCAGCTGATGAACTTTCAAAACTTGCTTTGGCAGTAGAACGTGGTGTGATTGTTATTCAGGAACTAAAGGATGGTTCTGTAAATGAAGAAGTCTTTTTTGTATAAGTTTTTTTGGAAGAAACTAGTTTTTGTTACAAGAAAAATCATAAAGGCCATTTTGAGAAGGAAGGCCTATAAGAACAGTTATGTAAAGCTCAAGGAGCAAGATATATAAGTCCTTACAGGACAATCCATGTTATTCTAATAGAATAAAATATTTTTTCTACAATATATATATATATATATATAGATAGATAGATAGATAGAGAGAGAGAGAGAGAGAGAGAGAGAGAGAGAGAGAGAGTTACTTGTTAGTACCCAAATCAACGTGCGTGTGTGTGTGTGTTGACTTGGACATATTTCAAAGTTCCAACTAACTTATGATTCATACACATGTAAGCAACTCATGAGTCAAGCTATTCATTGGATTCTTGATTTCTTAGTAGCCAATTGTTTTAGGCCTAAGGAAACTCCTCATTCAATCTCTTCATTGGACCCATGATTTCTTATGATACAAATTCCAAGAGAGATAAACATTGGAGGATAATAATGCTATATCATTATAGTACATCTAAGAAGTAGTTAATTTTTATTATTAAAATAAAGGGGATGACACCATCAGAACATTAACTAGCCCATTTTGGATTTCCCATAAAAGAAGGCTATTGTTATATATTAAAGTTGTTTTTTAGTTAATACAAGTCTTCAATTATTCTATATTTCTTTTGTTTACATATCATCTTAGTAGAAACTTGGGAGCTGAAATATATATTCGTGATTTGCATAGGTTTGGTAAAATATTGGTATAGATTTATATATATTATTGAAAATTATAAATGAATTTTAATTGTGATGTTCATTTTATATGGACATGTTTTACAAATAACATAAGATTGTAGTAACCCTCTTGTAAAAGAGATTGGATAGTTCCATTGAGTTATGTTGGAGAAAAGGTAAATCCAATTTAAAACTCTTAGTAAATCTATTTATTATTATAATATAAATAGTTTTCAATCTTAAGAAATGATTTTATGAAAAATAAATAACTCCACCATCTTCTCCCAACTAAGAACCTTATTGATAAGCCCCATCAAATAAATCCCAAGGTAGACTTTTTCAATGTTTTCCGCCTCCAACCCGCGTTTCAACCTTCATCCTTGAACTTGACTTAAAGAACCTAGCAATATTAGTGCTTTGAATTGCAATAGCCAAAGGCATAATCAACTTATCTTCAAATATATTTGAGTTCCTTACTAGCCAAAATCCCTAAGATACAATTAGTGACAAATCTTTATAATTCCTCATGTCATGATTATCCATCCATTTTTTTTAAATTTCCTCAATAGTCTCACCATTCAAAATCTTTAGTAACCCAAGGAACTATTTTCCCTCCCTCCAAACCACTCTAGACAACCTGCATCTTACCACCAAATGATAGCTTGATTCATCCTAAGAGCATCACAAGTTGCACCAACAAGGCCCTGTAATATTCCTTCATTGAAGATCATTCCAGGTTGGAACCTTATTATTCAAGAGCGTCCACATGAAAATGCTTTCCCTAGAAGAACATTTCATCCTCCAAACCAACCTCCACCACCACCGATAAGGGACTAAATCCCTATGCAAAGTTGAAGTTGTGTATCCTTCCTTTGGAGTATAGAAGGGCGAGGAATTCCTTGACCAAATCAAGGGATCAACCTCTCCAGTTAACCTAACCACACTGTGTTGTAGAAGCCCTGTATATCTTCCCCATATCACAATGTATTCACCTTCAAACCTCAATACCTCCCCATAGTTCCATGCTTGTTTCCAAATTGTTGAATTTGCATTATTTGCGACCAATGAAAGTAAATGAAAACCCTTAGCTCACAGATGGATAATCATATGGATTGGAATTCTATAATGGCCATGACAACCGACCCAAGGATCCAACCCAACCTAAACTCTTGTCCCATTTCCTACATGTCAAATAAGCCATCTTGTTATCATAGGAGTAGCATCATCATAGATTTCTAGCTTGTGGAAACATTTGTATATCTTTTAAGAGGCATCTTTATCCAATCCTCCAAGAAGTTAGGAGAAATATACTTCTTCCAATCAACCTTGTACCAAATACCTTTCAATTGAAACAAACTCCGTACACCTTTAGCTCCCAAAGATCTTGAGAATAAATAAATGTTGTTTAATCCCCCATTCCCCCAAGGATTCGGGATAGCTAGCTTCTTCCATTTACAAGAGACAAACCTCTTTTTCCTTGTCCCTTGACCAAATGAATCTAAAGGACAACTTTTTGATTTGATTTAAGACTCCTATCGGGGTCCAAGCAATCGACATCCAATATACCAACGTAGCTTCTATGATATATTTTACAAGGACTAGTTGACCCCCGCTATAAAGCTACTTTTTGCAACAAATATTAATTTTTTTTTCTATCTTAATGATCAACCATCGCATTCATTTGGCTTTAGTATAAAACCAAGATACTTCAATCCTTGATCCAGTTCTACTTGTTGATAAGGAAAAACATTTTCCATGACAATCTTTTCCCCATCCTCTTACCCATTGAAATTGATGGAGGAGTTCCCTAGGTTGACCATCACGCATGTGCTTGAACATAACTGATCTGTAATCCCACTTAGTTTAACAACATCTCGTTGATATCCATCACTAAATAACATAACATCGTTTGCAAAAGAACATGGGTTAGAAAGCAATTATTTTATTATTTTTATACCTTTGAAGGAACCTTCTCTTTGAGCCTCTTTGTTCAATTGACTAAGTCCTTCAACTACAATAAGAAAAAGTAAAGAAGACAGAGAGCATCCTTGCCTAAGACCTCTATTAGGCACAAAGAACTAAGTAAATGAATCTTTAATAAGAATATAGTTCAAAACTCAAGTAATACAACTCATTACCCAAGAAGTAAAGGGACACAAAATCCCAATTGAATAAACAAAAGCCTTAGATAAATCCAATTAACTATATTGTAGGATTTAGAGAAATCAATCTTAAAACCATTGCCTTATGCTTTTTAATTTTGATAGAATGCAATTTTTAGTGAGACTATATGTTCCGGTTGTTTCTATTAATTGCAATCAATATTTTTTTTTTCTAAAGTTATATTAATGCTAACATAAAATTTGTATTTATAATTAGTTAGAAAAAAGAAATTACTATTTTATAATTGGACAATAACCTTGAATTGACTATTTTTTCTCATTGTCGGACATTAAAATAATAAAAAAATAGATAAAAAATAAAACCTTACCTGAAACTTCAGGCTCTAACTTACTTGTCGTGCAAGCAATCACCTACAATTTCTAAGGGCTAATGATTCCATGCATGGATTTATGTCTACATGCAGTTGAATACATGACGTCCACCTGTAGAATAAACAAACCCATTCTCAAACCTCAGTACCTAGAAACCCTAAATCCTGCAGTTTCATGTTCCTTTGACCTGGCTCCTAGCAACGCATACGACCACTACGAGAAGTTCCTTCGACCTAGAGAACCGCTTGTTGTTCTTGCCGAACAGAACGTGGCCAACCTGCAAGTTGAGAGGAGCTTCCTTCCCACCATTTGGAAGCCATTTCATTGAATTGCATTACTGGTAACACTCACTGCAATTGATGTCGTAGTCGTTAAGTATCTTGTTACAACTTACAATACATTGCAATACTGGCACTACTGCACATTGTGATTTGCATTTGTTGTTAGCTTCTTTTATAATGGTTTTGTTGTCTAACTCCAATATTTCTACTCAGATTTTAATGAGTTTTCTACCTCTAAATTCATTCAGTGTGCCTCAGTTTATATAATTGCCTGATTTTCAAGTCAATCATAGATTGTATGGAAACATTGCAGGAAAGCATTTTGGACTTTGGAATTTGTGCTGGTTTAAAGGTTTACTGGCCTCATCTCCAATGGAAGCCAGCAAACCCGGATCTCAACCTTCTGAGGAACATGTATTTTCCTTGTGTCGTATATTCGTTCAATGCCATTAACTGCAGAGCACACACGTTTCTGACTGTGAAATGCCTGTGAAGGTAGACATGGGTATGATTCATGAATGGTGCCCATTTCAGGATTGTCAATATCAGTAGAGTTTCAGAACTTCTATCGATTCTTATTAGAGCAGATGCATTTGGTGCCTAATAGCATGCTTTTCTAAGTTTTGGGCAACTTATCATCAGTATAAACCTTTAGTTGTAGGTGTGTTTTGCAAATATTAAGTGTTTAACAATAAATGAATTAATGTCCTGTATGTTAAGATTTTAACTCTATACTTTAAATATATATAATAACTGAACACCCTGGCACGCTGAAATGGTACTGTACAACATTTTTTGATCAAAGTAACAATGATGAAAGTGGTAGGGTAAAGAACTGTTGTGGTAAAATATTGACATGCCACTGTAGATCACTGTTTATGAGGAAGTGGTACAGTAAAGCACTGTCACTGTAAAATATTGGAAAATAGAGGATATAAAATGGCAGTTCACTGTTATTGTAAAATATTGCCAGGGTACCGTAGAGTAATATGGCTACTCAATCGGCTTACTCTTCTGGGAGGCATTCTTCCAGTAATACTGGAACAAACTGGACTTCCCAACAAAACAAACTATTTGAGAATTCCTTATCTATTTATGACAAGGACACTCCTGACCGTTGGCATAATGTGGCTTCTAAATTGGCTCTGGAATGACTCTAGTTATCTCTACCCCAACTTACAATCCCAAATTCAAAGCCCAATTCGCCCTAATAGCTAACAAGCTTCCTCAACTCTTTTCAACTAACCAGACAAACTTTGGTCTCACTAGAAGACTCCCTCCTTCCATTCGTATTGCTGCCACCACTTTCACAGATTCTGCTAACAGTCAGAAGCAGTGACAGGCGCGCTGGGATCTCTGCATCTGCTCAGTGAGTCATGACTCATGCAGGTACGTTTCATCTCATATTAAATATTTCTACAGCTTTATGAAGGATTATCCTCATTCGGATGCATTGAATATTGTATCCATAGCACAACTCTCAAGCAAATGGCCTCTCGGTAGTTGCACATAAAGTTGAGAAGGTCTATATTGGTGTGGGGACTTTTAATTGGGGAGTAATCAATGTATTACATGTTCTGGAAGAATTGAACCAGAAGATGGCAGACGGGACATTTCTTTAACCCTATAACACTATTATGCTATCACTTGTTCTATCGGTTACAGTTTCTTAGCTGTTACCATCAGTTCCCTACCTGTTCCCCTTCCATGCCAACACACAAGGCAAGTGCAGGGTAGCATTTAGTGTCAATTGGATAATATATATACATTCCCACTTAAATGTTTTAAATTGTTATATATACATTATAACAATTATCAATTATTAATTATTGGTCAATTATTAATTGTTGAATTTGAAGAGAAATTTTGGTAGCTGCTAATGGTTGCAATGGCCTGTCAGAGTAATTGATCTGGCATGCCGAGAATTTACAGAATCATGTGGTCGTAATGAAGTATTTTCGGACTATTCGCAGGTAACATTAGTTCAGGAAATTTATGTTTCCCTTAATATTTTTCTTGTCGACAATACTAAACAAAACAAAACGAGAATCATGTCCGTTTCGTTAAATTGGAACGCAAATTGCCTTTAAATTTCGATTTATCTGTAACGAACAGAGCAATCATCTTTTCGTTACAGGTTTCAACATGAAATCCAAAATTTGTGTTCAGTGTAGTTAAAGATGAAACAATCATTGCTTTTAAGTACTTATTTTACAGGTTGACAGGTTTGCAATTTTGCATTTAAACTTTTTTACAACTGTGTGCCTCCTGGAATGCGGGTGGCAGAGACTAGGAATACTAAGTATAGAATCAAGATATTGGGCAGCAATATGGTTTATGTTCTCATCTGAATTTGGTTTTAAAATTACCTTGATTCAGCTCTTTGGTATTCCTGAGTATCTGAAACTGAAATTTGATCCATAGAAGGTTAGTGCATTTTTTAATTGCTTGATGGCACGCTGAATGTTCCAGTGCAGTTTCAAAAGGCAGTTAAGATTATTATAGAATGACCCTTCCTACGATTTGAGTTGTGTTAAGTTGCATCCATTAACTTCACTCTCAGGTTGTTAAATTGTTAGAAATCATCCATTATATCGTTAGTTCGAAGCTGAAACAAGAACAAATAATACGCTTTTCGTTAGTTTTAATCTCGAGGGTTCATAATTATTTTGTATAATCTCAGAAATTGAGTAATTAGAAAAATGAATCTTTCTGGCTATTTCAGTTTTTTAAAGCAAATTCATGGAAAGAATATAACAGTTTTTTATTTTGTTAAAATATTTTATAGATAGGGATTGCATAGGCAAATTTTGAAAATACTGTTGCCAGTAATGTTTGTTTGGCTTTTAGTTTTAGACCGAAAAAGAGGGGTTGGAAAATCATGTCTTCTCAGATTTGCGGTAATTTAATTGATACGCCCTAGCTGTTAGGGTTTGATATAGATTATTTCCTATGGTTGTGTTATTAAAACTGTATTTCAGTAAGTGTGCTAAATTTGGTAAACTTTAGCCGAATCTTCTAGCATTACCAACCTGGGTAATATTGAGCATCTTTTTTGAGCTCAATAAAAATTTAAATCTTTTCATTTTCATGATTAAATTTGAAGTTTTGTGGTCATATCAGGACCATTTATCGATTTTGGCGAGAAGCTTAGTCCCTACCATTTAAATCGATACATCCTAACTAAGAAAAAGTATGCATGTTAGTGGAAACCAAGAAATATTTCTAAAATGTATAAATATAGATTTTAAAATACTATTATTTATGAAGTTCATACTCTAAAAGTATGCATGTTAGTGGAAACCAAGAAATATTTCTAAAATGTATAAATATAGATTTTAAAACACTGTTATTTATGGAGTTCATACTCTAGCCAAAACGTTGCTAGATTTGAGAATATGACAAAGAAAAAATCATATAATCATGTAGCCACTTGCAAAAGCTTTCTTAAGGTCAAGATTTACCATATTGTTAATTACTCCGTAAGGCATCCTATTTCAACTTTGGGGTGTGTTGAGCCCAGAATTGGCCCTTTTTGACCATCATTTATCATCGTCCCTTCCCTTGTCTTACACCAATTACCTTGGCAATTCAACTTATTGTCCTTATCTATTCCCCAAATTACCAAGGTATGGCCGATTATTGTTTTATTGTGTTAATACTTATGATTGTGATGATTAAAGTTGTGCATCTCTTAATCTATGCTAACATGATGCGATTTATGAAGGTAGTAAGACAATAGACTGCAGGAAGATCGGAGCTGAACAAGTCATGAAGGAACGTTCATCGCTTGTGGAAGGTTCCTTGGGGCTTAAATCGTCAATCAAGGCACAGTCGTGGCAGGGCAGCTGTAACAGAAGAACTATCTTAAGTATGTCGCTGCTCAAATCCAGCTGTGAGCTGGAAGGACCGTCACTCTTGGGACAATTAATACTTCTCTCATATTTGGATATTTTAGTTCTGCCACGCATTGTAACAGCTAGATTATTTAGGACGCCTGAAGATCAGAGATCTTCATGGCTGCCCAATTATAGGTTTAGATGTTGCAAATTGTATGTATAAATATGGGGAATTGCCTCGACTGAGGGGTTGGACAGCAAACAATTAATTTACCTTGTATTAGCAGCCAAGCCAAAACTGTGTACTCATTCTTCTGTTAATATAAGGAGTTACTTCTGAGTTAAAGAAGAGTGTTGTTCAACCAGCGTCTCTGTGTGAAGACTGGGCCCGTCTTCCACAGAGATTGCTGCGTTAATTTAGGATTTCATCTTTCTCGTTGTGTGATGCTTTGTTCTTTCTTCTATACGCAGCAGCAATACTCATTGTGTGGATTTCTCAGTGATTGATTATATTTTTGTGAGATTGGTGAATGGTATCGAATAACAGTCGACTGAGTCAGGTTTGTTTTACATATTTCAATTTCTGTTCACACTGCTGTGTTCATCCTACAGCTGAGACGTAATCCCAGGAGCTCTTACAAATTAGCTTTCCTGTTATGTGTTGATTGATTTATATTTTGCAATCCAGTTTCTTAGAACAGTTGCTTTAATCTCTTTTATCAAATTCTAGAGTAATGTTCAGGTCATGCTTTATGATTCCCAGCTGATTAAATTAGACAGTTGATTATTTTAGAATGCAATTGAGAATTCCTTCCTGCAATTGTTGATTAGATCTGATCTTACTTCTGCTTGATGCATAATAGAAAAGAATTGTAGTATAGCAGTTAGAAGGCAATTGGGATTGCATAGATTCTTGGGGTGGACATGGATGATAGAAGATAAAATATTCACTTCTAATGGTTTTGTGTTTAAGCATATATTATGCACTTGTCCTTTGAAATAAAAAGACTTTCTCGGGTTGACAATAAATTTCATACGCTCTGTGTGTTGATATTTAAATATCTGCAATTAGAGTGCTTGACATTTTGGCGCCGTTGCCGGGGAAGGATGAAAACTAAACACTAGTCATTAGTTGATCTGATAATTGCTTTTAGTCAGTCTTTTGGTTGATTTGAAATGATCTGCTTCGCATGAATACGAGGGGGGTAAAACGCGATCACCTCCCGACCCCCAAAACCCCACAAATTACTAATAGTACAGGTGGTTCGGGTCGTGGTCGAGGTCCACCGCTGGGCAGAAGAACATTCATTGACGACCTTGTTGACAAAACTGATTCAGCTGTCAGATCTCGTCAACAGGGGACTCCTATCAAAAGAGGCCCTGCTGATCCTGGAGCGTTAGCATCAGGATCTACAGTGGAAGATACAGGAGCAGCTGTGATTCCTGCATATACTCCTGCTAAAGAAGTAACAGCTGATTCAACTGTTGCAACCGAAGAATACGCAGCTGTTGCAACCGAAGAATACGCAGCTGTTACAACCGAAGAATACGCAGCTGTTACAACTGAGGTAAAGAACAAAGGAACAAACGAAGGAGAAGATACAGAAGAAAAGATGAGTAATAGACATGAGAACGAAGAGGAAGAAGCAGTGGTACAATACCATCATGAAGATAATTCCCCGCCAGAGACTATGGCTACATTGCAATTTCCAATACAGCAGCTAGAGGGGACAGCTCCTATGAAAAACATCTCACCGTCGGTGTTACCCCCGCTTCCATGGCAGGGCGGCAGAGGATCCAGATGAATTCCTTTTTGAATTCGATATCCTCTGTCGCAGCTATGATTATGTCACAGATGCTCAAAAGTTAAAGCTTTTTCCTGCCACCCTGAAGGACAATGCATTACGATGGTTCATGAGCCTTGGGGGAGGGACTGTTGCTAATTGGAATAAGATGAAGCAAGTGTTCCTGGAAAAATATCAGGAATATTGCAACACCAGGGACAAAAGGGAGGAGTTATTCAAGATGGTACAAAAGGAGGATGAAAGCTTGGAGGATTTTATAGAGAGGTTGCTGTACAATGTGCAGAGAGCTGGACAGACGAACATGGGACTAGATGTGCTTAAGATAATCCTGCTTCGAGGGATCAGGGACGATTGTTTAGACATGCTAAATTTATTAGGAAAGGGAGATATCTCTAAAGAACCCTTTGAGACAATTGTTGAATTATGTAAGAGATACTCCAGGGGATCTTCTAGGCATAACAAGCAGAATAAACGAGATAAGCTGGAACGCGATGTCTTTGACAGAACTCAGAAGTCATCCAATGGGGGAGCTACACGGGCAGAGATAGGCAATCTTCTTGAAAATTTTAAAACAGAAATGATGAGCTCTATCTCTTCAGAGATTGACGTCTTGAAGGCCAAGCAAAGACAAGCAGTGGAGGATCTCACACTAGGTGTGTTTTGTCCCCGATGTAGAAAGACTCGTCCACTGAAAGAATGCCCTCTTGACAAAGTACAAGTGTGTCAGCTGTGCGAGCTGAACCATGTTATGAAAGAATGCCCCACGTTGCCCCAAGTGAAGGCTGTTCTGCAGGCATCAACTCCAGAGGTGGATTCAGCCTACTTTATTGCACAGAAGAAACCCTGGCAGCCCCGGAATCAAGGTATGTCTCCCGATTCATTTCCATTTTTGAATAATTTGAATAATTGGAATACTAATATGCAAAATGTGAATACACAATTCCCTTCAAATTATGCTCAGTGGAATTCCCCTCAACCTGCGATGCAAGGTTATAGTTCATGGAGTCCTTGGACACAGCCACCTCATCAACCGACTTCATGGTCTCCTGGATGGAGGAACTTCCATCCTGGGAACCAGTTTCCTCAACCACCTCCACCTCAACAGTTACCGTATCCTCCATATCCTCAATTTCAGCAATATCCTCAATACCTACCTCAGCAGTCGCAGCTGCAGCTGCAAAATAATCCTGTGCCTAACATACCAATACGGCCTCAGCTGCCTGCCCAACCTAACCCTAACCCAAATAATAAAACAGTCCAGCAGTTGGAAGCTCTCAATATGCCGGCTTACTCTCTCTCCCCTGTGCCTTGTAATGATATTCGCTTACGATCTGGAAAGCTAGTAGAACGTGTAACTGCAGGAAATATTCCATCAACTGTGTATGACAAAGGAGAGAGTTCCCAGCATCCATTTGATCCGGTTCCTGTCACTGAAGATGCTGAGCATCCCTCAGATGGGAGGGCTGAAACATTAAACGATGAAGTGGATAACACGCAGCCTACCCAGTTGGTAAGACAACCACCTTATCCTGAGAGATTGATGCTGCCACAAAAAGGGGGGCAACCTCAGTTCAATCTCCTAGGAGAATTGAAGAACCTTTATGTTAAGATTCCCCTTTTACAAGCTCTTCAAGATGTACCTATCTATGCTAGAACTGTTCGGGACCTGTGCACTAAAAGACCGGGAAGGAAACCCAGAGATACTCCTACTGTTCATGTTATAGGGAATTTATCCGCTTTAATGACTGGAAAAACCCCTATAACTAAGTATGAGGATCCCGGCAATCCTACTGTCACTGTACACATAGGACAAACGCAGATACCCAACGTACTAGTAGATTTAGGAGCTGCGATTAATGTTATAACAATGGAGACTGTAAAGAAGCTCGGATTCACCAATATTAGACCGACCCCTACTATCTTAGAATTGGCAGACAGATCCACTATCAGACCCGAAGGGATTTTGGACGACCTTGTTATTTCAGTAGACTCATGGGAATACCCTGCCGATTTTCTGGTATTACAACCAAAATCACAGCTGGGGGGACATCCATTGATTTTGGGGAGGCCCTGGTTGGCTACAGCCGATGCTTGTATCAGCTGTCGATCAGGATCTATGACTATATCTGATGGCATGGAAACCAAAAACCTCACCCTGTACCCTCCAGCACGGCCGAGTCTAGAAACTGAAACCTCCCTTTGGATAGAACAGGAAGAAGAGGAAGATGTTCAGCCATTACTAACAATAGGGAAGGCACTAACCTTCAAAAACGAAACAGAAGACGATGCCATTAATAATTTCATTAGCGAACCTGCTTCAGTAGACAAGGAAGTTTATCAACTCCTGAACAGTACCCTCGGTAAAGAAGAACAAGAACAGCTTCCGGAGGAAGCACTAGCCAATGACACAAACATAATCCCAGTATTGAAAAACTCGAGAAGTATTCCTATTGAGGTAGAGCCTGGAAGAACTTTGAACATCAATCCTGGTCTCTCCTCAGAAGAACAAAAGCGCCTAACCAATCTCTTGAAGGAACGTAAGGGGGCATTCGCCTCGGAGTATACAGACATGAAGGGTATTCCTTCTAGTCTGTGCACTCATCATATTTATATTAAAAACGACTCCCGGCCTGTATGTCAACCCCAACGACGCATGAACCCCAATCTGAGGGATATAGTGAAGGAAGAAATCCAGAAACTCTTGGAAGCAGGATTCATCTATCCTATCTCAGACAGTGAGTGGGTTTCCCCACTTGTAATTGTACCCAAGAAAAATGGTAAATGGAGAGTCTGTGTCGATTATAGGGAGCTGAACAAGGCTACACAGAAGGATCACTTTCCTCTGCCTTTTATTGACCAGGTACTTGATAACCTATCTGGGAAGAATTTCTTCTCCTTCTTGGATGGGTTCAGTGGGTACAATCAAATTCAGATTGCTCCAGAGGATCAGGATAAGACCACCTTCACCTGCCCCTGGGGAACGTTCGCCTACAGGGTGCTTCCCTTTGGATTGTGCAATGCACCTGCAACGTTCCAAAGAGCTGTGATTGGCATATTTTCTGAATTGGTAAATGATAGCATGGAAGTTTTTATGGATGATTTCACTCCTTATGGCAGGGATTTTGAGGAAGCACTGGAAAATTTGAAAAAGGTTTTAATTCGCTGTGAACAGGCTCGCCTCTCACTAAGCACTAAAAAATGCCACATGATGATGAGTGAGGGGGTGGTATTAGGACATTTCATCTCTACTGACGGTATTCAAGTGGATCCTTCAAAAATTAAGGTGATAAAGAATATACCAACCCCTTCAACTCAGAAAGAGGTGCGAAGTTTTCTGGGACATGCTGGGTATTACAGGAGATTCATAGAAAACTTCTCCAAACTTGCTTCTCCTTTGTTTTCATTGTTAATGAAGGACGCACAGTTTGTATGGAGTACAGCATGCCAGACAGCATTTGATGAGCTTAAAGAGAAACTGTCCATAGCCCCTATTTTAAGGGGACCTAATTGGACCATACCTTTCCACATTTCTTCAGATGCTTCTGATACCGCCATTGGAGCAGTACTAGGACAGCAGGATGGTCAAGTACCTTATGCTATTTATTATGTTAGTAAAAACTTAGCCCCTGCTGAACTAAATTATACTGTTACTGAAAAAGAATTCCTTGCTATTGTTTATTCTATTAATAAGTTTCGGCATTACATTACTGGGTATCCTACATTTGTGCATACTGATCACTCTGCCATTAAGTATTTAATGAATAAACCTGTCACTAATGCCAGAGTAACCAGGTGGCTTTTATTATTACAGGAATTTGATATTACTATTATAGATAAACCTGGAAAAGAAAATGTTGTTGCTGATTTTTTATCACGATTTACTAACAGTGATAACAGTTCACCTGTTGAGGATGCTTTCCCGGATGAACATTTATTCGCACTCTCAGCTCATTCACCCTGGTATGCAGACGTTGCTAATTATTTGGCTGCAGGGAAGCTCCCGCCACATATGTCTAAACGAGAGAAAAGAAAAATTATTCAGCAAAGTGCCAGGTATTGTTGGCTCAAAGGCCATCTCTTTTACACAGGACCTGATCTTGAAATTAGAAGATGTGTAAGGGAAGATGAGATCTTTCATATACTGAAGGCCTGTCACGATGAACCTTGCGGAGGACACTTTGCAGATAAAAGAACAGGGCATAAGGCGTTGCGGATGGGCTATTATTGGCCGACACTGTTCAGAGATGCTAAAAGATATGTTCAGTCCTGTGACAGCTGCCAAAGGATGGGCCAACCTAATAAGACAGATCAGATGCCTTTACAGCCCCAAGTGATACTAGAACCGTTTGATAGATGGGCATTGGACTTTGTTGTTCCTATCAACCCTCCTTCCAAACAGAAGGTTTACATCTTGGTGTGTACAGATTACATGACTAAGTGGGTAGAAGCTGTAGCTTTGGCTAAGGCAAATGACCAGGCGGTGATTGATTTCCTGTACAGTGAAGTTTTTACCCGTTTTGGAGTACCAAAGGAAGTAGTTACCGATGGGGGACCACAATTTATTTCACACCAATTTGAATCCTTGCTCCGGAAGTATCATGTGCAGCACAAGATAGCTTCACCTTATCATCCCCAGGCCAATGGTCAGGTGGAAAGCACTAATAAAGTTATCGAAGCAATCCTTACTAAAACAGTTAAAAGCCATCGAAGGGATTGGGCTGACAGACTTCGAGAAGCACTGTGGGCATATCGCACGACTTGGCGCAACACCACGGGCTTTTCTCCCTATGATCTGGTGTATGGTAAGAGTTCCATCTTTCCAATTGAATTTGAGATCAAGACCCTGAAAACAGCCATTGAAATGAACCTGGATGTAACAGAAGCCCAGAAAAGAAGATTGAATCAATTGAATGAATTGGATGAGAAACGGTTAGCTGCGGTAGACCAGACTGTGCTGCTTCAGCAACAGAGATCTAATTGGCATGACCGATTCATCAAAAAGAAAATCTTCCATGAAGGAGACTGGGCACTATTATACGACTCCAGATTCAAGAAATATTTCAAAGGGAAATTACGCACAAGATGGCTGGGTCCATATTTGGTTGACAGGGTATTTGACAACGGCACTGTTCGCCTGGTCACCATTGATGAAAACCGTATACCATTACTTGCTAATGGCCACAGACTGCGATTGTATCGGAAGCCCATTTCGAAAGATGCATTCATTTCACAGATTGCTGCTGATCCAAACTACCAATTGGCACCAGAGCAGGAACATTTTTCTACCTTTGCCAAATCTTAAAATGAAAATTATATTTGCTGTACATAAATAATTTCTTGCTGTAGCGTATAGTTGTCGTTTTCTTTCTCTTTGCATTTGATCTCTTTGCATTTGATCTCTTTGCTTGCTGTTGTCTTTTAAAAAAAAATTTCAGGGAAGCGCCAGGAGAACGATCAGTTTGGGGCCCATAATGAAAATCTCTCTGTGCTGTCCTTGTGTTAAAAAAAAAAAAAAAAAAAAAAATCGGCAGCTGCAACATATTTTCCGGCGGCTGCAACATATTTTCCGGCAGCCGTATATCCTTTTTTCCGGCAACCATATTCTCCATTTCCCGGTAGCCATAATGCCCTTTCCGTCAGTCGTCAATCTTTTGCGGCTGCAACATCGGCGGCTGCGACATTTGCGGCTGCAACAACGGCGGCTGCAACTCCAGTTTCCGCGGCTGCCACCTCATCTCCCACGGCTGCCATCTCATTTTCCGCAGCTGCCACTCCATTTACCAGTCACGGCCATTTCACTTCCCGGTAGCCGTAATGTTTTTTTTTTTTTTTTCTTTCTCCGCCCGCCGTCAAATCTTTTCCGACAGCTGCAACTCCGGCAGCTGCAATTCCGGCAGCTGCAATTTCGGCGGCTGTAACTTCGGCGGCTGCAACATCTTTTTCCCGCAGCCGCCACATCATTTCCCGGCTGCCACCTTATTTCTCGGCGGCTGCCACCTCATTGACCAAGTCACTTCCACATCATTTCCACATAGCTTCCATTTCTTTCCAGCGGCTGCGACATATTTCCCATAGCCGTAAAATCTTTTCCCGCCAGCTGTAAGTTTTTTTCCCACCGCCGTAAAATTTTCCCGTGACAGCCATAATTTTCCATGATATCGTGAATCTTTTTCCGGCTGCCGCGAATTCTTTTCCGGTGGCTGTAACTTCTTTCCTGCCAGCTGCAACAAGGTTTTTCATCGGCCGTGTGATCATTTCTTTGGCAACTTGCAGTGGTAACTCCCGTGTTAACAGAAGGATTGTTCAACCTGCTAATTATGATGCTGATTCATCCCAATCCTGCCGGCGAACTCATCATTTTAACCCGGAGGATGCGACGCCTTGTGTTTTACCGGCGAAGGAAATCAGTGCCTTATCCAAGTCATCATGATCCCACGTCTGACTGTGCACGCGTTCGGCTCCGTGACGTCACCAATTCCATGCTCCACCAGTTTCCGCAGCCTTCCGACGTACAGTTTTATGAGGTATGGCTTTCATTTATCACGTGATTAAGTATTGATATCATTTAAACGAGATTGGCCGTACCTTCACTCGCACCACCATTTATATCTGATTAAACCTTTCCCTCGTACGACGTAATAATATTAACTGCCACCTTCCCCAATTCAGCATGAAAATTTTAAACTCTTCTCTGCGCTTAACTTTCCGAATTAGTTCATTCGCTCAACGTCTCCACTCAACGATTCGTGCATTCTCTGTGCTGCAACTTCCATTCTGGGATCCTGTACTCTGTCGAACAGCAGTTTCATCTTGCAGCCAGGACCATGGGCATTCCAGTTCGCCATGAACCTTTCAATACCCGGGAACTTAGATGGAATTTGCAGGTTCTGGCCATTTTTCAAGCCGCTGGCTGGGTCGAGTTCTTTGAACGACTGGATGGATTCGATCGGGACGCAGCCCTGCAATTCGCATTGAATCTTACTAAAACACACTCCACGGTGTGGGGGCTGTGTATAGATGTTTCGGAGGTCATTATATCCGAGGTTACAGCTATCCCGTTGGTGGGAAAACCTTGGTTTAACCGTCGAGTCCCTGCAACGGTTGCACGGGAAGAATTTTTACTTCCAGGGGAGCAAGTTGAAGCATCCAGGCGAGGGATTGCATTGAAGTCACTGCCGCAGCCATGGGACCAGGTTGCTATCTTCCTCAAGAAATACATAACTTGTGAAGGTAGATACCAAACTGTGTACAACTCTGAACTTTCTTTGCTTTCTCATCTCCGTCATGGCATTTTGTTAAATATTCCATTTTATCTATTGCATGATTTGCGCCATATGACAACATTTGTTCAATCTGCAAAACACCCATTATCCTCCCTTACTCACCATGGCCTTATTAAGTTAATTATTATAAGAACCCTGGCCCAACATAATATAACATGGGAGCAATTCATTACCCGACCACAGCAACCTGTTCCCTTGAGGGTCATTCCATTACAGCAAATACCGGTTCCGCCACAACAGGAGGACCAGAGTTCCTCCAGTGAAGTTGGGGGGAGGGATGAAACGGAAGAAGAACAACAGGGGGCACAGGCAGGACCATCCGGGAGGGATGAAACGGAAGAAGAACAACAGGGGGCACAGGCAGGACCATCCGGGGTGGATAAAACCACAGAGGAAGAACAAACAGGGGCACAGGCAGAGCCATTTGAAGTATATGAATCCCCAGCACAAGCAGAACCAGTGGGGGATGACACTGCATTTGAAGGAGAGCGAGGGGAAGCTCAAACAGAGCTGTCAGGCGACAATGTAGATGAAACCCTCGCGGAAAACCTAGATAACAGGGCAGCTCCGACAGCAGAAGGTGAAATTGGAGCAGCATCAAAAGCTGCGACAATGGAACCTGAAGATGACGGAGCCAGAGCAATGGAAGAAGATATTGAGCTGGTCACAATCGAGTCTTCACCGGAGTGGGTAGGAGGAGGAGCTGTGATTGAAGAAGAACAGCATGGGGGGCAGGGAAATATTCCTTTAACTTCAGTTTTGCCTCCCTATGTTCCAGCTCCACGAGAAGAAACACTACAAAAAGGAAAGTCACAAAAGAAAACGCCACAGAAAAGGAAGAGGGCCACCAATGAGTTTGATTTAGTGGCACCAGTCAGAAGGAAACGAACTCGGTCAATCACAGCAGCAGAGGCAGCTAGAACAAAATGGGCAACCTTAGAGACACAGTTTGAACCCCCAATCCTTACACCAAAACCGAGGGATGCTCCACAAAGGCCAGTGGAGGAAGAGCCTGGAGTTGAGGGACTCTTGTATGAGAATGCAATGCTGAAAGAGGACCTTCAAGCACTTAGAAAGGAGCTGGAAACATGGAAGGAAATCTGCAGAAAGCAGGGTGGAAGAAAGATGTATACATTAATAGAGGCTGCAGACCAAGTGGAGGAATCAGCTTCTGCTGGAGCTGGAGAAAAGGATGAGCGAATACTCTGCCCCACCTGTGGGGAGATCTTTGAGGAAGCAGGCCATAAAATTTTACTTAGCACCTATTCAGCACAACAGCCTGTAGCCACAGAAGGGAAAGCAGTGGAGAAAGAAGGTACTGTTACACAAGAACCAGCACCTTTAAACATCCTGGCTACAGCTGCCACTTCCCATGATGCAAAAGTCATAGAACAGATGGGAGAAGAACAGGGAGTGGAGGATGCCCTGGAAATTTATGAGGAATGTATGGCAATCCCAAAATGCTCCCACAACATAGGAATCATAGAACAGATGGGAGAAGAACGGGAAATGAAGGATGCCCTGGAAATTTATGAGGAATGTATGGCAATCCCAAAATGCTCCCACAACATAGAAATCATAGAACAGATGGGAGAAGAACGGGAAATGAAGGATGATCTGGAGCTTATAAAAGAATATGGTGAGACTCCAGAATGTTCCCTTGATACAGAGATCATGGAGCCAAAGGATACCCTGGAGGATAGTGAAGAATTTTGTGCTGTAACCCCAGAACGTTCCCAGGACACAATAATTTTAGAAGAAGAAACGGAAGGGCAGGACAGTGATAAGTTGGAACAGGATGCTGTAACACAAGAACCAGCAACCCTAAATTTGACCGTCCAACCAACTGAGCAGACAGGAGAAGAAGCTGGGACAGAGGATATTCTGGCATTTAACGATGAACTCTGGGTGGTGACCCCAGAAAGCTCCCATGATACAGAACTCATAGAAGAGGAGCTGCAGCAAAGGAAGGATGAAGAGGTTAGCCAGGATGTTGTTACACAAGAACCAACATCTTTGGAGGCTGCGACAAAAACTCCTGAATTGCAGCCGGGAGATAACCTGGGAGTGGATATCATCCCTGACACACAGTGGAGTGACAATGAACAGGTACAGACACCATGCTCAGGTGACACTGAAATCCTGGAGGAGGAGCTGCAAATTGAAAAGGATATTCAGTCTCAGCAGCAGAATGACAAACAAAACACTGTTACACAAGAACCAGTGTCTCCAAAAGCAATGAAGGTAGCTGCTGAGGATGGGTTAAAGGATGTTGCTGTTACACAAGAACCAGCAACTCTCCTGTTAACATTAGATGCGCTGGAAGACACTGTCCCACAAGAACCAGTGCTTCCACCTCCTACAGGTGTCATTGAGTTGGATTCAGATTGAGTGTGTCCTGTCAACTTCCCCAGGCATAGCATAAGAGAATTGCAGAAAGGTCCCCACCACATCAAGTGTATTCTCAGATATCAGCAAGCAGCAGTGGAAGGGGAACAATGAAGTTGGAAGATGCCGGGTTGCTCACAGAAGCTTTTCAAAAAAAGATAGAGGGGATGCCTGATTTATCTACATTCTTTCCTCTCTCCTGGACAAAGTTCAGTGCAATATTCAGATGCAGGTTGTTGCATGAGGACATGCAACAGGATAGTTGGGGGGAGATGTTGAGCCCAGAATTGGCCCTTTTTGACCATCATTTATCATCGTCCCTTCCCTTGTCTTACACCAATTACCTTGGCAATTCAACTTATTGTCCTTATCTATTCCCCAAATTACCAAGGTATGGCCGATTATTGTTTTATTGTGTTAATACTTATGATTGTGATGATTAAAGTTGTGCATCTCTTAATCTGTGCTAACATGATGCGATTTATGAAGGTAGTAAGACAATAGACTGCAGGAAGATCGGAGCTGAACAAGTCATGAAGGAACGTTCATCGCTTGTGGAAGGTTCCTTGGGGCTTAAATCGTCAATCAAGGCACAGTCGTGGCAGAGCAGCTGTAACAGAAGAACTATCTTAAGTATGTCGCTGCTCAAATCCAGCTGTGAGCTGGAAGGACCGTCACTCTTGGGACAATTAACACTTCTCTCATATTTGGATATTTTAGTTCTGCCACGCATTGTAACAGCTAGATTATTTAGGGCGCCTGAAGATCAGAGATCTTCATGGCTGCCCAATTATAGGTTTAGATGTTGCAAATTGTATGTATAAATATGGGGAATTGCCTCGACTGAGGGGTTGGACAGCAAACAATTAATTTACCTTGTATTAGCAGCCAAGCCAAAACTGTGTACTCATTCTTCTGTTAATATAAGGAGTTACTTCTGAGTTAAAGAAGAGTGTTGTTCAACCAGCGTCTCTGTGTGAAGACTGGGCCCGTCTTCCACAGAGATTGCTGCGTTAATTTAGGATTTCATCTTTCTCGTTGTGTGATGCTTTGTTCTTTCTTCTATACGCAGCAGCAATACTCATTGTGTGGATTTCTCAGTGATTGATTATATTTTTGTGAGATTGGTGAATGGTATCGAATAACAGTCGACTGAGTCAGGTTTGTTTTACATATTTCAATTTCTGTTCACACTGCTGTGTTCATCCTACAGCTGAGACGTAATCCCAGGAGCTCTTACAAATTAGCTTTCCTGTTATGTGTTGATTGATTTATATTTTGCAATCCAGTTTCTTAGAACAGTTGCTTTAATCTCTTTTATCAAATTCTAGAGTAATGTTCAGGTCATGCTTTATGATTCCCAGCTGATTAAATTAGACAGTTGATTATTTTAGAATGCAATTGAGACTTCCTTCCTGCAATTGTTGATTAGATCTGATCTTACTTCTGCTTGATGCATAATAGAAAAGAATTGTAGTATAGCAGTTAGAAGGCAATTGGGATTGCATAGATTCTTGGGGTGGACATGGATGATAGAAGATAAAATATTCACTTCTAATGGTTTTGTGTTTAAGCATATATTATGCACTTGTCCTTTGAAATAAAAAGACTTTCTCGGGTTGACAATAAATTTCATACGCTCTGTGTGTTGATATTTAAATATCTGCAATTAGAGTGCTTGACAGGGTGGGGCGGGGGGTTGCAGATTTTTCAGTTTAAAAAAAATGAATGGCCAGATTTGAAACTTAACAGAATATTCATTGTCTGACGCATGATCGGAGCATTGAGATTTAGTGAGTTAACTTACGTGCAGTTTTAAATCCAAAGGACACGCTGTTATTTAAAATAATTTATAATGTAATGCTCCACTCCCCATTTGTAATGTAACGCACGCTCAAACCCTACAGCTCTGAAAGGTGGCAGTGGAAAATTCAATAACGCATTTGAACAGGTGGAAAATTAATCAATGAAACAGTCTGAAAGGTGGCGGTGAGAAATTCAATAACACATTTGCACCCGGACCAAGAGAAATTAAAGAATCGGTCCGTTCACTCTTTTGCCGCTTCTCTCTTTTGTAGATGTGGGAGTTTTCATGAACACCAACGTGGCTCTAATGCCAAAGCGATATAGAAGCTTGGTTGTGATGTGATCCAAATTGATTTGCTCTGTGTTCTCCATATACATGGTTTAATTTATTATATTGTGTGTGCAGGTTGCAGTATTTGCAGTCTCGAAAGAGGGAGATCCATTAGCGGTCGCAATGTTTGCAGTCTCGAAAGGGAGATCCATTAGCGATGGGCTAGCGCTAAATATGCCAGAGGTACGTTTTTGGGTTGTATAATAATATTCTTGTAGCAGCTGCCATGAGCATTAGCATCTTGAACACATTTCGATCTGATATCTGGGTCTGATTACTCCATCTCCTATGATATTGTAATGCTCGAGGCTACATTCTCACTTTGAGTCGACGGAACTGTTGCTAGAGAATACTCTGACGAGCTCTTCCGGGGATGTTTTGCTCGATCTCCCTCAATCTAGTTGAAAAAATGGATGTGGATCAAACCGTAATGCCATCCCCAACTGATTTGAAAATCTTGTGTTCAATACCTGTTGGAAGCAAGTGTGTGATGATCTTCTTTTAAACCCTATCGTTTCATTTAAAACCCTTTTATTACATTCATTTTTGCATTCAAAATCAATGGAAAGACACGAAGGTTAACGTTTATTCCTTGATAAAAGGAAAAAACTAAATTGCATCTATGGATTAGAAATTTTTTGGAACCATACCATAGAACTTTTAATAGGATTATTTAATGCAATTGTGAAAGCTGAAATATTGAGCCTCAAGCTTTTAATAAAATTATTTGACCCAATTGTGGAATGGTTAAATAGTTTTCATAGGGCAAGAGATTTTGAGGAAATGGATTTGGATCCACCCTAAATACTGCGTATAAAAAATAAATAAAAACCTGTAATTTGTATAAAAAATAAAGAAAACATTCATTGACTTGCCTAAAGACAAATGCTGGTCCTATTCTAAATATTTTCCTACATATCTTACAGATTCGATCTAGAAGAGGAGGGAATAATTTTAATTTGGAGATTTCTTTAAAATTATTAAATGAATGATCCAAGCGACCCTCGTTCTTCGCTCACTCTGCCCCCAAATCGCCATTCGACAGAGAAGGTTCCATGAATGCTTCCGCGAAGGTAATCTAAAAGGAGAGATGACTGCATTGACATTGACAATGGCAATTTCCTCTCATTCCACGACCCATTGCAGTCTTCATTCCATCAAATTTATGGGATATTGCTCGGCTCCTTCTCTTCACCAACTTAAAACACTAAGCTGAAAAATTAAAGGCCCATCGAGCCTGATGTTCGATTATAAGAGTTTCTGCTGAATTATTTTGTTATTGATCGGGCTGGGTAGTATTGCTTTCAAGTGTGAGGGGGTCCTCTCTCACAGGATCCGATTTGGACCATTAGTACATGTATTATATCGTTTTAATAGAAACTAATTATATTTATTAATATATATTTACTAAAATATAACATTGGAGAAATGGTAGAATGATCTTTCAATTGAAGATGGCTTGTAAACGTATATCTTTCCTTTTCAACAACTGCCGTCAATTCTCACTTTTTTTCATTTTTTATTTGTTTTCAAAATTCCGTGTTAAGCAATGTCTATATATTCGTTTCAAGGTGACTAGATCATGGTATTTTGTTTAATTAATTGATGTGATGCGATCACCATATCAATACACCTTTCATAAATTATAAACATGTCTCGATAGAGTAATTACAAATTTTCATAATGAAATGAGTCTCTTAATATAAAGAAATCTCAAATTGTATCACTTTCAAACTCTTTTCATGCAACAAGCATATATGTGAATGCAAATGCAGTGGTATTATTATGATTATGAAATATATGATAATATACTTTGTATATGGGGATCTTGAATCTGTCGATCACAAGACGCAGTTATGATTTATAATGGATTTTAATATATTTCTCTTTAATGCATTGATTATTTTATTTTAGAGTAAGTAATTATTTAATATAAGTAAGGATTCCTAGCTTTTGCTTAATTCTATGCTTTGGCTTGAAGTTGAAAACCAAGAAAATTTCAATAAAAAAATAAAATAAAAAACTATGATTCATGAGGTCGATTGGAAAGAAAAAATTGTGCAAAACCTAAATTCCAATATACCCAACTCATATACTAGAAAATAAATCTTACACAAGTCCATCAAATATATATAACTTATGGAATGCGGAACATTAAATCCTCCTTGGTCCTAAAAATGTGAGTAGAGAATTAATTCATCTAGAAATACCTTATTGAAAGATAAGTCTTTAATCCTGGGAAAGATGATAATTATAATACTTAAGAAAATAAGACACTATAAGTAACCTTTATCCAACAACTTTATTTTTTTAATTTTGGTCAACATTTGTTTAATAAAAAATTCATGGTTTGATGGCTTAAACATAACCTTTATCCCACAACTTTTTTTTTTTATTCTTGTCAACATTTGTTTAATCAAAATTTCATGGTTTGATGACTTAAACATAACCTTTAGCCACAACTTTATTTTTTTATTCCAAGATTGTTTAAACATATTTTTACCAACATTTGTTTGGTTTATATTTTTACTTAACATTTCTTTTATTAAAATTTCATGATTTAATTGTTTAAACATATTTTGGACTATGCGGAGTTAAACAAATTTCAAAACAACTTGTACAGACATCAAATTATTTTCTTAATTCTTCTCTTAATATGAGATAACGTTTTAAGGGGTTAAAATTAATTAGTTATTTAGAACTCAAATTCGAAAAAAAAATAATAAGTATGGGTGGTCAACCAATAATATCAACAAAATTATTATTAATATTATTTTTTTAATATTCATCACCATCAATCATTTATTATTATTAATATTAATGGTATTATTATTAATAAGAGTATTAATGATTTAAAATTAAATTAATAAAATGGATGTATCATTGAATTTTTATTGAATGAAATTTGCACAAAATACTAAAAATATACTAAAAAAATTTTGAAAACTTAAAATATTTAGATTAATAACATATTAAAATGAATATTAATACATTAATAATAATATAAATAAAACTATTATTAATAAAATTAAGAACATTATAAATAATAATAAGAACAATATTGATTAACATTAATAGAATGTTATTAAAAATAACATTACCAATGATAAAAGTAACAACATTAATAATGTTATTAATGAAATTAATAAAGTTAATAATATTAATTATGAAAACATTCACAATATTAATATTAACAATAACATTAAACTAACATTAACATTAATACTAACATTAATATTTATATTAGCCTTGATAATAACATTCATAATATTATTATACCAATATTAATGTTATATTAATATTGAGCCTTGGTAACATTAATAATAATGATTTTATCATTAAATAATTAAGTTAATATTACCAGTACAATATTAATATTAAAAACATTAATAATAATAATAGTAGGAAATATTAATATAAACCTCAAACATAACATTCATGGATATCCTAACAACCGTGAAAATCCATAGTTAAATATGAACAATCACACTCATCCATGAACAACTATAGTCAACAAATGTCAACCATGGTCACCCAAAGTCAAACATAATCAACTAGAGTCAACCATGGTAACCAAAGTACACAATATTCAATAATAATCAACCAAAGACAACCATGGTAAACCAAAGTCATCCATGGTCAACCAAAAGTCAACGAAAGTCACTATAGTCAAACAAATTCAACCATGATCAACCAAAGTCAACCATGGTCAACCGAATGTGCACCAAAGTCAACCATGGGAAACCAAAATTCAATCAAAGTCAACCATGGTACACTAAAGTCAACCATAGTCAATCATAAACAACCATCGCCAACCATGGTCAACCATAAACAACCATCACCAACCATAGTCAACTAAAGTCAACCATATCCAAACATCGCCAACCATGGTCAACCATAGCCTCACTCAGCAACAGTTGACCATAATCAAACAAATTCAATCATTATATCCAAAGTCAACCATAGCCAACCATCGCCAATCATGGTCAACCATAGTTAACCATAGCCAACCATCACCAACCATAGTCAACCATAGTTAACCATAGTCAACCAAAGCCAACCAAAAGTTAAAGATAGTTAACCATAGTCAAGCAAAGTCTATCAAATCCAACCATAGTCAACCAAAACCAACCAAAAGTCAACTATGGTTAACCAAAGTCAACCAAAGTCAACCAAGGGAAACCATGGTATGCCAAAGTCAACCATATTCAACCAAAATATAGCCAAAGTAAAACATGGTACACCAAAGTCAACCATGGTTAACGAATGGGAACCATGGTCATACAAAGTCAACCATCGCCAACTATAGTCAACCATGGTCATATAAAGTCAACCATAGTAAACCATAGTCATACAAAGTCAACCATAGTCATCCATAACCAACTAAAGTCAACCATAGCCAAACATCGTCAACCATGGTCAACCATAGCCTCACTCAGCGACACTTGACCATAATTAACCAAAGTCAACCAAATTCAAACATTATATCCAAAGTCAACCATAGCAAACCATGGTCAACCATAGTTACCCATAGCCAACCATCACCAACCATAGTCAACTAAAGCCAACCAAAAGTTAAACATAATCAACCACAGTCAAGCAAAGTCTATCAAAGCCAATGAAAGTCAACCAAAGCCAACCAAAAGTCAACCATGGTTAACTAAAGTCAACTAAAGTCAACCAAGGGAAACCATGGTATACCAAAGTCAACCATGTTCAACCAAAGTAAACCATGGTACACCAAAGTCAACCATGGTCAACGAATGCCAACCTTGGTCATCCAAAATCAACCATAGTCAACCATCGCCAACTTTAGTCAACCATTGTCTGCCATGGTCATCCATAACCAACTATAGACAACCATTATCAACGACAGTCAACCATAGTGAACCAAATCTAACTCGAGTAAACAAAAGTCAACCATAACCAACTATAGTCAACCATTGTCAAGGACAGTCAACCATAGTGAACCAAATCTAACCCAAGTAAACAAAAGTCAACCATAGTCAACCAAATCCAATAAAATTCAACCATAATCAACCAAATCCAATGAAAGTCAAGCATAGTTAACTAAAGTTAACCAAATCTAACTAAAGTCAACCATAGTTAACTAAAGTCAATTAATGTTAACCAAAGACAACCAAAGTTGACTAAAGTCAACCATATCTAACAGTCATCTATATTCCTCTAATGTTAACCAAAGTCGACTAAAGCCAACCATAGTTAACAAGAATTAACTAAAGTCAACCATAATTAACTAAAGTCAACCATGGTTAGCCATGGTCGACCAGAGTCAACCAAAGTCATCCATAATTAATTAAAGTCAACCATACTCATCCAAAGTAAGAAGTTAGACAAGGACAAGCAATAGTCATTTATGGAAAAATAAAGTCAACAATAGTCAATGGTCAACCATAATCAATTATGGCCAAATAATGTCAAACATAGTCAACCAATTATGGCCAAATAAAGTCAACCATAAACAATTATGAACAAACATAGTCAACAATGGTCAATCATCATTAATCATGAATAACCATAGTCAACCATGTTCAACCAAAGTCAACCATGATCAACTAAAGTCAACCAAAGTCGACCATTGTCAACCAAATTCAATCAAAATCAACCATGGTCAACCAAAGACAACCACGGTCAACCAAAGTCTTTCAAATTCAACCATGGCCAATCAAAGTCAACCATGATCAACTAAAGTCAACCATAATCAAACAAAGTCAACCATATTCAACCATGGTAAACCAAATAATATTCTGATATGACTTTGGTTGTGTTAACCCAAATTTAACCATGGTCAACCATAGTCAACTATGACTTTTCATGGTTGGCCACAACCAAAGTCAACCACAATTATCCAAATTCAACGAAAGTCAACCATGGTGAATTAGAATTTAACCAAAGTCAACCATGGTCCAGAAAAGTCAACAATGGTAACTAAAGTCAATGAAGGTGGACCATGGTCAACAATGGTCAACCATGGTCTACCATAGTTAACCATGGTCCACCATAGCCAACCAAAGTCAGCCATAGTTAACCAAAGTCAACCATAGACAACCATGGTGTACGATGGTCAACCAAAGTCAACCATAGACAACCATGGTCAACCAAAATCAACCATAGTCAACCAAAGTCAAACAAAGTCCACCATGGTCAACCAAAGTCAAACAAAGTCCACCATGGTCAAGCAAAGTCGACCATGGTTGACTATAATCAAACATGGTTAACAAAGTCGGCTAAGGTCAACCATGGTCAACTACAGTCAACAATGGTCAACTATGTTCAACCATAGTCAACCATGAACATCCAAAGTCAACAATGTTCAACTTTAATCAACCATGGTCAATCAAAGTCTACCATAGTTAAGAATGGTCAATCAAAGTCAACCATGGTCAACCGAGGTCAACCATAGTTGTTATATTTAATTATTATATTTATTATTATTTAATTAATATTATTAATTGTGTGCCCATAATAATAATAATAATAATTCACCAAATCTAGCCAGTAGGTCAGCCCTCAACTAGCAAGCCATATTAATAATTAATATGGCTTATATACGCCGATCGGCGTATATCAACCATGGCCACACATTTAAATGTGGTTGATATACGCCGATCGGCGTATATAAGCCATATTAATTATTAATATGGCTTGCTAGTTCTAATTCAAGGAGAATGTTCATAGTAAGACAAAAGTGCAAGATGATTTACATCAGGATTGTTGTCATTGTTTTCAAGTATAATATAGCGTAGCTGAGAGTTGGGAATATCTTTCATGATATGCCATCCGACTGAGAAGCTCCCAGTCCATTTATCATGCTGCCAGAAATCCATACTTTTGCTGAAGTCCATGGGACCCACCATTTCTGCACCACAAAATCGTCCACTTCCATTCACCTGAAATATTTGCAAAAAAAAAGCTTACCCACAATTGTAAAAAATTGAGAAAAGTGCAAACTACATCAGAAAAATAACAATAGGCTTCATTGACAGAAAAATCTTAGCACAAAAGGAGAAATATTAAATAGTCAACTCAAAGGAAACTTACTGAGAAGAAAAGGAATATTGGACAACCTCCAGGATTGTCACCAACTCTTAAATGCGCATCCTCAAATGCTAGATTCAACTTATGGTTTCCATTGGGTGTGCTTGCCCAAACACTGTACTTTATGCTTTTGTGAATATCATCTTCACTATAGGATTTGATAACAAAGAACTTTGCATCATACTTGCTAATAAAATCCAAACGATTCTAACTGTCACCATCTCCAAGAATTTCATTGACCCTGTCTGAAAACACACTTTGTCCCTCAGCCTGCCCACTTCATACTGCTTGCTGATTTGCTAGCCTTACTGTTGGATGTTGCATTGCATCGTTTGAGCCACCATGGATCAATTTCCCATTGTCCTAGTAGTCACTATTTTCAACCCACCGCTTATTGTCTACCATCAAACCTGAGTTGTTGCCTCCTATTTCTAGTTGATAGGGGTTAGACCATCATTTGTTCTCAACTGTGTAGCAGGAGAAGGAATAACAAAAGGAATACCACTCGGAGGTTGTAAATTGGCCGTGATAACCCACCGCTTATTGTCTACCATCAAACCTGAGTTGTTGCCTCCTATTTCTAGTTGATAGGGGTTAGACCATCATTTGTTCTCAACTGTGTAGCAGGAGAAGGAATAACAAAAGGAATACCACTCGGAGGTTGTAAATTGGCCGTGATATGGGGTAGATAAACTGCTTGCTGCAGCGAAACAAAACAATACCAAGACAAAATTTAAACAACCCAGTCAGCAAAACCATCTCCATTGTCTAATTTAGATATGGATTAGCATTCAAAGAGAGTAATATAAGCAAACCATATAATTTGACCTACAGGGCTAATGGAGATATGCTGTATTGTAGAATACCTGTGGAGGTGACAATGCAATAGCTGGGAAATTTTTCCCAATTGTTGAATGGATCCCAGATGAAACACCATTGCTTTGAGGGTCCCTTACATTTCTTGCATCCATCCATTGTGCCATAGCTGGCCTCATATTATCATAATGAATGGCAGCATCCACAGGAACAGAATTGTTTAAAGCGGCAGGCATAAAGCCTCTGATGTAAGACCCATTTGGAGGCATTAAATAAGAATTAAATCCAGGTCTGCTGCCAAATAAATTGGTGTTTCCAAACTGAATGCTATTGAAATAGGATCCATGTATTCCAAAATCTTCTAACCCTGTCTATTAGTGTTGCTCTTGGTTATGAATTTATTTTGTAATTGAATTGCCATAGCTGCCAATCTGTTTGGAATGAGTAATTGGGTAAGAATTATTATGATTACAGTAAATTTCTGGATTGCATGACGAGGATAAATGCATTTAACCAAATCTGGTTGCATTCCGTCATTAAATTCCTTTAAAGAGTATATTGCATGATTGGAATTAGCGACCTCAAGAAGGACAAGCAGTATTCAGAACAATGCACCTAACCAAGTTCTTTTAAAAAAAGTATAGTTGGATATTGTTAAAAGCACTACCAGCCTCCCATCAGCAACGGCTTATGAGGAATTTTGTCTTTGTTTACTAACTTTATTTATAATCTCAAATACAATTTTGAGAACGGCAACCCTTCTTGATGTATGTTTAGCCGAATTCAAATAATGAACAATTCTATTAAATAAAGTAAATGTATATGATTAGCTTATATTATTACATTAATTTCATGAATTTGTTGAAGCTTATTGCGGCATAACTCTGTGTACATACATTGGGCATTTGATCGTATGTGCATCCATATTTTTATGATCAATTGTTGTATTGGTTCCGCCTTCGTATGCATTACTAGCTATCATTTTATAATTCCATTCGACATTTCCAATCAATGTCGAGCATTGTTGGTGAATCGGGCATGCAGATCCAGGCACTTCACAAAAGTGAGTATTCTTCTAATTTCAAATAAACAGGGCTGACTGTCTGTGCTTTGTTTGTTGAATTATAGAAATGGCAATCAATGTTGCTACACATCAGTGATTAATATAAACCCGGTTTTAATTTTTCGTTCTCAAATTTTGGTCAAGGAAAGACACTAGATAGTATTTATTGTAAAAAGAACTAACTTGATACTTGATCCAAAGCAGTTGATTCAGAACGTCAGACTCACGAAAAATGGACTGAAGTGAAAAGCCTTACAACAATGCATCTTCCCTAGTTGACAAATTACTTACTAGTTGTAAAGACTCACTAGAAATGGACTGAAGTGAAAAGCCTTACAGCAATGCATCTACCGTGTTGACAAATTACTTACTAGTTGTAAAGGATATGTTGTCGAATGAGAAATGGGAATAAGATAATAATTTTAGGAATTCATTTTTTTTCTCATTTTTGTTAATTCTGTTATTGTTTAAATTGCAATTTGTATTATAGAAATGTATTTAGTGTAGTGAAATACTCAGAATCAATTATTTATTAATTTATAATTTCAACTTGATTTTGGTTGAAACAATAGTTCATTATTTATTTTATTTATTAACTAGAAAAATACATTGTTAGACAAATTACTTGAACACTAGTAATAAAAGATCTATTGTTGAATGATTTATTTATTAAGTAGAAAAATACAGTGTTAAACAAATTAATTGAACACTAATCATAAAAGATCTATTGTTGAATGAGAGTAATTAGTTATGTATTAATTGGAAATTTAGGACATATGTCAAGACTAATTTTAAATGTTAAAAAAGTTTGGTTAAAAAGTGATATATATAAATATAAAGTTTTTACATATTAAAAAGTTTTGTTAAGAAATGCTATATATATACAGAATATAGAAGTCATGCTTTATGTTAACATTTGTTTGAACTTATGTAACGTTTTGTTAGGAAATGCTATATATACAGAATATAGAAGTCGTTTGGTCAAATGCTTTTATGTTAACATTTGTTTGAATTGATGTAACGTTTTGTTAGAAAATGCTATATATATAGAATATAGAAGTCTCGTCAGATGGTTTATGTTAACATTTGTTGAACTGGTGTAAAGTTTTATTGAATCCAAGCTTTACACTCTGCCTTACCTTGCCATTTTAGAGTATGAATGAGATGCATTTAAACACCACCACATAAACAATAAACATTAACAGATATAAAAGAATAGAAATTAAGATTATGCTTGACATAATGGTAAATAGTAAACATTAACAGATATAAAAAAAATAGAAATTGAGATTATGTTTGACATGATAGTAAACAGTAAATATTAACAGATATAAAAAAATAGAAATTGAGATTATGTTTGACATGATAGTAAACAGTAAATATTAACAGATAAAAAAATAAAAAGTGAAATTATGCTTGACATAATGGTTGACAAAATGGTAAACAGTAAACATTAATAGATATAAAAAATAGAAATTAGATTATGCTTAATATAATGGTAAACCATGTTTGACATGATAGTAAACAGTAAATATTAACAGATAAAAAAATAAAAAGTGAAATCATGCTTGACATAATGGTTGACAAAATGGTAAACAGTAAACATTAATAGATATAAAAAATAGAAATTAAAATTATGCTTAACATAATGGTAAACCATAAACATTAATAGATATAAAAAAATGAAAATTAAGATTATGCTTAACATAATGGCTTTGCCATATGAAACATATCGAGGAATTGAATCTAAGCTTTACTCTATGCCTTTCCATTGCCATTTTTGGAGTATAAAATTGAGACCCATTTAAACACCAGGATGGTAAACAATAAACAAACATTAATAAATATAAAAAAAGAAATTGTGAAATTGAAATCCATTTAAACATCATGCATAGTTATAGTAAACATTAAAAGTTGATGTTTATATATGCTTTTTTTTCAACCGATATGCTTTATTTTGTATTAAGAATTTTTGAATTATATATATATATATATTGAATTTTTGGAACAAGTTCATTTATGAAATTCATAATTTTTTATTTTTATTTTTATATTTGTATTTTGAATTTATTTTGTTATTATTTTTAAATTTTATTAATACTATTTTTATTAAGAATTGTTCAACTATAATATTTTTAGATTTATATATCATTATATTTTTAGACTTATATACCATTAAAATTTGTGAAATAAAAAAAAAAAAAAATAAAGCAATCACATTTATTTACAATTGATATTTATTACCAATATAAATAATAATATTTATTGGAATTAGACTTATATATCGTTATATTTTTAGACTTATATACCATTAAAATTTGTGAAATAAAAAATAAAGCAATCACATTTATTTACAATTTTATTTACAATTGATATTTATTACCAATATAAATAATAATATTTATTGGAGTCAACGTGGTTTTACTTTATAGTTGAGGTTAACTAGGTATGGATAGTTCTCATTCTTGGTTGAATTTTATCTCCCCGTTAATTCCATGGTGTATTTTTTATATGTATTTTTAAAAGTATAATTTTTTATATGTATTTTTAAAAGTATTTTTAATTAAAAAAATATTAAATTGTGATGATTTTAAGAAAATTTAATATGTTTTTATAAAAAACTTCAAATATATTTATATATATAAATAGAGAAGGGCATATACATGTATTCAAAAAAGAACATGTCAAAATACTGGTCATAAGTCATTCACAAGGAAAAAGTCTCCAAAGGCTTACACAGACTATCAAAATATCTTAATTACATAAAAAACATTTTTTTTTTAGATTTCTTAGAACAACATGCATTATATTTGTTTGTTTTCGTGCAGTGGCAGTTGTATCTAAAACATATACGCATGGAACAATTCTCGTTGAATTTTCTTGAAAGGTTAAAGTTCAACCAAGCTTTGATTAAACCCTATGTGTTTTCATTTCAGTGCTCTCTTAAAGGAGCTCACGAAGTACTTAAAGAACTTCTATTTCAACATACTTCAACTTATTTAGCTCCACCTATTTTAATTCAAATTAATTTAAAGTAACTGCCTCTGCGAATGACCCCAAGCCATAGTCCATACGGCAGTGCCCTGGAAAGGTTGTAATTAACTTATGGTTGCACGGTTTTGCAGGTCAAATTGACCATTACTTGAAAGAGTAGAAAATTTTACATTTTATATACTTAAAAGCCCAATAAAAGATGATTTTATGAACATGCCAGCAAAACCAATCCATGTGACTGATCTTGAATGGAATTCTGGCATCGCTGGTAAGGTAGACATAATTGAGAATACGAGCTTACTTGCAATGAGACTGTAATGACTAGCTAGTATGGGGAATGATTGGCTATGACTCCTGGCAATATGACCTTCAGTCAATGACTATCGGCTATTGGCTATCGGCAATGACTCCTGTAATTCCCTTCTGTATATGATTGGCTAGAACTCCCCGCTAGGAAAACTGGATACTACCCAGGCTATAAGCTATGACCATATTTCTATGAGCTGTAGTAACTCCTTTTCATAGGGGTAAGCCCCGTCCTGGGGGATGTGGGTTAAATCTCTTGTGTTCAGATGGTAAGGGTACTTTTAATGAAGCTTTGGGGTGCACCTAACGAGGTCTACCCCTCTATCCACTCATTTCCGGCCAACAGTATCAAAAGAATGAGATTTAGTTCTCAATCCAATCCGTTGAACTAACTCAATTGATATACTCATAGGGTACTTAAAAACCTCCCTCTCCCCATTCCATCTGGCGGCAACTTCGCTCACTCTTTTTATTCTGGTGGGTAGGGTCAATGAGAAGGCAAGCAACCATTTCAAGTTATTAATTTTTGGGTATAGCAATAGATATACGGCAATAAATGGAGAGGCAGAAGTTAATAAAGTTAGTTTCTCTCTGGCCATTTATCTAAGGGGTGGCCCCCCTCCCTGAGGTGTGGGAGCTCAGATCTCATTTAATAAAAATGTTTTTTATTAAATAATTTTTTTTTATTGGGAGGCCAAGGCGAATTCATCATCGGAAAAATAAAATGGATTTTATTCTTAATGAACTATAATACCTTTTGACAACGTTTCTCTATGATAGTTGAGCATAGACAATAGCTGATCCGGGGAGGTTTAGACATGTCGGGACTCAAGCCAAGAGTAATCCAATAGTCGATGCTTTTACTCAATAATGGTATTCTATGCTTATACTACATGGCTTGTACTCTCTCGAGGGCTTGTACATTATGACTGGTACTCCATGCAAGTCAGCCAATAGTCGATCAGTACCAGGAGAGATTCCAATTACCGCTCGGCGCTGCTTAGCATGTTGTGGTCTTGGAGTTCATTCTTGCTTCCATGTTTTCGTTAGCAGCAACCCGGTGCTGCTTAGCATGTTGTGGTTTTGGAATTCATTCTTGCTTCCATGTTTTTGTTAGCAGCAGCCTGACCAGACCACGATCTAACCAGCTAAATTGTTTATACAAGTAAATCTAGATGTTATTGGTTGGCCAGAGCGGGGTGCAAATTGCAATCCCAGTGATTGATTCATCAAAAGGGTTTTGTTAGTTCTAGAATTCTTAGGCTGATACTCCTAGAATTCAAAGACAATAATGGATAGTTTTATAATCAATTTGTCTTTTGATTAACGATCATGGTCAAACTGTTTGATTGCAATCTGTCGGCAATACGTGCACTGAAGATAACTCCTCCCACCGTTTTAATTAGGAGGCAAAACAATATTCATTCTTTGGAGAAATTTGAGTGTGGGGATTTCATACCTTCAAGTGCTACTGATATGATCTTTGTAGATAACGAAGCTGGATGAGTTCAAACTATTTGTATTGGTTGAATCTAGCAACCAAGTGTTTACATTTTCCTGCATTCCATCAATCAACCAAACACGTGTACAGGTTTTCATATGATATATTGAACATTTTTTTTCAAATTCTTAAATTAATAAAATTTGGTGTGCATATTTTAGTATTAATAGATTGAAAAACTTGTTTTTTAGTTGTTTATATTCTTTTAAACCTAAAAGGCAGGGACTAAGTTGCACGCAGCTCTTGTTCTCTTTATATTATATGAAAATTTGGAGTTTCAATTTTCTAAACTAAATATTTTCACTATGTACCCTATCTTATCATATAAACAAGTGTTGCAGGGCAACTCAATCCCTACCTAAGTTAAATAATTAAATTGGGTTGTAGTTATGTTCGATTTAGTATTAAATTTGGTCCACATAATTCCATGGATAATGCCAATACTAAGGTGCCTTAGCACTAATTTATCTAGCGGGTGTATTTCTTAGATTGGATATATTTTTCCGACACAAATCTCCGCATAATAATTCAAGTATCCGCTACCACATAAAATTAAGCATTATGCATAGCGAAAGGCACATAACATTATCGTATACAATTAAATTGTGCAATTGAGAATGCATCCTTTGTTTCTTATTATAGTTCTCTTTTTAAGGCATACTTTGCATTATGTCCTTCTAGATTTTGTGGAGACAATTTTTTTTTTACTGGTAATGTGTATATAATCCTAGGCCTTGGCACTCCCAGCATTATGTGAATTTTTGCAACTGCACATCGATGATTTACCAGAACTTGAGCCTCTCATCAAATAAATGGAAAAGGAACATAAAAATAAATGAGACAATCTGTAAATGATGAATGGCAGAGCAACATAGAAATAAACAAGATCGCATGGCGACGTGTTACCTATCGATTAATGCATTTTGTTATATGTTCGGAAAATTGTGTTAACACTTATTAGTTGTGCCAAACGACATGTCTAACATAAAATCAACTCTTTGGGTTTTTCATGGAAGGTAATTTACTTTGGATTGCATTGTGTTTGAGTTGCCATTATAAGGCTATGCTATAAAAAAAAAAACTGAACATAAAACTCATAAAACCGACGATTTGCTTTGGATTGCATTGTGTTTTCAACTTTACAGCATAGCTAGACAACTAAAATAAGAAACATAGTGCTATGCCACTTGTTAATATATGTTTCTCCAATGAGAATATATTTTAGTCGGGATGAAGTAAGGATGAAGTAATCATACTTATATTAATATAATTTAAAATTTACATCACACTAGTTATTAAATTCAATAACTATACATTTTTTTTTGGAATAACATATATTTTTTATATTTTTATATTTACATCACAATGGTTATTAAAATTGAATAACTATAATTTGTTTAAATTGAATAACTATATTTTTTTTAAATATATTGTAATATGACATATGCATATATTACAATATTTGTTTTCTCATATATTTGATATATTTGTTTTGCTTTTTTACGAATTGTGTCTTTGTATACAGAAAGGAATGTTGATATCGAAAACATGTTTCTTGGAAGGGATGGAAACATTGTTGAAAGATAAAGTATTGGGACTGCATTCACTCTATCAACGTCATTCCCAAATTTGGCTGGCAAAAATCTATGTAATATCCAAAAACTGATTAAAATTTCCATGAATCCCTTTGTAATTTTTGGACTTTTGTATCATTGATTTTTGTGTCATAACCATTTCAATTAACATTGGAAACTAAAACTAAATCGATAGAAACAATTTGACATGTTTATTATTTTGATATGTGGGTAATATCAAAATGAGCACAAGTGCAACAATCCTCACTGTTATTGAACAATTTCCAATTATTAACCATCAAAGGTGATTAAAAACTTCAAAAATAATCATAATAATTAATAAATTAATATAAAAATAAATTCGTGTCAATTTATAGTTTTTTACTTAGCATAGTAGCATTCCAAGGCAATGACAAATCCTAGAAAACGTAACTTTGATCAATTGAATGGTTGGCAGTAGAGTTAAAGCAGCCGTATGAAGAGTAGGTAGTATGACGTTTAGGAACTGCTTAGACTTGTTTTATATAAGCAATTGTTATCCCATGCTAGCTTCATACATTACGAGTGTAAACTGGTTTATAGCATCAGTACTCTACGTTCGAGAAAGCATCAGTCGTGACAAGGGCACTTGTCCATCATAGAGACAACTGGCGACTGATGTCCATGCAAAAAAACCAAGTGGTTGCTTTGTTTAGATTTCATTTAAACTTTATCCCGACTTTATGTTGAATATTTTATGTGCTTTATTACGCCTTAGGCATTCGACAATGGACTTTATTGCTATCTATTAAGCATTATTTTAGTTCTATTAACAAATAGATTAAATTCCACTAGGTATTTGACAATTAAACCCATTTTGCAAGAAGCACGAAGTGAGCGAAAACCCTAGCATTTTGAGAGTCGTTTTTTGCTATAGCTTGGGCGGCCAAGGCTTGGCCCAGCCGCCCCTCCTTCCCTGTACATAGCTGCTGGTTTTTCTTGCAAGCTTCCTGAAGGACGGCGATGGGTGGAGGCATCGCAGGGATTCTGGCTTCAGGGACTCTCGGCAGGTGCTAATGGCGGTCTGCTCCAAAACTTCTATGCGGGCTTGTTGCAAAGGTTCTGAGCTTTGCTGAGCTAATGCATAGGGTTCCTGGTGGTCGGTGTCGGTGGAGGCGTCTGGGGCTCTTGGTTACAGGGAAGCTCATTTGCTACAGTGGTGGTTTTTTGTCTGGCCGTTTTCTTCATCAGGGGTTGCTGGCTGATTGTTCACCGGTTTGGGAGATCCATTGAGTTTGTTGCTCGTCCATTGACATGGATCTTCTTTTCTTATGTGGAGGGTTTCGGTTATGACGGAAGCTGAATCCGTCTTGCTGAGTTTACTGTTGTCAAGGGTTCTTGGAGGCCGGCGGGGATTTTGTGGCACCTTGCTCAGGGTTCGTGAAGGCTGGTGGGTGCTCTCGGTGGAGGCGTCTGAGTTTTTTGGTTCCTGGGAATCTCGACATTCTTTGGAGGTCTGCTCCTGGCTTTCTTTGGGATCTTGTCTGGTTGTGTTTTCATCCGGGGTTTGCTGGGCGCTGCTGCTTCCCCTGATGAGGGTTTCAGCTTTGATGGATCCATTCTTTCGATGGAGACATACGTTTTTCTTTGCTGAGGATCCTGTTGCCTAGGGATCTTGGAGGCTGACATGTGTGGGGCTCCCATTCTCTAGAGCTTGTGGTTTGCCGTCTTGACGGAAGTTTTATCTGTTTTTTCTTCTGCTATCTTTCTTTTTTCTAGGCAATGAGGGTTTGTTCTCGAGCTCTTTTACTGTATCCACTTATATGTGACAATGTATGGAGCAGTTTACACTCTCCATATATCTGCAGAATGTAATTTTGTATCTTCTGATAATAAAATTACGAATTTTTCCAAGGAAAAAAAAAAAGATTAAATTCCATTAACAAATAACTAATTTTTGTTTTGTACTAATATTTTAATCGACTCATTTTGAATTGAGTAATAAGTAAAAAAACAACAAACAATACAGGTTTCATTCCCTGCCACTATCTAATTGGATGGAAGGAGGAAATAAAAAAAAACTAAAAAACAAAAAAGAACAATATGTGAACTACGCTTACTATGCGAACTAATAACCATGTAACATGTAAACGATTAATATGCACACAACGCATTATTAAAATTACCGCAACAACAATGCATAACACGTCAGCAAGCAGACTATGGAGATTCAACTACAACTGTCACACATGCACATCTGTAATCTATGTGCATTCAATACTTAAGACAAAAGTGCAAATGTAAATGTAAAAATTTTCCATGCGAAACACATTTGTCATCTGTCATTTGCATGGCAAGAACGTGGCCTAAAACTGAAAACTGCCTTTCTCGTTCTCACCACTCAGCTGCTATGCTAGACGGGAGATTGACCAGTTACCATTTCCCCCATCCTCTATGGCATAACTTGTAGGGAAACAATGGGTCCAAAGAACAGTGCAAACGCTTATGAGGAAGTTCAGAAGCATAACCTATTGCATTTAAATGATAGCTAGTTTACCTTTATCTAGCCCCATGCATGGATTGATAAATTGATCTTGTATGCGGGTGTTCAACTAATTCAGGGAGCTTTGTTTCCGATGGCCCTAGGCGTAGTTTCTCTTATAGTCCCTTGCATTGGGCCCTTGGTCACTAAGGGTCATGAGGAGGAACTTCATTGTGTAAGGGGGGAAGGCCTACTATTTTACGTCTTCTACTTTATCATTGGAAATACTTTATCATTGGAAATACAATAGCATAAACAAACTTCTACTAAATAGAAAATAAACACCAAAATGAATAATACATATGTATTATTGTGCATATCCTTTGACACAATAAACTATTATTGTTCACGGTGATCTGCAGCTTGCAGAAGTCCAAAGCAATTGTAATAAGCAATTCTGGCTTGGTGTTTGGAGGTGGCTTGTTGTTTATAGGTGCGAGGTAGAATGTAATTAAACAACATACAACATCATCAGAATCCAAGAACAATATGAACAAATTTGAAGGTTAATCTACCTTATTTTAACAATAGCAGCAACAACAACAACAAATGGATAGCTTCAACCAGGTTTGTGCATTGCACCCTTTTTAACTTTGCTTTGCCTTTTCATGCTTCTAGTTATAATCATCAGGTTTTCAATATGGTGTACATAGAATTAGCATCCAATAGATGAAGATTATATGTAGTTACAAAGAAATAAGCATATGTTATTTAGTGGCCATCTTGAGGAGGAGACATTGACTGTAATGTCCACCTAATTTGTGATCATTGTTGGGTACCTTCCTGCATGCAAATACTTAATTTGTGGTCAGCATCTTGACAAGAATCATTTCAAACTTTCAGTGCAGTGGCCACAACGCTACGTGTAATCACATTACATTTGACGTTGGTTTTGGAAATGAGAGAGAGATCTATTGGTCTAATAAGAGTACAGAAGCTTTTGAGCTCTATAAGCTTCCGGGGACAAACAACGAAGAGGTATTGTTGTTTCTAAATCAAAGAATGCTTTAGATTCCATGCATAATATGATCACAGTATGGAATTTTTGATGTAGATAGTTTACTTTTGCAATTTTACAATTAGGTATAAAAAATTCTCTACACCTAGGGACATTCTATCAGTTGGAAATTTCAATGTGCAAACTAGTTGCATGCACTATTATAATTTAGGTCACCATTGAGGTTGTCTTAAAAATGGTCATGAGATTGTTTTGGATATTGTTATCTACATATGGTTTTTGGCAAAAAGGGCTCAGAAACCTAAAATTTTCCAGGATGCGGCTCAAGCAGTAGGAGAACAAGACTGCAAAGTGAATAATGCAAGCTTCTATGAGCTTGTACTATCATGGTTTTACAATGCACAAAAAATTTCATATTTATTGTATTCCTCTTTATACTGCAGGTGTTGGGGTTTTCATATTTACATTGCACAAAAGACATGATATTTAGAATGGATGATATAAGCTCTAAAACATAAAATTATACATACTGGCAAGTGTGCAGGTTGCACCCAGAGTAGCAAAATGCTTTATAGCACAGTCGATATGAGATATCAAACACTTTTTTAGAAGATAGGTACATATACAACACTTCCTTCACACGTGAGTGTTTCTCAGACCGTTCTTGCAACGCTTAAAAAAATAGGAAGAGACACACAAAAAGTAACATAATATATATTGTATTTTACTATATTTATAAAAGAAAAACATTCTCAGAAATTGTGTGCCTTTGCATAATATTCTAGTGATGTCCAAATGCATAATATTATGCCGAAAGGCGCTGATAAAGAGTTGGTGGAAAGGTTATAAATTTTTTTGCTAGCACACAAAAAGGTAAAAAAAGAAGGGTTTCTCCACCTTACTCCTAGAGTGAAAGACCATAAGAATTACTGAGCATAAGAGTTACAGATGTAGATGTAGATGCAGATGCAATTTTGTTTCAATTTATAATATTTATACTAACTCCTTTGAAAAACTTGAAATTGTAATTGTGAGCAGGTTACCTGAGTTGAACCTTCCTCTCACTGTCAGCACAGAAGCTCCGGAAATATGGTAATAGTTAATATTCGGAAATATTACTCTGGAAATATGGTAACATAAAATATAGAAGCAATATCAGGCATATCCAGTCGTGAACAATTACTATGAACTTGGTAAATTCGATTTTTGTGATTTGTTTCTCTATTTTCAATTGCTCCACCACAAACCCAGGCGAAATGTAAGAATTTCTTGTGATTTGTTTCTCTATTTTCATCCCATATTAAGAACGAACCTTTCAAGAGGCATCTATCCATGTTGAGCTGATCCATATCATTGATGTTAGGGTTCCACGTCACAGGTGGCAGTAAAGGCAGTGACTATTTGCACCGAACGCGGTGAGAGTTCACGGTGGGGGTGAATATCACATGAACATGTAGCCCTTGGAAGAATTCCACGAATACTTTAATGTAAATGCTAAGAAAATGTAGCCGTGTGGAGAAATCCACAGAGACATCGACATCGGTGTGACAACTATACTGAATGCACTAAAATCCTGTTGTCGGGTTGCATCCATCACACCACCCATTGTCGGGTTGCATCCGTCACACTACCTTGGCATTTATACACAGCTTCATTCCCAATACCTACGTCGCTGCTGTGGCAATAACGCTTCAAAGTATAAGCCAATCAACTTCCACAAAACTTTGATTTTTATATTAACAAATAAAAAAATGTTTGAAACTTTGGTTAAAATGCATGTTGCGGGTTCGGCTAGCGTTAACTAATACACAATCAACGCTGATCGAATACAAGAGTTACCCTGCTAGGGCAAGGACTAATAAGAAACTTTTCCCATAAAACAATTCCTAGTGAAAGTATTTTTTAAATGTAAATTAATATAAATGAGTCAACTTATTTTTTCACCATTTACCTTTTTTTTAGACTTTTTTTTTCTTTGAAAGTATAATTTCAAATTATCACCATTTGTAAAATAAGGTAAAAATTCAATGAATCTTTTTTTCTACCATGAGGAAAACCCTACACGCGACTGATCTACTGGTAGGGTTTCGCATTGTTTGGGATGGATCCTCCTTAGGATCCTAGCCCTGAGGACCGCCGACGCACTCTCGATGAGGCTTTCAAGGCCCTTATGGCCGCTTCCCCTGCTCCCCCGGTTGCTTCGGTGGCTAGTGATGGCTTTGTTCGACTCTCAAAATACCCCAAGATTCGGATCCTGTTGGCTGCTTCAAGATTGAAGGCCCTTGCTCTCAGTGATAGAGGTTTGATTGTCCAGTTCACTGGGATTTGGCCATCATCGAAGACCATGAAGTCTGGATTAAAAAAAACTGGATTCCATTGATATCTGGCAGAATTCAGCATTGCTTCTGTGGCAAAGGCTTCTTCATGTTTTTATTTGAAGAAAAAGAGGATAGAGATCTCATCTTTCCAAGTGGACCATATTTTATGGGCCCTCGGGGGCTATACCTAAATCGATGGAGCCTTTCCTTTGACCCGGAAAAGGATGTGCCCTCCGCTGTTCCAGTTTGGGTTTGCTTGCCCCATCTCCCCCTTCACTATTGGAATGATGAATCTCTGCAAGCAATAGGGAACTCCTTTGGGAAATACATTGACAGAATGGAGCCGAAAGGCCCCCTATTCTCTTGTGCAAGAATCTGTGTGGAGGTGGACCTAGAGAAAGGCCTCCCTGAGATTGTCAGACTGTGCATGGATGGCTGGGAATATGTGCAAAAAGTTGATTATGAACAACTTCCATTCAAATGTAAAAAGTGTCATGAGTATGGACATTTTGTCAAGAATTGCCAAAAAATGGCCAAAGAAACCACGGAACAACCACAAGCAGCATACTGGCAACAGGTGAAGAAAGGGAAGTCTGCACCAGTCTCAAAACCAGATTCAAAAAGGCAAACCATAGAAAAAGAAAAGGAACATACTCAACCTGAAACTGAGATCCCAACGGCTAACCAGTTTGACGCCCTCAACGTGGAAGAAGGGAAAATAGCTGAGCCTAAAGCTTCGGAAACTAATCTTGCAAACAATGAGGAACAAAATTACAATGCTGGCACCCCTTCTCCTGATAATGATTCTGAAATTCCAGATATAGAAAGATCTCCTCCTCCAGGCAGTTCTTGGGCGGGCGCGGTTCGTAAGAGACAGGTTGTCTCTCCAGAATCCTCCTCCAAAGGTTCACATGACTTCATAGAAGCTGGTCCAACTGTAAATACTCAAGGAAGAAAAACACAACGATATCATAGGGAGCAAGAAGCAGAGAGGGAACTCGAACTAGGAAGGCAAAGAAGCATTGATGAAATGAAGTTGCTTCAAAGCAACAAAGGGAAGTCAGACAATAAGGCCCAAGCAGGCCAGCCGTCAGGGAAAAAATGATAAAGATCGTCTCTTGGAACTGTAGGGGTCTTGGGGGAACTGCAAAAATTAAAGCAATGAAAGATCTAGTTGCTTCCGAGAAACCAGATGTACTACTTATCCAAGAGACGAAAATGAGTGATGTGGATATTTTGGCCTCTTCACATCATTTCTGGAAAATAGGTCAGGGCCACGTAATAAGTGCAAGAGGAGCTTCCTGAGGTTTAGCCTCCTTCTACACAAGTAAGTATACTTTCACTGTATTGCAAGAGTGTCGTTATTGGGTTTTAGCTGAGCTTATTAATAAGGAAGATAAAACCAATATTCTTATTTGCAACATATATGGACCCACACATTACAAAGATAAACAGTGTTTTTGGGACAGCCTCTACAGCCTCAAAGATATTGCAAAAGATAAAGAAATATTTTTTGTCGGGGGACTTCAACACAACAATCTCTCAATCTAAAAAATGTGGAGGAACTAGGGTAAGGGATCCATTTGGTGAAAATTTGGAAAACCTACTTTCAATTTTTGACTTGGTTGATCCACCTCTCAAAAATGGAAGCTTTACTTGGAGCAATCGTCATTTGGGAGTGGGGCATATTGTTGCAAGACTAGATCGTTTTCTCTTCAGCTCCTCATTACTCCAAAAAAAATTAATCCCTTCCTCCTTTGTCATTCCCTCTGCAACTTCAGATCACAAGCCTATCTCTATTACTCTTTCTTTCCCTAAAAATTTAGGACCTTTACCATTTCGTTTTAACCCATTATGGCTGAAAGAAGATCAAGTTGGGGCTCTTATCATCACAGCTTGGAATCATCCTTTCTATGGCTCACTGAGCTATGTCTGGGAGAGCAAGCTCAGAAATGTGCGTTACATGCTAAAATGTTGGGCAAAATCTGATTACAAAAGCCTGGGATTTGTCAAAATCTCTCTAAAAAAAGAACTTGCTACTCATCAGGCTAACATGGAAGCTACAGACATTACCCTAGTACATCTTTGCAAAGAACAAGATCTTAACAGCAAAATTCTGGCAGCAGCAAGCAAGGAAGAAGAAGTCTGGAGGATAAAATCCAGACAACTCTGGCTTAAGGGAGGGGAAAGTAACACTAGTTACTTCCATAAGCAGACAAAAATGAGACTAAGCCGTAACATGATAAAGGAGTTCAAAGATAGCAGTGGATCGTCTCTCCTTAATCAAGATCAAATAAAAGCTCATGTTCTTGATCACTTTCAAGAATTATATTCGGACAATAATGAGGTAGACCCTCGAGCACAGGCTGATCTGCTTTCTAAAATTCCCACTCTCATCTCTGATGGGGATAATCAAGATCTTTATAGACCCATCCTAGATTATGAAATCAAGGAGGCAATCTAGTCTCTCCAAATGGACAAATCTCCGGGACCTGACGAGTTCACAATTAATTCGTCATTTCTGGCTCTTATCCCTAAAGACAAGAACCCCCTCTCTATTGACCGCTTCCGTCCAATCTCCTTATGCAATACTTCATACAAAATCTTGGCTAAAATTATAGCTACCAGGATGAAGAAGATCATGGGACGCCTTATTTCAGAGACACAAGGTGGATTCATCACTGGAAGGCAAATTCTAGATAATATCATAATAGTTCAAGAGGTGATTCATACTAGCATGACCAGTAAGCAGCAAGGCATGGTTGTTAAGCTTGACATGGCGAATGCTTTCGATCGTGTAAATCACTTCTTTCCGTTAGAAATAATGCTCAAGTTTGGGTTCTCTCAGAATTTTGTCAGATGGATAAAGGCCTTTATTAGCAGGCCATGGATAGCCCCTTTGGTTAATGGAAGACCCACTGATTTTTTTCAAGCCTCCCATGGCCTCAGACAGGGATGCCCGCTCTCCCCTTTTCTCGATATCCTGGTGGCTGACTCTCTGAGTCGTAGACTTCAAAGAATTCAAAGTTCTGGTGATCTTAAGGGTCTCAAGATTGCTAGGGGAGTTCGTGCCACTACTATTGCTTAGTTTGTTGATGATACTATCCTCCTCGGCCGGGCTTCCACAGTCATTTCCCACCGTTTCAAAAAAGCTCTCAATACCTTTTTAAATGCTTCGGATGGTAAATTTAATGATTTAAAATCAAGAGTGTATGGCTGGAACTGCCCGCCGGCTACCTTAGCTAGCATTGCCAGAATTTTTGGGTTTGAAGGAGTTTCAATCTGGAACTCTTTCAACTATCTAGGAGTGCCAATTTTTAAAGGTAAAAAAAAGAAGGAAGACTGGAAAAGCTTATTGGAGAAAATCAAAAAGAAAATCTTAGGATGGGGTTTTCAATGGCTAAACCAGGAAGAGAATTTAATCCTGATAAACTCTATCCTATCATCCTACCCAATCTATGTTTGTTCCATCTCGATAGCCCCAAACTACATAACTTAGGAAATAAATAAAGATCTCAGAAGATTTCTCTGGCAGGGGGGAAAAGAGAGCAGTACTAAGAAGTTTCACCTTATTAACTGGGATACATTTTGTAATCCTAAAAATAGAGGAGGAGCAGGTGTCAAAGACCCTAGTATCATGAATCTAGCCCTTGCGGAAAAAATTTTGTGGAGAATTGTCTCGGGTAGTGATGCCTGGTGGAAAAAAGCCTTGCAGAAAAAGTACATGAGAGGCTCCAGAAAACGTTGTATTGACAACATTGACATGAATAAAAAAGGCTCACCTATCTGGGATTTGTGCAGGAAAGTTGTGTTCATTATAAAAGAAAAAATATATTGGATTGCAGGAAACGGTGCTTACATAAGAATATGGCAAGATAAATTGGAAAGGAGTTCCCCTGTCAATTATCAGCAGGATCTAAGGCATCTCAAAGACTGGATGGAAACAAATCATTTTCACTCTTTATATGACATATCTATCTGGGCTAGCAATGGTTGTTGGATTGGCTGGAAGGAGCTAGAACTCCCACCTAATTTGCATGATGACTACAACGCCCTTCTTTTTCTCCTTCATGAACAAGCTCCTATAAGCAACAAGCTTAAAGATCGGCGTGGCTGGGGGAGGACGGGATTCTACACGGTGAAGGAAGGCTATAGGCATGTTCAAGCAAGAAAGGAAAGGAAAGCAAGTGATATAAAATGGAACAAGGTTTGGAGCAAAGACAGCCTCCCCAAAATAAATGTCTTTTAATGGACTTTAGCACACAGAAAAACGTTGGCTGCTGATAACTTGAGGAAAAGAGGCATCAAGGGGCCTCTCAGGTGTGTTCTATCTAAAGCTGTTGAAGAAACTATAGATCATTTATTTCTTAATTGCAATTTTACTCTCAGAGTTTGGGATATGGCTATAAGTAATCTGGGAACTAATTTGATAATTCCTACAATCTGGAGTGACGTCTTCAATTGCTAGAAGGATTATTATTATGGTTCATTCTACAAAAAACCCGATTTTGCAAGAGCTTGGGAAGCACTCCCAAGGTTCATCAACTGGAAAATATGGATTGAGTGGAATAAAGAAATCTTCGAAGGCCAGACTGTTGATCCTAGACAAGTCTATTCAACTGCCAAAAGCCTCTAGATGGAAGTCCTCTCCACACGTGGATTTCCTAGCATTCAACAAGAGCCTTTAACAGTACTTGAAAGAAATTGGATGTCAAATTTCCTGCAACATTCTCACTTCGCTTACAGCTCAACATGCTCAAAGAATGATAGACAGGTGAATTGGTAGCTCATAATCAACAAGGAGGAACTTAAGAGGTGGATGTTTCAATAGGATAGCAGTATTTTATTCTTCGATGGTGCCTCGAAAGGCAACCCAGGGCTGGCTGGAGCGGGGGGAATCATTCTAGACTCTATGGGGAACAAGAAGAAAGACTTCGCTTGGGGCATTGGGAGGAAGACAAACAATGCAGCAGAATGGTTGGGCCTTATCAAAGGCATGGAGACAGTTGTCAACCTTGGAATCGGGAAGCTTATCATCCTTGGAGACTCTCTAATAATAATCAGATAAACTAGGCGTATTGTAGCTAAAATAAAAGACCCGTCGACTAAAATGCACTATCTCCTACAATGCATCAGTTATGAATTCCAAGAACTCAATTTCTTTCACATTCTGCGAGGGTTGAATGAAGAAGCAGATGCGATGGAAAATCTTGGAGTGGGGCTGGACTATGGATTAATAAGACATGGAAACAACTCCATTAAAACAACTTGGATTCCTTAATGCAAATCAAATTTGTGATCTAAAGTTGCTAGAATCCCTCATCAATCAAAATATATTGATGGAAATAAGAAATTTAATTGGAACTCTTAATAAAAATTCTTGGGAAATCTCCGTTTTTGATTTGGCAATCTATGTCTGCCTTGATATCTATCTTCGCATGCTGGAAGTAATGGTGTTTTGGCTAGCTGGTGGCCATGCGAATCTTAAACATAAATTGGGCTCATTCCAGAAGTTTTGTCTCGGTTGGGTATTGACTCCGGAAGCAAAACATTCTTTCTCCTATGTGCAGAATGATCTGAGGAATGATTGCCACGTTGGAGGCATTCAGGGGAACGATTCTCGTGGAAGGTTCTGCAAGAGGGAGTGTGGCCCCAATTCTGAGCGTGAAAAAGGAAATCAACACAAAGAAGGATGGGGAGATACAGTAGAGTATGAACCTGGAAGTTGGAGGCACTTGGGGGTTGGAAAAGATATTATCCATGAGGAGAAATGCGTCATTTAGTATTTTGAGGTGGAGATCTTGGACCAACTGGATTTGGATGGACCTCTTGTTGGGTTTAATACCCAGCTTTTTTTTGTAAATGATAGGCTCTAAGAATGTTCTTCTTCTGCATATTAGTATTGGGTCAATTTATTAGAAACTGCAGCTCGATTAGAACAGGAAGGGAGGCTGAATTCTTTCAGCAAAAAACATGAAGAAGTAGACTAGATTGTTGTTTCTCATACAAAGAAGCAATTTGATCAGTCATACTCAATTGTATTCCTCTTTTTTATAAATTTTCAATGATATTAACCGTTTCTGTCAAAAAAAAAAGGTAAAAATTCAAAAATATAAGTTTTGATATAGTTTTATTTTTATATTATATGAAAATTGGAATTTTTAATTTTCAAAACTCTTATAAAGTGTATAATAGTTTTGTTATATATCTTACCATATGGTATAAATAATAAAATTTTCACAAAACAATTTTTTCGTTAACAATTTTATATATTCTTGCAATTCAAAATATAAGTGTAATAAAATAAAAATTTGATTTAAAATTATTTGTTGCTAAATTTGTTTTTATGAGAAAGATACTAATTACACTAACAAATCATTATAATGTTCATATTTCTCTGGTCGGGGAATGTGGAGGGAGGTCATTTCATTTATCAAATTGGGAAACCTTATCGTTACCGAACAAATATGGAGGTTGGAACATTAAACACATTTTATGGTTTAACATTGCTCTATCCCTTAAAAGTCTATGGCGGGGATTCTTTGGTGATAATCTCTAGTCTTAAATTTTACAGTAGGGAGAAAATTTATTTAGATGGATATCAGAATCATCAGGGAGAAACATAATTTCTCTAGAAGGGTACTGATCTTGTTCACAAAAATAAATATCCCATGAAGCTGGATCTAGCTGTTCGGAGAAAGCTGCAAGCTTTGGTTTGGATTTCTTTTGTGGACATTTGCTTGCCCAATGACCTTTCTTTCCACAAATAAAACATTTTTCTTTGTCTGCTGGCTTGGACCTTTTTCTGACATAAGCTTTCTTATAGAAAGGGTTTCTAGTTTTTTCCGTATAAGACTTGTGACTCTTATGCTTGTCGGCTTTGTCAAGATGATATCTAGGAGTACTTGTATGGAATCCTTTTTTTTTCTTCTTGTAGTGGCAGGATTCTTTTCTGAAATGCCTTCTATTGTAAGCACCGCAACCCCAATCAGTAATTTTTTCAACATCTTTACAAAAACTAGGCGAATACATAGATTGGTGCCTTTTGAAATCCTGACTGACTCTCTTTTCTAGGCAATGTTCTTGCAAGTTTCCATGATAAAAGTGTTAAATTTTGAGCATTAATTCACAATACTCTAGGATATTCACTGAGAGAATAACATATACAGTATATCAATGCATAACAATCACAATAAGCATCACAAGCATCACAAGAATCAAAAGCATGAGAGACAAGAGACACAGAGTTTCCGTGGGGAAAACCCTAAGGTGAAAAACCCCACAACTTCCTCATAGATAGAGAGAGCAATGGCTCAACCAAAGTACAACCAAAATACACTGAGATAGTCTCCTAGTAGCAAATGATCCTCCTCCTCACTAGTGCGCGACTTTCTGAGTGAGAGAAGTATGACTTTCTGAAAAATGATCCAAATAGATATCTCCCGATCTCTATTTATACTTAACCTATTTTCCTAGTTACACTATGGGGCCGACTTTTCTTTCTAGATACATCCACAATATAATATATATTTCAGGGTCAACCCCACACATGGTGGTCTAATAACCCATCGTCAAGTACACACACTTGCGACACTTGTCAATCCACATGATGACACTTGCTTATAGAGGAATAACACATCTCTAATAAGGGTACAATAACTATATATGAAATACATTCCGAAGTTACATATACATCAACACTCCCTCTTAACTAGGAAGGTATTTCTTGACACAAATCTTCTAGACAAGTCTTCTTCTCGGGATCATCGTCATCGATGCATCGTCACTGCTGCTGTTATCTCAACCAATCTATGACTCTACTCGTCATAGGAAGTTCTACAGAGCCAGTCCTTTTTCATACTGGATGTAGGCCCACCACCTGTAGGTCTTCGTCATCACTGGCCATACTGTGGAATCCTCATGACTTATTACGTGCATCACAAAACCTCGAAAGAGAATCCCAGGTTGTTACGAGCACACAGCTCTACCTATAGGATCTCCCAGGGCCATATTATATGTGACCTCACCACAAAACCTCGCAAGAGCATCCCAGGCTGTTACGAGCAAACAGCTCTACCTATAGGATCTCCCAGGGACAGATTATATGTGGTCACCACAAAACCTCGCAAGAGCATCCCAAGCTGTTACGAGCACACAGCTCTACCTATAGGATCTCATGGGGACAGATTATATGTGGTCATGGCAAAACCTCTCAAGAGCATCCCAGGACTTATTACGAGCACACAGCCCAACCTATCGGATCTCCCAAGGACATATTATATTCCATAGGACAACCTCGAAAGAGCATCTGCCAGATATCCCAAGGCCAAATTATATGCCATAGGAAAAACCTCGAAAGACTATTTGCAGATATCCCAAGGACAAATTATATGTCCTCCCAGAGAAAAACCTCGAAAGAGCATTTGCCAGATATCCCAGGGCCAAATTATATGCCATAGGCAAAACCTCGAAAGACTATCTGCAAATATCCAGGGCCAAATTATATGCTCATCTGCACAACCTGATCCACGGCCATAGAGTATCAACCTGATACTCACCATACATCATCCTGATGTACACATGATCATCCTGATCATCATCACTGCAACATCCTGCTGCATGTCATCTAGAGCAACATCCTAAAGCTCGTCATCCATGATCATCATGATCATCATCACTGCAACATCCTGCTGCATGTCATCTGGAGCAACATCCTGAAGCTCGTCATCCATGATCATCCTAATCATACAATGCATCTACCTAATGCATACCAAATATCTACCTGATACATATCATCATACATGATCCACCTGATCATACAGTGTATCCACCTGATACAAATACATGATACATATCACCATACATGATCCACCTGATCATACAATGTATACACCTGATACATATACAGATACATGGTCCAAGCATCCAACATGATGCATATACAAAATACATACGAATGATCCTACTGATCATATCCAACATCCAACATGATGCGTACATACATATAAATGATCCAACTGATCATATCCAGCATCCAACATGATGTGTTCATACATATACATATAAATGATCCAACTGATCATATCCAGCATCCAACATGATGCATACATACATATAAATATAAATGATCCAACTGATCATATTCACCATCCTCCTGATGCATATACAGAGCAGTAACTGGAGCATCGTCATGATGCTCATCATCCAGTGCTTACATCCACAGCCATGTGAAGGATCCTCCTTCCAACATGCTTGGAATGGCTTCAGCAAATGTGTCCATCACTTCTTCCTTGAAGTGTCCTCGATCTGAAGAACACCAAGCCTCTCCCTGAAGTACTCAAACTTCACCCTGGCTAGTGGCTTCGTCAGCACATCTGCAATCTGCTCGTCCGTCGCAACATACAGGAGCTTCACAGCTCCTCTCTACACCATATCCCTGATATAGTGATATTTGATCTCTATGTGTTTCGACCTGTCATGAAACACTAGGTTCTCGAACAGCTTCACATAACTTTGGTTATCACAAAAGATACCAGTAGCATCCAATGGGAGATCAAATAACTCAAATAGTAGCTTCTGTAGCCATACTGCCTCACAACTAGTTGAACAGGGTGAAACATACTCTGCCTTAGCTATACTCAATGCTATGCAGGACTGCTTCCTGCTAAACCAAGAGATCACACCTGATCCCATACTGAAGCAGCATCCAAATGTGCTCTTCCTATCTGTAGCACTGCCAGCCCAATCTGAATCAACATAACCCTACAGGTTAAACTTTTGATTCGCTTCATACTTGAGCCCATAATCCACTATACCCTTCAGGTACCTCAGAACATGTTTTACAACAACCAGGTGAACACTCCTCGGATCTGTTAGGAACTGGCTCAATGTGTTCACAGCAAAGAAAATATATGGTCTCGTGTTCATCAGGTACATCAAGGACCCAATCATCTGACGATACATAGAGACATCAACTGGCTCAGATGAAGCATCACATAGAAGCTTCAGATTCGATGCCATAGTTGTGGCCATGGCCTTGCAATCCATCATCCCGAATCTCTTCAGGATATCTACTGTGTATTTCCCTTGACCAAGGAAGATCCCACCTGCACTCTGCCACACCTCCATACCTAGGAAATAATGCATCATTCCTAAATCTTTCATATCGAACTCGGCAACAAGCTTCCTCTTAGTATCTGCAATCAATCTGTCATCTCCTGTTACAAATAAGTCACCCACATACAGGAGTAGAATCACAAGATTCCCTTCCTCAATCTTGTAGTAAAGGTTGGAATCCACTTTACTCTTGGTAAAGCCCAAACTAGATAGGAAACTGTCCATCCTACCATACCAAGTGGCTGCTCCACATATACTTCTTCTTCAACTACACCATTCAAGAAAGCTGTCTTGAAATCCATCTGGTGTATCTTCTATTTCATCACTTTTATATTTCTCTATGCTGCCATCTGCAGTTGATCTGATAGATCCATTTGGAAGTCATAACAAACTTCCCTTCAGGTCTTGGGACTACATCCCAAACATCATTCTTCATGATCGACGTATCATGGCATTCTTCCATTACTTCATCCCATATCTTGGGAACTTCAATATCTTCAATAGATATCTTTGTTGTTGGAACAAATGTTGTATTCCTTCTTTTGTAGGTGATGGTATATGATCTTTCCTACAAAACAAGTTAAATTGCATGATTAGAAATATCTCATAGTTTTCAGAACAAATTCTTACACATAAAGAAATATGTCATACAGTCATGCAATTATCTTAGCCAATGCTTCAATACAACATTTATCCATATTTCGTAACTTTCTAGATGCCTTCCAATCTCTACCAGAACATTGTTAAGAGTGTGCACAACTCCCAACATGTCAGCAAAGAGGTTTCATTCTAGATAAGTAGCAATGGAATGTTGTACAGTGCCATAGGCCACTTACCCATCACATGCATATTAGTAGTATACTTCTCATTAATGCAATCATTCTAATATGCACAATACATATCCTAAGTCTAGGAATATGAGCATATACATCATTGAAAATTTTATTTAAACAAACAAATATGCAAGAAATGATAATTAAAATACTTATCTTTGTTTGTTTGTTGGGTGGACTCCCTCTAAGTCTTTGCTTCCTTCCAGGAGCTGCTGGAGTCCTAATCTGAAGTAGCTTCTTTTACACCTTTCTGTTGTGGAATGTAGAGAGATGGTCAACTCCCTCTGAATATCTGCATCCTTGCAGAAACCACTGGAGTGTACTCCCTCTTGATCTTTGCTTCCTGGATTACTTGTTCTTGAACTTATATTCATTCTCGATCCCTATGCATGCTTGTTAGTATCATCATTGTGTTATCCTTGAGGTCTCATACATAATCAAACATTCATTAGTATAATCTTAATATTATCAAAACACAATAATCTCAAGCATTTATAGTCATGATTATTTCAAACATAAATAATAAGCATTAGCATTCATGGTTTATATAGGACTCTTATGGTTAGTCATATCATAAGAAACATAACATGTTTAAGCCTATGATTACTTGAACCTGTGACTCTTCTGGTTAGTCATATCATTAAGGTAAGACACATAATATGCATATACCCATGATTATTCAAACCTATGTCTTTATGAACAATCATCATCAATCATGCCATGCATACTTATATAAGAGATCCTATGATATAAGGAAAACATACCTGTTCACCATATTTGCTAGTTATGTCTAGCAATGATTTCTTGTTCTCTTCAATGACCTGCATAACTCATTAGTTAACTTTCACAAAAACAAATTATACATACCTCTATGTGATCCATGAATATGGATGAATCTTTGTCTTTATGTCACCATGGCATGTTCAGGTTGTCCCTTCAATTTGTACAATCCTCCCTCTTGCTCTCCAACCATTACTGCATCATCAATTGTTTTACCCTTTGGCCACATTAGGACTTGGCCATCCACAAATGCAACCCTTATACCTTTTGCATCCAATGCAGAGATGGAGAGTAAGTTCTTCTTGAGCCCAGGTACATAAAGGACTTCTTTCATCTTCAAAGATTTTCCAGAATCTAGGTTGTAGGAGGCTTCACCACTTTCTTTGATTAGGTATTGATAATCATCCCCAAGTTTCACCTTATGGGGTGATTCATGTTCAGATAGGTTCACAAAAGATTCCTTAAACTCAGTCATGTGTTTGGAAGCCCCACTGTCAATCAACCAATCATTACAACCATGGGAGATAGTACCTGTGAGAGCAGAAATTAGAACATACTCTTCTTCACTTGATGAGTCATCATCACTATCATCACTTTCTGCCCTAGCCTTCTTCTTTGGAGGTTCATCATCCTCGGCAGCATGAGCATGGAACTTTCTTTTGCTGCCCTTCTTCTTCTTGTTGGAGTTGTTGTTATTATCCCTTTTGTTCTTGGGACAATCTGAAGCAAAGTGACCCTTCTCATTGCATGTGAAGCATCTTAGATCCTTCTTATTCTTTTGATAGGATCTTTTTGTAGCGAGAGTGCTCCTTCTTGGGCTTGCTTCTTTTGGTGTGAGTTGCGAGAGCTTGATCTTCACCTCTGATCTTTTCCTCACAAGCTACAAGTCTAGCTTCTTATTGAGAACATTCCTCCCATAGTTCACTAAAAGAGATTAATTTCTTTCTTGCACAGATTCCTTGAATAAAGGAGTCCCATGACCTAGGTAGGCCATTCAGAGTGGTCATAACAACTTCACCATTGTCCACTACCTCATCCACAGCTTCAAGTTGCTCCTTGATCTGAGAGACCTTGGAGAAGTAAGATTGAATGGTTTCTCCATTCAACATCTTGACCCCTTTCAATTGATTCCGCAGAGTCATCTTCCGATTTATGTTCTTCCCTTCAAATAGCTTGGTCAAAGAGTCAAACATCTCCTTGGGTGTCTTTAGAGAAGACACATGGGGTATGAGATAGTCTTTGATAGAATCAGCAATGATTCTCTTTGCCTTGACCAAGTTCTTCTTATGCAATATCTTGGCCTCTTCATCCTCTGGGATAGGGATGTCTTCTTTTATATATGAGTCCAATTCATTCTCTTCTAGGATTAACCCAATCCTATACTTCCAAGCTCGGAAGTTATCAACCCCTTCAAGCTTATCCTCAAGCTTGGTGTGGTGAGACATCTTTAAAGAATACTTCAAATGGAAATAGAAAATATTTAGGTCTTACCACTTGAAATGCTGAAAACTGGATCTGGTCCCAGATTAGGGTTTGTCAAAAAAACCCTAAAAACTCAATATGTGAATTTCAACTTTCTGAAAGGATAGAAAGATGCGCCTTGATGAGTTGATCAGCCTGATGCATTCAGAATTTGAGATCAGCAAAGCTTTACCCTTCATATTTGTCTTTTTGTCCTCCCGAGTTCACTAGGAGAGCCCTGAATTAGGGTTTGAGTTTCCTGGAGATCTACCCAGCCAAAAATCTCGATCCAAAGCTCTAAACTTCGATTTTTGCAAGGAGCTTCCAGCTATGTCTTAACATTTTAGAAATTCCTATTTTTGTGGAAACCCTAATTTTTAGGGCCAAATCTGAAAATGCTCAGACTTGAATTATGATTGAACAGATAGATTCTCCTTAATGAGTAGAGTCAATCTACTATACTGCTTTTCCAAAAACTATGGAGAGAAATCCAATAAACAAGAAACTCGAGTTTCTGTCACTGCACAATGTCTTCTTCTCGGGTTAGCTCTGATACCATGTTAAATTTTGAGCATTAATTCACAATACTCTAGGATCTTCACTGGGAGAATAACATATACAGTATATCAATGCATAACAATCACAATAAGCATCACAAGAATCAAAAGCATGAGAGACAAGAGACACAGAGTTTCCGTGGGGAAAACCCTAAGGTGAAAAACCCCACAACTTCCTCAGAGATAGAGATAGCAATGGCTCAACCAAAGTACAACCAAAATACACTGAGATAGTCTCCTAGTAGTAGATGATCCTCCTCCTCACTAGTGCGCCACTTTCTGAGTGAGAGAAGTATGACTTTCCGAAAAATGATCCAAATAGAGATCTCCCGATCTCTATTTATACTTAACCTGTTTGCCCAGTTACACTATGGGGCCGACTTGTCTATCTAGATACATCCACAATATAATATATATTTCAGGGCCGACCCCACACATGGTGGTCTAATAACCCATCGGCAAGTACACACACTTGCGACACTTGTCAATCCACATGACGACACTTCCTTATAGAGGAATAACACATCTCTAATAAGGGTACAGTAAATATATATGAAATACATTCCTAAGTTACATATACATCAACAAAAATCATGGAGCTATGCTCATGAGAGTCTGCGAAGATTAATCTTCTTATCTTTAAGAAATTGTTCCACAACATCTTATCCAAAAATATTTCAATCCAACATCTGGAATATAACCTTATTTTATGTTGTGAAACTGTATCTGCTACAGGGGTGGGACCACAATGATTGATTGAAAAGCATGGTGGGCCACCTTAATAGGTTCCACATTGTAATAATTTTAATTTATGTTGTCGGATGTATGTCCCTTTGTTTTAAAAAAGGCAAGTCAGTCTGATTTTGTCTTGAAGTCCGTCTAAAGTACTTTATTCGGGTCCCCATATGTCTGTTATACCACTTAAGGGATGAGATAACGGATCTGTCTGTCCCCACACTCCACCCCGAATCTTTACTTTTGAATAAATGTTGTCAGTCTGGAGTCACCGGGCCACTGGCTAGTTTTTGTGTAAATAAGACTCCAAGGCTCTCATTTAGGCATTCGGTTTTTGTGATTTGAGAACTCTGCAAATATTTGAGTCGAGGTCTGTGTATCCTCTGTGCCCGTGCTTAGTGCGAACTGGTATATGAAAAGCAGATATCTCAAGTGTAAAGAGTCTGTAAGAAGTCAGTAGTGTATGCTCTCCCTCTGCGCTTCTAGCGAACAGTTGGGATCAAAAGATATATAATATTCAAGTGTGTTAATATCAGTGATGATCTTCGCAGTCCAAAGACGAACTGATAATATGTATGTAAATTGAGTGTGAAAGATTTAATGAAAAACAAGCAAGTTTGCCATAGAAGCCAAAAGAGATCTTGGAAGCGTTTGGTATTTATCAAGAAGGACATTGTTAGTTGGGTAAGAAAGCCTACAGGAGACTATAGGAATTCTTCATATTTTTGGAAAGGTTTTATGAAAAATTTCCCTTGGATCAGTAAATTCATATCTTGGCAGGTTGGAGATGGAAAAGATATTTTAGTTGGAATTGATCCAATTTTGGGGATAGACTCAGATTTTAAATTGTTAAAGAAGATCCAAAATATTTTTGCAAATTATGGTTTAGTTACATTAAATCAGTTCAAAAGATCTAGAAGGCTTATTGTTTATGCTTCTTATTGGCTTACTTTGAAAGATCTCGGACTTGCTGGCAGCTGGGAAGAAGAATGGAATCTATATACAACACCTGAACCTCGCTGGTATCCGACTTACAGATGAGAAAGATCATCTTTTTTGGTCCAAGAACTTCAATTATGGACATGTTACGATTAGCACAGCATACCATCCTATTATTGAAGGTCATTTTGAAGGTGAAAGAAAATGGTGGTATGTTTCATTATGGAAATGGAAACTACCACTAAAAATAAAATGTTTCTTATGGCTCACTTTTAAAGGTAAAATTCTGACCTGGGAGAATTTGAAACGTCGAGGAAGACAAGGTCCAAACATTTGCATTCTCTACAAGAATAATAACGTAACAGTGGATCACTTGTTTATGATCCAATGTAACAAAAAAAAAAATTAATATTAATATTAATTTATTATAATTAAAAACTATCTAAAGTCAATAGTCATGCCCTTTTACGAAAAGGTGCATGACGGGCTTATATAAAACCCAAACCTATGTAACTATTAATTATCTACCATACAATACATTTTTACATTACTATTGATCCATTTATGGACCACTTACATTGGGTTTTTCCGTAAGAACAATATTTTACTGTTCCAGTGGTATTGTTGATTCTGGCTTGTGGCCAAAGTGTCAAAGTTTCTTTGAGATTTAGGTTTTTAACCTTACATTAGGCTTTTAGCCATCCTTATTGAAGAAAAAAAATTATTATAAGAGAGAAAGAAAAAAAAAAAAAAAAGGAATAAAAGAGAAGTTAAAAAAAAAAGAGAGAACAAGAAAGAAGACCCCATAAAAAAAAGAGAAGAATAAAAAAAAAACACAACATAGGTTTTATTTAACCAACCTTGGTTTTATAAAACCACATATTGCCTTGGTTTTATAAAACTAGCTTGGTTTTATAAAGAAACCATTATTTATAACAACTCATATCTTAATTAAGATGAGTTTAGTTATTATATAACTATAGTAATAATAATACATATTATTATTATCCCAAAAGATTGAGCTATTCGTAATCCAACAAAAAAATTAGCTTTTTGGAAAGAAAGAAAAAAAAACTATATATATATATATATATAGTTTATAAAACATTAATATAATACTATTATTAATTAATTAATTAATTAATAATTATTATTATATTAAAAGAAAAATTATTATTTTATTAAAATAATAATTATTTGTGAAAAAAAAAGAGAAGAAGTTAATTGACCTAATAAAAAGGGGTGAAGGAAAGTTCTTTCCAAGATAAACATATTGGGAATTATTACATCTTTTTAATCCACCCTTGTCGAAGAAATCGAAGACCAATTAAAGATCATCTATAGTCCAGAACAAGCATCTAAGGTCAAAGAAATCATAAACCATGGAAGTCGGTTTGCAACTACACATAGATAAATTAGAAGCCAAGTTAAAGCGTTATCAAAGAGACAATGAATATTTACACGACAGGAATACAAAATTTGAAGCAGTAATTGCAATACGTAAGCTACAAGAAAAGTTCGATGAACAAAAAATCTCCGACTAGGAAAGTCATATAGAAAAATTGTATGTGCAAATTGATGAATTAAGAGCCGAAAATGAACTCAATCAGAGGCTAGAAGATCAAGGTATAAAGAATGAAATAATTAAATACGAAGCAGAAATAAAATGCTTGAACAAGATCCTTAATGACAAGGATGAAGATCTGAAGAATATACGGCATAAATTAGGAGATCAAGAATCAAAGGTCGACCAATGTCGAAAACAAATACAAGATCTTCAAACACAAAACAACGACTCTAAAAAGGCACACAAATCGGAGATTGCAAAGAATAATAAAGCATTATCCAACAATGCTGAAGAAATTTTTAGACTAAGAAATCATAACAAGATACTAGTCACAAAAATTAAGAAACTGAAAAATAGCCGAAAGATAGAACAATCTACGAAAGACATTGAAGGGAAACTTCTAGACAAGCAGGAAAAAAATAGTTGCATTAGAAGTCATAACGAGGATCTTAAAGAACAACTTAAGAAGTCGGAAGAAGTTAGGAAATCACAAGTAGAAGTGATTAAGAAGTTTCAAAAGGATAAGATACAGTTAGAGAACAAGTTGGAAAAAATACAAGACGAAACCTTAAAACCTCAGGGATGGAAATACAACTTCCAACTCAAAGTAGTGATCAAAAGACGACTTTCGTAAACGAAATTTACACTGTGAAAACTCCCTATCGACACCCCAACCATAAAAACCAACACCCTAAAAGGCGGAAATGTCGGAAGATAAAGGTACTAAGGTGATCAAAACTCCAGATGACATATCAGTACGGAATCCCAACAATCATCAACAAATCAACTTGGGAGGGATTGATCCCTCCACATATCAGAAGTTATGCTCGACGCTTAAAAGTTCGTATCGACATTTGTCGTCAACTGCGACACCACAAAAGAAATACATAAAAATTATAAGGCTTTGAGGACAAAGCCTTTCTAAGAGAGAGGTAATGTAACAATAAAATAATAAATTAATATTAATATTAATTTATTATAATTAAAGACTATATAAAGTCAATAGTCATGCCCTTTTACGAAAAGGTGCATGACGGGCTTATATGAAGCCCAAACCTATGTAACTATTAATTATCTACCATACAATACATTTTTACATTACTATTGATCCATTTATGGACCACTTACGTTACTTACATTGGGTTTTTCCGTAAGAACAGTATTTTACTGTTCAACAGGTGTACTATATTGGGAGGAATGGGTGGAATATATTATCACTCGTACTGGTTCCTTGTTCTTTTTTGCAGAATTTTTTTAAACTTTAGCAGACGCTAATTTTTGTATGGGTCATAGAATCAAAAGGATTTAAGAAAGAGTTATTCAATATTAGTCTTGGGTAGATAAGTGTTATGTAACTGTCATGCTCATCATAGTCTAGAACTGGCAGATAAGATATTGGACTGTAATGCTTCCTCGTTAAGCCCGCGAGGAAGCGTTGTGTCTTCACTTAATATATTTAAGCCCCGACGCTTATCTATTGAAGCCACTACAGCGCATGCATACCTTTATTTAAAATATTTTGTACCTCATTCATTCTGGGAATTTACATGTAGGTTGTCATTACCATCTCTTCAATGAAGTCACGTAGTGGGAAGCAACAGGAATTGCATATAAAAAAATGAATTCACCAACGACTATTGTCATTACCATTCTTCAATGAATTCACCAACGACTGTTGTTCCTCTCTCTTAGATTCCTGTTAGTTTGTTAATATATGCATGCAACGTTATACACCACAATTTATGTTCCAGTACATGTTAAACATGTGAGTTGCCATGGTCAATTCAAATAGATTTGGTTGTGTGTTGTAATTATAGTTAAATTCTTTCTGCCACAACAAATTTTTATATTAAGAGATTTACAGTGGATATAATCTATATTCTCTACAGTTATTACCTTTTAACACAAATATGATTTATGTTGGGTTAAAGGTAGAATCCTTATTACAGGAAACTATTTTATTAATGTCATGGCATATTTCAATATAAACCAACGTCCTCATGTAGAAGATAAAAATTTAATTGTAATGTTTTTTAATATCTTTTAAAAAGAAGCAAGTCTTAACAGTTGAAAGTAGCGGCTAGGGTTTCTGAAAGTAGGTAGGGTTTCACAGTTTTTGGCATGGATCCGCCCCTGGATCCTGGGCATGCAGCTTCAGATGGAGTTCGCCCCCCCATCTCGGATCTCTTCAGGATGTTGGTTGCTTCTCAACTAGTTAATCCAAAATCGTTTGCCCCGAATGACTCTAAGTTTGTGAAAAAAACGAATGTCCCAGAAGCCAAACTGACATCAACAGCTTCAAAATGCAAGGCCGTGGCGTTAGCTGAAAAGGGATTAGTCATCCATTTCACAGGTCTATGGTCGTCGCCCCGCTCAATAGAAACATGGCTTAATAAAAAATGGCGACCTTTAATCCAAGGGGAAGTTCAGCAAAATTTTTGCGATAAGGGGTTCTTTGTTTTCTATTTTGAAAAAAAGGAGGACCGAGATCTAATTTTCATGAATGGTCCCTACTTCATGGGGCCAAGAGGAATGTATCTCAACAAATGGGACCTTTCCTTCGACCCAGAGAAAGACATCCCAACTACAGTTCCAGTCTGGGTTAAACTGCCTCATCTTCCTCTGCATTGTTGGAATGATGAAGATCTTCGAACCATCGGGAACTCGTTAGGTAAATACATAGATAAATCTGAGCCAAAACCCCCAATGTTTTCATGCGCAAGAATATGTTTCGAAGTAGATCTAGAAAAGGGGTTACCATAAGCTCTAGACTTGTCAATGGACGGGTGGAATCATAAACAAACATTTGACTATGAGCAAATACCATTAAAATGCAAGGCTTGTCATAAATACGGCCATTTTGCAAGGTTATGCCCAAAAAGAAAAATTCCAGAAGACGAGGAAACCCAAGGAGGGGAATGGAATGAAGTCACAAGGAAAAAAGGGGGAAAGTCCAATGCAAATGCAGCCTCCAAATCTCCCGTGAAAAGTAAAGAAAATACAAACAAATTTCAAGTTCTGTCTACAGAAGAAGTCAATGAGGAGCAGGAGAAAGAGAAGCAAACAGAGGAGCAACAAGAAAATGAGGAACAAGCTAACACTAGAAAAGATGACCTCATCAATCCTGCGCATCAGCACGCAACTGTAGAAATAGAGTCATCATTAAACTCAAGAGGATCAATAACAAGAGCCAAAGAAAAACTCTTCCAGGAAGAAACTTCAGAAAGTAAAGATGAAGAACAGGAACCTACGGTAAAAAGAGGAAGAAGATTCAATAAAGCAATAAGAGAACAAGAAGCTGCCAGAGAAAATGCGGCGGGTAAGCAAACCAGACTAGATCATCATGTAAGAATAATTTCTAATGGGAAGCAGCAGCAAGGAGCTCAGGAGGAAAGGAAGGACAGAGCAGGTCCTCAACCATCAAAGAAATAATGAAAATAGTCTCCTGGAATTGCAGAGGATTAGGCGGAAAGCAAAAAGCAGAAGCAATAAAAAGAATTAAAAAAATGGAAAAATTATCAATTCTTCTGATCCAGGAGACTAAAATGCAAGATGAGGACAGTATCAATCTCATGAAACAAGTTTGGCCCAGCGGATAAGGGGATGCTGTGAGTGCCTCAGGAGCCTCTGGAGGACTCATCACCTAGTGGGACAAAGGTATGTATAAAAGTAATGCATCTTTTTCAAATCGTCATTGGATTTTTATTGAACTCGAAGAAATATCAAATAATAGGAAATTTTGGGTCAAAAACATATATGGTCCCACCATCTATGGGCAGAAGGAGTTTTTTTGGAACCAGCTAATAGATTTAAATCACAGTTTTGTTGATCTCCCATGCATTCTTGCTGGAGATTTCAATGTCACTATCTCAGTGGCCGAGAGAAAAGGGGGGTCCAAAGTCAAAGACCCTTATGGGGAAAGAATGGAATACTTGATGACCGCTTGGAGCCTTATCGACATCAAACCCAAGCAAGGTGCCTTTACTTGGAATAACAAAATAATAGGACCAAACCACATAGCAGCCAAATTAGACCGGTTTCTAATAAGTACTTCTTTCCTCTTCGGTTCTAAGCTCCCAAATTCAAATATTCTTGCCTCTGCAGTCTCTGATCATAGACCCATATCATTTTTTTTCTTCCCCCAAGAATCTAGGTCCCATCCCTTTTAGATTCAATCCTGCTTGGCTTGAAAATGAGAGTTGTATGGAAGAGGTGATAGCCATTTGGAGGCAATTCATCCCTGGATCCCCGAGTTATATTTGGGAATCAAAGCTAAAGCTGGTGAAAAGCACGTTAAAAAACTGGGTGAAGTAGAATTACATAAAACCTAGAGAGGAACATGAAAATTTACAAAAGGATTTAGAAAAACATCAATTCAAAATGGAGCACAATTCTGTTACTAAAGATATGCTCAGGGCTGAAAAATATCTTGAAGAAAAAATTCAGAAAGCAGCCAGAAAGGACGAGGAAGAATGGATATTAAAGTCTAGGAATCTTTGGTTAAAAGCAGGAGACAAAAACACCAAATTTTTTCATGCTCAATGTAAGGAGAGATACAGGAAGAATAACATCAAGAGTCTCACAAAGGAGGATGGAGTGAAAATAGAAGGACGGGATCTTATTTTAAGAGAAGCCAAAGCCCATTTTGAAAAATTATATAGCAACAATGACATTGTTCTCAAAGAAGACATGGATCAAATGAGTAAGGAAATTCCCAATCTCATTTCTGAGGCTGATAACAAAAGATTAATGGATCGGATCTCTGAAAGTGAAGTTAAAAAGGCAATATGGTCTCTTCATCCGGATAAAGCTCCCGGCCCGGATGGCTTTACAATCAATTTCTACAGAAAGTGCTGGCACTGGTTAAAAAAAGACCTCATCAGAATGTTAAATTGGACCAGGAAAAGAGAAAGAATTGGGGGAGCTACCAACTCCACCTTCATTGCTTTAATCCCCAAGGAAAAAAACCCTCTTTCTATGGGAAGATATCGGCCTATCTCTCTTTGTAATTCCTCCTATAAAATCCTCACAAAAGTCATTGCTAATAGAATCAAGGGTCTTCTTCCTCGAATCATCTCTCCAAATCAAGGAGGTTTCATTGCTGGGCGCCAAATATATGACAACATCCTTCTAGTACAAGAAGCTATCCATTCAAGCACTCAAAGGAAATATTCAGGTATGGTCATTAAGCTTGATATGGAAAACGCATTTGACAGAGTTAGACATGATTTTCTTTTCACAGTCATGGAAAATTTTGGTTTTGAGTGAGAGTTTATAAGCTGGATTAAAGCTTGCATTGGTTCTCCCTGGATTGCCCCCCTTGTTAATGGCAGACCCTCATCCTTTCTTCGCATGTCTCATGGATTGAGGCAAGGATGTCCTCTCTCTCCTTGTCTTTTTGTTATCATGGCAGACTCACTTAGCAGAAAATTAAACAGTCTTCAAGCCATTGGCTCACTTTCTGGAATTGTAATCGCCAAAGATGTCCCTCTTATAAATCATGCTCAGTTTGCAGACGATACCATCTTGCTTGGCAGCGCCTCTCCCATTATTGATTCCAGATTTAAACTCAACTTAGACCTCTTCCTGGGGGTGTCCGGGGGTAAAACAAACAGACAAAAATGCAATATCTACAGCTGGAATTGTAGCAACCTTCATCTCAGGAATTTACCCAATATTTTGGATTGTAAACCTTGCTTTGACTGGACTTCCTTTAAGTATTTGGGCATCCCAATTTCCCACAAAAAAGCAACTTCTTCCTCTTGGCTTCCCATTCTCGAAAAAATCAAAATCAAAACAAACTCTTGGGGGACTCGCTGGTTAAATTTTTCAAGTAAAGTCATTCTAATCAAAGTCGTTCTCTCCACTATACCAATCTTCATTGGTGCCATTCTATTGGCTCCAATCTCTATTACTAATTCAATCTGTTTGTAAATCAGAAAGTTCCTTTGGCAAGGTGGGAAAACACAGGGCAAGAAATTTCATCTAGTCAATTGGAAAATAGTCAAGGAAAAATGACAAAGAGGGGGATTGGGAATTCGAGACCCAGCAATAATGAGCAAGGCTTTGGGAGCCAAAATAGCTTGGAGAATGATAACAAGTAAAAACGAATGGTGGAAGGAGGCCATTAGGAAAAAGTATATTAGGGGATCCAGACAAAGATGCCTGAACAATTTGAAAGAGAAAAAAGGAACCGCTATATGGAGGCTAATACATTCTTCAGCAGGACTAATAAAAGATAATTTGTATTGGATTCCTGGCAATGGGAATAAAATCAACATATGGAAGGACAGCATTAATGGAGATTGTCCCTTAGGGGAAATTCATGAAATTCAAAATGTTAAGATCTAGCTTCAGGAATTAGGAATATAGAAATTGGCAGATATGGCAAGATGGACGCCTACAGGGAGGTGGAAGGATTGGAAAATCTTGGAGCCACCAGATAATCTAGCTGAAAGCTACAAAGTTTACCTTCAGCTATTGCATGGGAAAGCCCCAATAAGCATCAGGGATAAGGATGTTAGAGGATGGGGGAAAGCTGGAAGATACACAGTCAAAGATGGATACGATCTTCTCACTTCAATTCATCCTCCAGCCCAAAAAATTTGGCAGAAAGTTTGGAGCCCTAACAGCATCCCAAAAATCAATTATTTTTATTGGATATTGGCACATAACAAGCAGCTAAATGCAGACAATCTAAAGCTTCATGGAATCGAAGGCCCCTCTAGATGTCATTTGTGTCAAAACGCAGAAGAAAGTTCTCAGCATTTATTTCTTGAATGCAGCTATGCCAAACAAGTTTGGAACTTGGTTCTCGGCCCCTCTCAAATGTCATCTCAATTCCCAAGCAAATTCAGCAAATGATGGAAAAGTGGACCAATGGTCTTCAGGGAGGAAGAAAGAACAAACCAACTTTGACTAGAATCCTAAAACTCCTCCCGATGAACATATGCTGGCAGCTATGGTTAGAAATAAATCAAAGAGTTTTTGAAGAAAAAAGGAAGACAGAGAACAGAATAGCTAATAAAATCATATCTCTCACCTCTGAATCTCTGAGAGCAAAGGGGATAGCAATCCAGCAACAAGAAGCCTTAAGTTGGCATGAATTTCAGTGGTGTCAAATCTTTACAAAAGAGAGTTCTCTTCAATCCAAAAGTTCACCTATCCTTCATGAATGGGAGATAAGAAAAGATAAATAGACCTTCAACAAATGGTGGAAAAGCCAAGAAAGATACACAATCTTTTTTGATGGGGCTTCCAAAGGAAACCCAAGGGAGGCAGGTGCGGGGGGGATTATTTTTTATATCGGAGGAAACAAGGTTGCTGACTTTTCCTAGGGATTAGGCTCAAGAACTAATAATGAAGCAGAATGGTTGGCGATGTATCATTCACTTGAGATAGCTTCCACCTTAAACATGGAAAAGCTATAGGTCTTGGGAGATTCCAGGCATGTAATCCAAGCTATGAGGAATGGCTCCCTTAGAATATCTAAGAGCCAAAGACTTCGAAGAAGAATCGATCTCCTTCCTCTTCCCACCGACACTCTTTTTTTCCACGTCCTCAGAGATCTTAATTCCACAACTGACAAGCTAGCCAACATTGGAGCCACATTGGAAAAAGGTCAATTATTGCATAATAAAGTTTTGGAGTATAGGTTTATCCCTTGAGGAGTTGGACAATGATATTAAACCCATTTCCTATGGTCTATAGGGAACAATCCCCCCGTTGTGGGCACTTGGCCTCTCCTGCCCCGTCCCCCTTCAATCGACACGACAACTCCCATGTGCCTCCACCATGGGCATTAAAGCTCCCACGCATAAGCATTTAATGCATCAGGGATGTATTTGGGCTTCGTTTCGAAGCATGGAGTGACCTAACTATTTCGCCCTCGGTCCAGAGCTCAAGCAGTTGAGCCTCTCTATTTCTACTCTCGACCCTTTGCAAATTCCTGAAGAAGAACCTCCCTACAGCAGCTCAACTCTCAGCAATATGGATGGGGTTAGGCAAGCTATTTCCACACTCAGTCAGCTTACCTCGGAGGTTAAGGTTTATTTGAGCAAAACGTACTCGGCCATTTTCTCCATTGTGGACCAAAACAAAGAGCAGAATATGGAATACAAGTATATTCACTCTCGCCTCTCTTGTGTAGAGTCTCGTCTGGATGATATTGATAGGAACACCATTGATCTTTTGGGGAAGGTTGACAACATCAAAGAATACCTCTCTTTTTTCTTCAGCAAAACCCAGTTCAGTCATGTTCAAGAAGCACCATCAATCAATCAAGGAATGCTGGAGGCCGCCTCTTTTTTGCAACAGAATTACAGATAATTTCTCTTCTTAGAAATTTTGGTGAATGTTCTCTTCACAAGTTCCCTTTCAACTCCACTTTCTAAATGTTTTTTTTCCTATTATTATGTAAACAGTTTGTAAGGGTATATCCCAGTAAAATGAACAGAACCTTCAGGAAGACAAGAAGTAAAGACTTTAAGGGCCCAAATCTTTTTAAATTATGCATTTTCCCTCTCTCTGAAGCAAAATGTTGGCTCAATTTTTGTAATGAATGGCTGTGCACAGCCTTATATATATATATATATATATATATATATATATAAACTCCTCTGTTTCTATTAAAACAAAATATCTTTTAAAGTTTTACAGAATTTGCTTTTAATATTAGTCCATGCCTGCCTGCAGAGCAGCAGGGACTATAGAAATCGATTTCTTCATATTATATTAGTTTGGCACATTTTTCCTAGCAATATAACCAAATTTTTTAAGCTCATATTCTATTCTGACCAATGAACAAATTCTAAGCCTTATTTGGCCTTTACCCGAGGTGATTACAACATGTTGGCCATGTGTTAAGCGGTCATTTGTGTCTGTCTGATTTCTGTTCAGCGTCGCATGACTGCTTCATTCCTTTTACCACCTGGATTTTATGATTATTTTTTCGATGTAGAGTGTTTATTCTTATGATTCAGCTGACCGACCAACGCTGCATCTGGGTCCTCGAGCATATCCATATGCATAGCCTACAAAGGCATAGGCACAACCAATGGAGAAGGTAACAGAGGCAGTTGCTCCAGTGGCTGAGTAAGCAGCAAGAAATCACAGAAGGCGGTGTTGCATTCTTACTCTGGCTATATCTTCCATCGTTGTATTTTAGGATATCAAATGTTATGGCATTTGTTAGTGTAGATTTTGTAATTTTTCTTTTTGTGTCCATACGAAACCATTATGTGTAATTTCGGTTTTTTTTCTTTTTCATTAAGGAGGCTTTTTATTCTTCCGAGTGCCTTGGCAACAAATGGTAGTTACTTACAGAAAGAATGAAGTCTTCCTCCCACACACACACACACACACACACACACACACACACATATATATATATATTACATAAATGTTTAGTTTGGTAGTGAGTATATTAAATTTCATAACATAATTGTAATTTATATAAATTAGTCAAAACGAGTTAGTGAAAGTTGTCCATTATTATTATTGTATATTAGCATAGCATTGCATCGGTTGCACTTGCAAATAGAAAATGTTGATGGTGAATTGAGAGTGTATCTGGTCTAATCTATTCCAAGTCAAATATGGAGGAACTCATAGGAATGAGGAAATGGATTCTAGTTAATTATATCGGAAATTATATATGATTTTAATAATTATTATTATTTTATTAAGAAGTTATTACTTATTGAGAAAAATACACTATCACAAGAGGGTGCAAGACTAATAAAGAAACATCAAAAACCCAAGAAGGAGAATCAATATTGATTCAAGAGTGCAAAAAGTGATGTACTCTCATGCACACATGAAAAACCCAAAATACACTAGATCGCAATCTTGTGTAGAATAATAGAAACATCAAGTCGCTTTACTATGCAAAATAAAATTCAAATGTATTGATACAGGAGTGTTTTTTTGTGACAGGATCTATGTGTGATAATGAACCACCACTTCAGACCATGATTTTCCCAAGGCTACATGATGCCTGGAGTCTAATGCTATCAAGTTTCACATAGTTCGCTATTAAGTGGATACAACCAAGATAACTTGTTCTATGCATTAAAGGTCACCAAATCACAATCTAATTACTAAAGGACAAATATTTAATAAATATGCAAGATATCCTTAGCTTGGGCTCATGGACAATAGCCATAATTCAAATTCAAGATCCACAGTACTTTAATTTTTGGGAAAGAGAGTGAATCATGCAAATCTTATATGAACCTATTATATGCAATATAATCGACAGAGATTTGGTTTTATGAACCCTGTTTCTACACCCATATTGTATACATGAATATGATTTGTAAATTATTATTAAGTGGCATAAAGTGAATGTGATTTGTAACTTATTATTATGTAATGATGATGGTGGTGGTTTAGCGTCAATTGACAACAATTATGGTCTATCGGGACCTAAATAAACTTTTATAAACTTTTACAACAAGCAAAATAATCTTCTTTATATAAATCTCTAACCCGAATCTGAATATGATTCTAGGTAAACCTAAAGAAACCATCTAAAAGAATAGATAGCATCTCTAAACCAACTACTGTCTACAGAAAAAACTCCATCAAACATTTTCCATGGTTTCAATAACTACCGAGTGCCTGTGAAATTTCTCACAGCAGATCTCAGAGCTGATGTATGTTGAATATTGTAACTTCTAAGAATATTATATTTGTACTTTATTATTCTAGAGATGTTTCATCCCTCCGAGGTGATTCTATTATGTATCCGGAGATGTTTATTCCTCCGATGAATTGTGGTAACCAGGGTTATTAGACCCACCATGTGGGGGTCGGCCCTGAGTTTATTATTTAGGGGTTATTAGACTTCACTAGGAGAGGTCGGCCCCATTAGGGATTTTGGTCAGTCGAGAATCAATATAAGTAGAGGAGGAGAGCTCCTCATTTGATACACTTGCTCAACTCAGAAAGTAGCGCACTTGTGTTTGAGAGGTCTACATAGGAGGTAGAGAAGGAGGTCAAGTCTTGGAGCACATCTTGTATTTTGGTTGATCATCTTATTGAGGAAAGCTTTACTGGGTTTTCTACCCCATGAGGGTTTTCCAGGGTAATATCTTTGTCTATCTTGTGATTATGTTTCTTTCAGTGATCTTGATAGTCAAATTAGTTTAAACAAAACATGGTATCAGAGCTAGCCTGAATAGAACATCTTTCACAAGGTGAAATTATATTTCTCTCTCTCTCCCAAAATTAGGGTTTCTGCAAAAGTTAGTATTTTTGGTTTCTAGTTGCATGGCTGAATAGCTCTTCTAAATATATATCTTTTGAGCCTTGGATCGAGGTTTTTGGTTGGATAGAACTCCGGGAAAGTCAAACCCTAGTTTTACCAAAAGTGCGATAAACCAGAAATTTTGTTGCAGATCCGAAAAAGTAAAAAGTTAAAGTTTCTGGGTAAGTACTACTCTATCTCTTATCTCTTGGACTCCCCCAAGAGAATATGGCTCCAAGAACTAATCTTGAAGACAAAATAGAAGGTATAGAGAATTTACGGGCATGGAAATACAGAATTGGTCTCATTCTTGAAGAGAATGATCTTGCTCATTATATCAAGGATGAAGTTGCATAACCTGAAGGATATGAAGCCAAAGAGAAGCATAGGAAGGATTTGATTAGGGCAAAGAGAATCATGGCTTATTCTATTAAAGACCACTTGATTCCCCAAGTGGCTTCCAAGAAGACTCCAAAGGAAATGTATGATGCCCTAGGAAGAATGTATGAAGGAAAGAACATCAATAGGAAGATGAACCTAAGAACTCAGTTGAAGAGTACCAAGATGCACAAAGGAGAATCCATTCAAGATTACTTCTCAAGGGTATCCCAAATCAAGGAGCAACTAGATTCCATTGGTGATACTCTTGATGAATATGAACTTGTGATGACTGCTCTAAATGGTCTCACTAGACCTTGGGAGTCATTTATACAAACTATGTGTGCCAGAAAAGAAAGTATGAAGTTTGATGTAGTTTGGGAGGACTGTGTTCAAGAAGAAGCTAGGGTAGCCAATAGAGAATCCCTTCTCAAAGAAGATGACCAAGCCTTGGCCACACACACTAAGAGAAGGAAGAATCAATCTCACTTCAAGAAGGTCAGCCACAAGGAACCTCATTCTCCTCAAAAATTTCAGAAGAAAGGAAAAGGAAAGTTCTCTTCTTTCCAATGTTTCCATTGTCATAAGGAAGGACACATTGCTAGATTTTGTCCTTCAAAGAAGAAGAAAAATATTCATTATAAAAGACATCAAGCACATCTTGCAGAAGATGATAGTGAAGAAGAAGAAGAAGAGGAAGTAAGGCCTCACAGAAAAAGATCCAAAAGAGATGAAGAAGAAGAAGGAAGGCCCCTCCCTAGGAAAAGATCTAGAAGGAATGAAGAAGAAGATGCTGAGGAATATGTTCTATTTTCTGCACTCTCTGGATCTGTGTCTCCTGGAGAAGATACATGGCTCATTGATTGTTAACACCCAAAAAGTGCTCACTACCTCATCTACCCCATTGCATGACTCATTCAACCATACCCTTACTCTGCCAAAATCACTCCTGAAACCCTAGCTCACCCTTGAGCTACTTTCACATTTGAGTGCCCCTTTGGCCCATTTCCAAAACCCTTTGGAGAAAGAGAAAGGAGCAAAACTGGAAGCTTGGAAGCAACCCTCTTGGACTGCTGCAAAGGCTTCACCAACCTTCACATTGGAGGTATAATCAATACAAAAACCCTTTTTATTATCTTGTCTTTTCTATTTTATGCACATGCTTAGCGTAATTACTATTTTACTGTACTGTCTTTCATTTACTGTTTTTCTGAACTGCTACTAAGGAGTCCCTTCTCCTTAGTAGGTGCTCATTTGCACAAGCTAGGGTAAAAACCCTAGCTACATTGATAGTGGTGCTTCAAAGCACATGACAAGCCAAAAGAAAACTCTCTCAAGACTTGAAGAAAAGTCTTCTCCACAAAAGGTATCTCTAGGTGATGATTATCAATATCCCATCAAGGGAATTGGTGAAGCAAGTTACAAGCTTGATTCTGGAACACCTTTGAAAATGAAAGAAATTTTATATGTACCAGGTTTGAAGAAGAACCTACTTTCTATCTCAGCACTAGATAAGAAAGGATTTAGAATTGCATTTATTGATGGACAAGTGCTCATGTGGCCCAAAGGAAAGTCAATTGATGATGCAATTGTTATTGGTGAAGAAGAAGGAGGTCTTTACAAACTCAAGGGTTACCCAGAAGCTTCCCTTGTCCATGAAACCACTAGACCCAGTGAACTATGGCATAGAAGGCTTGCTCACATTAATTACAAGGCCCTACCCTATGTGAGCAAGGTGGTCATAGGTTTACCAGACTTAAAGATTGATCATAATGGCTCATGCAAAGGATGTGAAAAGGGGAATAATGTCAAGAACCCCTTTCCAAAGAGTGAAACAAAGACTAAGAACATTTTGGAGTTAATTCACTCAGATGTATGTGGACCAATTCCCACCACATCCCTAAGTGGGTTTGAATACTATCTCACATTCATTGATGACTATTCAAGGAAGACTTGGATATACTTTCTAAAAGGAAAGAATGAAGTCTTTGGAAAATTCAAATAATTCAAGGCCTTAATAGAAAATCTCTCAGAAAAGAAAATCAAGATTCTCAGAATAGATAATGGCGGAGAATATACTTCAAAGGACTTTGAAGACTTTTGTAAGGAAGCTAGTATCAAGAGGGAATTAACCACTCCCTACAATCCCCAACAAAATGGGGTTGCTGAAAGAAAGAATAGAACTATCATGGAAGCTGTAAAGACTATGATACATGGCCAAGATCTACCTATGTATCTATGGGCTGAAGCAGCTAGGACAGCAGTCTATGTACAAAATAGACTATCCCATAGTGCTCTTGAATTCAAGACTCCAGAAGAAGTTTTCACAGGAAATAAGCCTGAGGTAAGTCATCTCAAAATATTTGGATGTCCTGTGTACATTCACATTCCAAAAGAAAAGAGAACCAAGTTGGATCCTTCTGGTAAGAAGGGAATATTTGTTGGATATTGTGAATCATCCAAAGCATTCGGAATTTACATACCTAGTTTTCATCATATGGAAATAAGTAGAGATGTAACATTTGATGAAGAAGCAACTCTCAACAAATCTAGGAAGTGCCAACTTGAAGAAGTCTATGAAGAAGAGACACCTACTAGAATCACAAAAGCTGTACCCATCCCTGAAGATGATGCACCAGAGGATCATGACATGTTAGAACCACAAGAACCCCCAATTACAAATTTATCTAGAAAAAGAAGGCCAGCATGGGCTAGAGACATTATTCAAGGAGCTGAAAAATATGGAGCTCTTGAAGGCTCCACTAGAGAAAGAAAGAAACCAAAGCTAGTATCAAACTATGTGGCCTTGATGTGTGATCTTGTGGATCAACAACCTACTAGCTATGAAGAGGCAGCTCAGAAGAAAGAGTGGGTAGAAGCAACGACAGAAGAATACCAGTCAATAATGAAAAATGATGTTTGGGATATAGTTCCCAAACCAAAAGATAAAAGTGTGGTTTCTTCCAAATGGATATTCAAGATAAAACATGCTGCAGATGGTAGCATTGAAAAATATAAAGCAAGATTTGTAGCCAGAGGATTCTCTCAGAAAGAGGGAATTGACAATGAAGAAACATTTGCACCAGTTGCTAGGTACACTTCAATTAGAACTATCATGGCACTTGCATCCATGATGAAATGGAAATTACACCAGATGGATGTTAAGACAGCCTTCCTGAATGGTGTAATTGAAGAAGAAGTGTACATAGAACAACCACAAGTATTTGAGGTTAAAGATAGAAGAACTCATGTATGCAAACTGAAAAAGGCTTTGTATGGATTAAAGCAAGCTCCCAGAGCTTGGTACGGAAGGATTGGCAGTTTCTTAACAAGCATGGGATTTACCAAAAGCAAAACTGATCCAAATATTTACCTCAAAGTCATGGATGATGAACCTATTATATTACTATTATATGTAGATGATCTATTTCTAACAGGAAATGAGAATCAAATTATCGAATGCAAGAAGAAGCTTTCTTCAGAATTTGAGATGAAGGATCTCAGATTAATGCACTACTTCTTAGGTCTAGAAGTATGGCAAGAACCAAAAGGAATCTTTCTAAATCAAGGTAAGTATGCTATGGAGATTCTGAAAAGATTCGATATGTTGGAGTGTAAAGCCATGGCCACTCCCATGGACTCCAACTTGAAGTTATTAGTTAATGACTCATCAGAATTAGTGGATATAACTCTATATAGACAAATCATTGGGTCATTGATGTATTTAACAAATACCAGACCAGATATATGCTTTGTTGTAAATACCCTGAGTTAGTATCTAGTAGAACCTAGAAAGGTTCACTTAATAGCTGCAAAGCATGTAATGAGGTATCTAAACGGTACATTAGATTTTGGTCTATCTTATCTTGGAAATCATGAACTCAAATTACATGGTTACTCAAATTCTGATTGGGCAGGAAGTGTCTCAGACAGAAAAAGTACATCAGGTGGATGCTATGGTCTTGGATTTGCCATGATCTCATGGTTCAGCAAGAAACAATCTAGTGTGGCTCTCAATACTGCTGAAGCAGAATATATAACTTTCTGCTCTGCCAGTTGTGAAGCAGTGTGGCTTTGGAAGCTATTATCTGGAGTGTTTGACTTAGAATTGGATCCCACTGTGATCATGTGTGACAATCAAAGTTGTAACAAGATGACAGAAAATCCAGTGTTCCATGATAAGTCAAAACACATAGAGATCCGATATTTCTACATACGAGATATGGTGCAAAGAGGAGCTATTAAACTCGAGTATGTGAGTACTGAGGAACAAATTGCTGATATATTGACCAAACCTTTGTCTCGAGTGAAATTTGAATATTTCCGAGACAAGCTTGGTGTAGTTCAAAAGGACCCTCCTCGGAAGGGGGAGTGAAATAATCACTAATGATGAGATTTCCCTCATCGACAGCAAGGTCGATGATAAGGATACCTATTTATTAAACCTAGATATTTATATATGCTTAGATTTAGGACTCTTATACTTAGAATACTTATATTACTTGTTTCTTTATAAGGATACATGTTTTTATATTGATGTATTGATGAGAATACATGTTTTTATATTCTGATGTATTGATGAGGATACATGTTTTTATATTGATGTATTGATGAGAATACATGTTTTTATATTATGATGCATTGATGAGGATACATGTTTTTATATTGATGTATTGATGAGAATACATGTTTTTATATTCTGATGTATTGATGAGGATACATGTTTTTATATTTGATGTATTGATGAGGATACATTTTGATGTATTGATGAGGATACATGGTTTGATGATATGTAGACATGTATTGATGAGGATACTTGTATGTACTTGTACTAGTGATGTACTAACGGTATCTGTATTGATGAGGATACAGGTGGGGATTGTATCGTCCCCGGACTTCGGTCCCTTGAATTGATCCGTAGACGTATGGTCTTCGAGAATGAAGTCCTTAGTGGACAGGTGGGGATTGTATCATCCCCGGAATTTGGTCCCTTGAATTGATCCATAGACGTATGGTCTCCGAGAATGAAGTCCTTAGTGGACAGGTGGGGATTGTATCATCCCCGGACTTTAGTCCCTTGAATTGATCCATAGACGTATGGTCTCCAAGAATGAAGTCCTTAGTGGACATGTGGGATTAATCATCCTTAGACCATAAATCCCGTAATTCCGAAAGGAAGGATTGTCTTAAAAGAGATTGAGTGGTATTAATCATCCTTAGACTGTAAATCTCGTAATTCCGAAAGGAAGGATTGTCTTAAAAGAGCTTGAGTGGGATTAATCATCCTTAGATCGTAAATCCCGTAATTCCGAAAGGAAGGATTGTCTTAAAAGAGATTGAGTGGGATTAATCATCCTTAGACCATAAATCCTGTAATTCCGAAAGGAAGGATTGTCTTAAAAGAGATTGAGTGGGATTAATCATCCTTAGACTGTAAATCTCGTAATTCCGAAAGGAAGGATTGTCTTAAAAGAGATTGAGTGGGATTAATCATCCTTAGACCGTAAATCCCATAATTCTGAAAGGAAAGATAGTCTTAAACATGATTGTGATGGATCCCGTAATTCTGAAAGGAAGGATCACTAGAATTGATAGGATTGTATCGTCCCTGGACCTCGATTCAAAAGATACGTGATTTGGATTGTATCATCCATGGACCTATGTCCTAAAGAGATCGGTATTGAGCATCATGTATGATGATCATGTGATGACGATGCTGATGATCGTGTGATGACGATGTTGATGATCGTGTGATGATGATGCTGATGACGATGGCGATGATCGTGTGATGATGATGCCGATGATCATGTGATGACAATGCTGATGATAGTGTGATGACGATGTTGATGATGCAATGATGATGATGATGATGATTGATGTTCCAGTAACTGGTTAAGTTACTGATGATGATGTATTGAAGAAAGCTTTCGATGATTTACAAATGTATCATGTACGATGTAGTCGATGACTCCTTGCTCTTGCAGATGTTGTTATAACATCCTTCTCGTTAAGGGGGAGTGTTGAATATTGTAACTTCTAAGAATATTATATTTGTACTTTATTATTCTGGAGATGTTTCATCCCTCCGAGGTGATTCTATTATGTATCCGGAGATGTTTATTCCTCCGATGAATTGTGGTAACCAGGGTTATTAGACCCACCATGTGGGGGTCGGCCCTAAGTTTATTATTTAGGGGTTATTAGACTTCACTAGGATAGGTCGTCCCCATTAGGGATTTTGGTCAGTCAGGAATCAGTATAAGTAGAGGAGGAGAGATCCTCATTTGATACACTTGCTCAACTCAGAAAGTAGCGCACTTGTGTTTGAGAGGTCTGCATAGGAGGTAGAGAAGGAGGTCAAGTCTTGGAGCACATCTTGTATTTTGGTTGATCATCTTATTGAGGAAAGCTTTGCTGGGTTTTCTACCCCATGAGGGTTTCCCAGGATAATATCTTTGTCTATCTTGTGATTACGTTTCTTTCAGTGATCTTGCTAGTCAAATTAGTTTAAAATTAACAATGTATACCTCACAAGAAAGATTAAGCGGGAAAATAGAAGAAGAGTGTACAATGCAGTGTAAAAGAGCAGCATTATTATGATACAGTAGAACTCAGATAGAAGCATAATAACATCACACTAATTCATTAATCATAATATGAACAATAAATAATACAATGGAGAGGATTCGAATGCCAAGGTGGCAATTCAAATTAGCCTGCATGAGCATGGCTTTTCTGCACCAGGAGTCCTAATCATCGGATCAGTAGTGGTGTCATTAGATCATAAGTGGTTGTCCATGTGTCAAACTGAGCTAAATGAATGTAACTGAGTCTAACTAGATGTAACTAAGTGTAACTGATAGATGTGACATGGTATGTAGTCAGAACAGATCAACTAGTCTCTCTGGAGGGCTCATTGAGTGTATCAATCAGTAAACAAGTCAATATGTCCTCAAATCAAGGATCAGATCCACAAATATAGTAACTAACTGAGTGTGTCACTGGTGGTAGGTGAGAGAGGGTGCACTTCTTCCTATGGTAGGTAAGAGAGGGCGCATCACAGACTAGGAGGGCTGGAACTGAGCGGAAATAGGCTCCTGGGGATAGTAAACTAAGCACTAGGTACTGGGAGACACCATACTGATGACTGGAAGGCATGCACTTGCATGGATGCATGCAGAACTAACATAATGCTGGTAGGACTAGGATGGAGTATAGGAATATCCTAACAGTGCCCATAATATTCATGTAATTGTGCTCCGTCCCAACTATGCTCTGCAACTCCTCAACACTTGGACCATAGAAAGGCATGTTGAAGGCGTCCAATTTCTCCTCATTAATTAAACCCTGTCAGTCCAACTAGATCACATACTGAATATATTCAAACCTAATTATGAATATTATATTGAATTATATAATTTTACCTAGTTCACTATGTCTTGAAATGCAACTTCCAAGTGATGATCATTTCCAAACCTGATTTGTTCCTTTATGAGAGCTATGAGCATGCATCATCCAGGAATAATTTCTTCTTCTCTTGCTCCTAAGAATTCCACGAAGTCTTGTATGAATTGGTCGAGATAGGAATTCCCATCACCAACGTGCATTCCCATCACCAATGTGTTAGGAAATGTAGACACCAAAAAAAATTGTGATCATTCACTCGGAAAGGCATGTTGAAGGCGTCCAATTTCTCCTCATTAATTAAACCCTGTCAGTCCAACTAGATCACATACTGAATATATTCAAACCTAATTATGAATATTATATTGAATTATATAATTTTACCTAGTTCACTATGTCTTGAAATGCAACTTCCAAGTGATGATCATTTCCAAACCTGATTTGTTCCTTTATGAGAGCTATGAGCATGCATCATCCAGGAATAATTTCTTCTTCTCTTGCTCCTAATAATTCCACGAAGTCTTGTATGAATTGGTCGAGATAGGAATTCCCATCACCAACGTGCATTCCCATCACCAATGTGTTAGGAAATGTAGACACCAAAAAAAATTGTGATCATTCACTCGGGGCTTTCGCTCTTGTTGAAGTTGTTCCAGGTCTTCCATTCTTTAGAATTGGTGCAATATATCCTTATAATGATAACATGTGGTAACTACTGCTCAAAGAATGTCAAGTTTCATCCTAGTGTCCTCGCAAACTCAATGTTTTCTTGCTTGTATGCTCTCAGATGAATATTTCACGAAAACATATATAAAGGACAACAATAAAGTATTTTCTTGTAACCTTTTTGTGTTACAAGAGGGAGATTATCACAAGAGCATGAAAGGGGAATCGACATGTAGTATACAACTGAGTACCAAGTACAACAAATCAAAGAGGATGCCAAGAAAGTTGTCACCACACTATTTATATTTAGAATCCCCGAGATTAAGTTTATGCAAGAAAGGAGAAGTATAGATTTGTTAATTAGCTAATTGTTGCCTAAGGTAGGTAGGGCATTCATTCATTTACATGCATATTCATTTTCCATTAATGAAGCTTAATAAGCACAAAACTGTAATGCAACAAACTCAAAGCAATATATATATATATATATATATATATATATATATATATATATAGCTTGAAAGATCTATGTGTAAGCATGAGTTATGAGAGAAGGTTCTGAATAAAAAATAGTTGCTCCTATTGCATCAATATGTCCAAGGGAGCCATTAATTGATCTGTGTTGAAGGGAATGGCTCCAATCAGCAGTCTATTCGATCAGGGCGAAAGGAATCTAGATAGAATAGGGTGGGTGGTGCACTTTGGGATGCCACTACCAGGGTGGGAGGTATAGTACTGGTACCAATAGATCAGTGTATGATATAACCATCAATTGGAAGCACCCTTTCTTTCACCAACAATTAAATCTCTCATTCTGCCTCATCCCTGGAACATCTACTTCCTATTTATTTGGAAGGAGGGAGCAAGCTACATGTTTGCATGTCAAGCATTAAAATCTCCCACTGCCCTATTGGTATAAACATCTTCTTCTAATCTATTTATTTTTACTTATTTACTTTACCTTTCGATATTGACAGGAATCAAATCTCTTCCTCGAATTATGCCTTAAGTAAAACCCATATGGTGAAAATTGGTAGATATTACGAAAAAATTAATAGAAGAAGGATTAAGTTGGAATTAGTTGCTTGAAAACAAATGCATGTTTGTTTTTCTCGGTAAACCTAACGCAACTTCTGCGATCAGAAAACCTTATAGGAGAAATAAAACTTTGGGATACATTCTTGTATGAGATGGGTTTGAATGTGAGTCCTGGTTCATCTTGCCATTGCATTGAACCTAGCTGGTTTTGAGTGTGCTTTGCTAACATGAGCAAGCATAACCTACAATTTTCTTTGCAAAGAATACAAGGATTCGTGAACAGTACTCGAACTAAGAAACAAAATTAATAGGAAACTCATGATACAAAGTCCCTGCATTTCTCTACCATATGTTACAAATTCATTATGTCAACATATCTTAACGACTATTGTATCGCATGATAATTTGCAAAAGAGGTCATATAATTTGTGGAAACCATAATTAATTCATGACTTCCAATGCCAGATATTACATGAAGAGATATTAATACACCGGAAATTAGTTTTTTTTCAATATTTATAATTTTAATAGTTAATACAAACTTTCGTTAAAAAAACTATAACTTTAGAGTCAAATTATAATATGTTATACCAATATATTATAATATGTTAGAGTCAAATTATATTATTTTATAATATCTTCTTTGAGGCATTTGTGCCTACTGGCACAACCCCTATATGAAACATGTGAGGTGTTGCTTATATGAATTTATTGTTGTTATATATGAAAACAAAATGTGCATATAATAATTGGGTTTCTCGTTCTTTATTGGCCATCGTTTCGGTATACATTCCCTAATTATGGTTCCTATCTGGGGCTCAAGATATGGAGATCCTCTCTCTTTCCTGCAGGAATTTAGTTTGCATGTGTTCTATATAGTTAGAGAACTATGTTTCCTATGATAGAATTTACAAAATCTTGAAGTTAACCCAAAAATAATTATACTGTAATATTATCGAAAAAGCAAGTTACTCCGGTGTTTGCCATAATGGTTTTACGGGAGGTTTAATTTTCAATTGCTTTAGAAGGTGCTTTGTTTGCTTGTTACACCAAAATCTCATCATCATGAGTTATGTGTCCTCTATTTTCCATAATTCCTAAAGCACCTGGGCCAAATGACTAAAAGGAGAGTTGTTGTTGTTCCTTTTACCTTTTGTTGTCACCTCAACACACCCTGCTCGTTGACAAGGTGTGTCAAACCCTTGGTGACGCGCTTTGCACATTAACAGATCGTGTCAATGACGCTAGTTTCCTTTGCACAAGGTGCGTCACCCCTTAAAGACGCGAGTTGCCTATGTGCAAGGTGCGGCGTTGTTAGTTTAAAAGGAGAAAGAGAATATTTGAGCAGATTCTAGAATTCTTGGTTACGTGGGGGATTATACCTATGAACTAGGAAAGGTGGAATTCGATCCCCTTACCTTCTGGGATGATCCCTTGAGCTTCTCCCACAAATAATCAACCTCTCCTATCCTTTTAGGCCTATAAATACAAACCCCATCTCCATGGTTAGAAAGGAGGAAGATAGGACACTTAAATGCTAGTGAAATTCTGCTAGAATTACTTCCCTATCATCCACCAAGAGGCAAAAGCTTGGATCTTTGAGGCTAGGATCATTTGGAAGGAGTTACGACGTCAAATCTCGGTTGTAACCTTTCTCTATGTACTTCTTATAATTACATTAATGCAAATTCTTTCCATAAACATCTTGTTATTGTGAGATCTCTAGAATTGGATTCTTTGGATGCTAGTTTAGATTGATCCTTGTTTATATGCTATTAGTACTTGATTGTTTCCACTCGTTGTACAGTTTTTTGCAACTAGAGATATGAAGTTCAAGAGATATATCAAACAAGGAGATAGTACTGCGTTCACAAGGTGAGTTATTTTCTCATATCCTTCACAATTTGATCAATCTAGGAAAGTAATTTATATTGTGTACTTCTTTTGTTCTAGACACGAACCATTCGGACTAGGGAGATCGGTTACTGTACACATTAACGGATTGTCCGCAAACAAAATTGGCAACTCCGTTGGGGAATAGTATCCCATAATATTTGATCTGTTAGTAATTTTTTATTTCTTGGTTTTCTTCCAATAGCCTCTTAATTGCCTTATTTTCATTGGATTTGCTTATCAGAGAGTTACTGGGTGATCCATACTTTGATTGGGACATTTCGCTTAGCCATTTATCTTTTTGTTCTTGAGATTTTTTATTTTTTCAAATTTGAATTTCGCCCGACTCACCTGGGAAGCTTTGTTCCTGCGTCTCTATTACTCGGATGCACCTTTCCTTTGGGCAATGTGCATCACTGACACAATTTGTTTGTGATCAGCCTGTGTCACTGACGCACTTCCTGCATCTGCAAAGCGTGTCGCTGGGATTCCAACGCTATGGTATACACCTGCAGGGCCCGTCGCCCTACAAAAATTAGTGCATAGGGTCAAAAAATATCACAAATTGATTTTGGTTTGGTTTGCTGAGGTTTGTGTATTGTCCTTTACACCCACATTATCCCTCATACCCAATGTGCTTTATCCTTGGTCTATTTTTGGAATTTAGAGTTCGATTTGAGTCCTATTTATTCAAGCGGATGTTTCTCCAATCGTGGCCAATTTCAATCCCTCACGAGTACAACCAGTCTTGTGACTCCCTCTCATTTTATCTGATTTGTTCACTCTGACTTCTAAACCCTCCAAAAGTTAATTTGTTATGCTTTTTGCAAAATTTAGTGTGGAATTTGGTGTTGTCTTACGATTTTGGGTGATTAATTTCTTGAGAAATTCTATTTTCTTAACGATTGCAGTAGTAAGCAGTCTCTAGTATTCTGAATCAAGGTTTAATAAGTGGCATCATTCTCATATTTTTGGGTACATTAGAGTGGAAAATCAAAAAATTATTTATTATCTTCATTTCAAGTAGATTACTTGGGATTGTTGTGAAGAGTATTTCATGCTTTGCATAGTTGTTTAAGAAACTTTGAAAAAGCTCAAAAATTGTCAATGCTTGTGTTCACTTGGTTTCGAAAAGTTCATCTTCATTTCCTTGCCAAACATTAAGTGAATATATGCCTTCTCGAAGTGTTGTAAAAGCTAGTGAATGATCTCATATTTTTTATTTCCCTTTTTCACTTCTTTTAGTCTTTGTTTTCAAATTAGAGTTATTGCAATCGAAAGTGAAGTTCATCTTTTCATTTTGCTCATAGGTTTGCTTGGTTGAAAAGAAAAAAGAAAAAATATTGTTGATTTGGTGTGTAGTTTTTCTATTTTGTTGGATTAAACGAAAGAGTATTTTTTAGTCTTTTGGTTAAATTCGAAAAGAAAGTAAAAGGAGGTACTTTGTTCATTTGCTTTCGGAAAAGAAAAAGATTTCTCCTTACTTTAGTTAGTTTTCATTGAAAAGAAAAGCGAAAGACTTGCACTCCATTTATATTAATTGTGCATCTTGTTTACTTTGCAAGTCTACACTTCATGCATTCACCTAACCATACAAGATAAAATCAAGTGGTAGCCCAGGTTAAAATTGTATAAAAACTCGTGTAATAGGGTAGAGACGTGTTCTGGTGTCTTAAAACGTAGTAGCTGTCGTTATCTGCCTGCACTGCATCCTGGGGGCTTGATGTTCTTCCATGTACCAGTCGGTATATCGAACGGCCTTTCACGTACCTTCAGGTATATAGAAAGGTACTTCACATACTCAACAGTATATCAGAAGTCTCTTGTCATATGGTTGTGCATTAGACAGCACTACTACGGATTGGAGCTCCCACGTACCTTGAGTATATCAGGAGACCCCACTAGGATTCCTGAAACCATCTGAGTTAACCATTGGCCTTTTTGGTGTGGCAATACACCGAGAAAAGCACTCGAGGGGCTACTACACACGTACTGCCAGGTAGTTGGGTAATACGATCACGGGTACAGTCCTAATCCTCCCTGGTTAGTGCTCTGAAAAATTGGGCGAAGTATTATTGTTGAACCCTGTAGTATATCGCAATTTGCGATGCCTTGATAATACTGTGAGGTTCCATACTTTTGAATCCCACCTATCACATAAGTTTGCTTGTGGATGTATCTTGAGTAGGACTTGAAGTGTGTTTTTCTTTTTTGGAAAACTTTTAGGACAATCTTTACATTTGTCGCCCTGGTTGAGCAGCCCTTAAGAAGATCCTGCAAAATACTAAATTTTCCACCTGAATATCCCCTTATCTAGGAGGAGAAACCAAGGGTAAGCATGGATCAACCCACAACATATGAATCACGCAAAGAAGGAATTCCTACCCTTGAATCGGGAGTAAATTACTCTCCTCCTGCAAATCCACCCATCATTGATCCTACAGGACCTTTGTTGGTGGATTAACCTCCTGAGCATGACACATATTTTCATCACCCGCTTGAAGGTAACCCCAGAACTGTCGATTGGATTTTCTCTCAACCCCGAGACGACTCGATAGCGACTGCTTTTGGTCCAACTGCATCATTTTGGGGGACCTCCTTAGGTCATAATATTTTTTATTTTGGTTCCCTTCCAATGGTGGAAACTCCACCATGCCTGTTCCCTTCTCGATGGACTCCAAATGAGGAAATTCTTGCACCAGTCTATGAGACCATTGAAAATTTACACTAACTTGGTGAGCGAGTTAGGCGTCATAGTTTTCCTCCTCGACCCAATCCAGAGGTGCCAATCCATGAACAACATTCCCTTATACATTATTTTTCTTTCTCTTCACTAGGAATATCTACACCCATTATGACCACTTGTGAACTAGGCCAACTATCTTTTCCGTCTGTTACACCTCCAGATCATTCGACCGGTTCTACACCCCACTTGACCCCAACGACTGGAGGGAAACCTTGAGCTACTATCAACTTCATAACTGGAACACCATCTCCTCCTCAAAATTTGAGCGGGGGCTACCCTCTAATTAGTAGTCAACACATGATCATGGGTCAACCTATAGTTAGTGGTCAACATACTCCTACTGGGAATACTCCAATCGGTGGACAATCTTCAACCGGGGGGCAACCCCTAGTCAGTGGACAAAATCTAACTGGTAGGAAACATCCAGTTAGGGGACAAAGTGTAAGCGGAGGATATCCTTCATACATGAACTACAATATGGTTGTAAGTTCACTCCCAGTCATGGGACAACCTACTTGGGAACAACAAATGGGGGGATCATCTACTTGGACCCAACCCCCATGGGGGCATACATGCCTGGGTAATCATAATATCGTAATAGGTTAAAACTACCTAGGGAATCTTTTTCCTGGATTACCCTATCCCAAAAATATGAACACCCCATGGGGGCATCATAATGTTCCACCGACTAGACCTCTAGCTTGAGGACCCCCCTCCCCCACCCCCCCTCCACCACCTATCCCACCTCCACCTCCACCACCCGGAGGATACTCGTACTCTGGAGGAGGGCCCCCTTTAGGTCCACCTCCATATGGCCAACACTCCATGGGCGAACCTTATGATCATTCGATCCATGGTCCTACTGGTACTCAGATGCCTTATCAATATTACCAGTATCCACAGCTAAATCGACAGTTACCATTTATGGATACGTTAGATTTGTCGGATCTGTCACGTTTGACCAATGATCCCATCCAACATGGTATAAATTTGCCACCTATTCCTATGAAGCTACCATCGGACATACCTAAATTTGATGACAAACCCGATGAGGATCCTAAGAACCACGTAATGACATACCATTTGTGGTGCTCCTCCAATTCCTTAATGGATGATTCTATTTGTCTGAGGTTGTTTCAACGCACCCTCACTGGTACTGCTGCAAGGTGGTACATCGAGTTACCACCACACTCTTTCGCCGATTTTAGATCTTTCGATATGGCCTTTTTTACTCACTTTCAACTACCAATCCGCTATGAAACTGGCATGGATCTTTTGACATCCCTCTGACAATCAACCTCCCCTCACATTTCTAATCATATTCATGAGTGGAGAAGGAGACATCGCCTCATTAAAGCTCCCATTCTGGATCAACTACTCGTCGATTGGTTCACGAAGTCATTATTACCCATCATAGCTAAAGACGTTGCTATGGGAGGGGTCGTTATGGAAGAACAAGCCATCTCACATGATCAATACCTAGACCTCGTCTATTCTCAATCTGGCACATTATATGACATTATTCTTAATGCCCCATGTCCTACACACAACCCAACAAAACCTCTTAAAGGACCACATGTCGATGGCATCATTGGTTTCGTTCATACCCAGCCTACTACTCAATCAAGTGGATCACAAAACCACCTTGGTTCAGCTCCATCCTCATCACAGGCTGGAAAAAACACCAATCGCTCACCCAACCCTGCTTCCACTGTGGAGGTGAATTCAATTCAATCTACTTCACCTCAAAAATCCAATGGTAAGAAGAAGACCAAAGGAAAATCCAAGAAGTCTTCTAACCAATAGGAGCCCAAAACCAATCCCGATTCTAATGATACAAAAAAGAGAGGGAAGGTCAAATATCCTTGTTTACTGTGTGGTAATGATCACTTCACGAAAAAATTTCCACATCGTGAAGAAGTCCAAAATTTTCTCAAGGGAAACCCCACACCCGTAGTTTTAATAGACCCCTTCTCCACACAACAACAACAAATGGTTGCACAACCACCACCTCCTGTTCAAGGATAACTGTCCACAGTCGCTCATGTTCTCATGATGCGCATCGAAATGGTCAACTTATCTACCAGGTCATGTGCATACGTCTCTATTCTCGATTAGGAATCTAATGAAGGTAATACTAAAAAATCCTCCTCATCTACATCCAGTGCTCCTCCACTACAAGGTCCTTTGACCATAAAGAAACCTCTACCAGATACAATATTGCATACACCAAAGAGAACAATTTGAAAATCCATTTTCAACCCTAACACCCGGGCCGCTCAAAACTACAATATTGTAGAAGATCTCGCTCAGGCCCCTTGTGCTATGTCGACGCTTGAAGTATTACAAAATTGTCCCAATCAGCGTAAGACTCTGTTATTTTCTATAGGAGCAGTAGATCTCAATTCCTCCAACACTATTATGTTCAAATTAGAGTATTTCAAATCGAGGCTCAATCAAATGGACAAGTAGAGTCCATTAACAAGGTCTTGAAAACCATGATTCAGCGCATGGTGAGAACACACAAGTCAAATTGGCATGTGATGCTTTTTTCGTCCCTTTGGGCATATTGTACTTCCATCAAAACCACCACTGGTTTCACACCTTTCCAGTTGGTGTATGAACAAGAGGCAGTAATTCCTATTGAGTGCGAAATAATGTCTTCAATACTAGCCATTGAACTGTTACCGAACAAAACTGTCGAGGAAGAACAATTCTTACACTTCGCAAAACTTGACGAAACCCTCTACGATGCAGCTCTAGCTAACGAAGCACATAAGAAAAGCATCAAGGCCCAGTAGGATAAATCCGTAAAACCTTGTATCTTCAATGAAGGTGATTTGGTCCTCAATTACGACCAAACACATGATAAGCTGGGGGCAGGAAAAATTGAGTCCATGTGGCATGGCCCATATGTAGTAAAATGTGTTTTGGGAAAGGGAGATTGAGAGTTGGTTGACTATGACGAAATATCCTTAGGGAATCCCTGCAAGGGGCTCTACCTAAAGCGGTACTATGCTTAAGTTATCTTGCATTAGTACTTTGTATATATTGTACATGAGGTGTGTCTGTGTTTGGTGTGACACTTTCTTTTAGTGTGTAATTAGGATCTTATCTCAATTTTTGCTTATACCATGTTCTGCCTAGATGTGCAAATGGGAACCTGCTATGGATTCGCAAACGGCGCTAGCAGGCACACCCTGTAACCTACCTAGAAATTGAAACATTTTTATGTTGTGGGAAAACATTACTATAAGTTTTATTGTAAAGTTTTATATTATTGACCAAGGATGGTAGAGGATGACTGTAATTGAATAACATTATTATTTAATAAATTAAAATAGGAGACACTCATCCAAAGAGGATTATTGAAGAGTGTTCACTGACCCACTAGGGGGAATGAAACTATTGTAGAAGGCAATTGACAAGTGGTTACATCTGCCCTCACTTACTAGTTGTTGTAGGAGGCAAGCTCCCTAAAATTGTGGTCATGTTCCCCAAGGAAGGTGGAACTGAACAGGTGGCTCATTAAATGATTTTTAACTTACCCAAAGACCTAGGCATACATATAACCATTGAATGGGGCAAGAGGCTCACACACTTTTCCTTGTGATTTCCTGGAAACTGTTATGTTGAGCACACAAGAGGAATTCCATGAGGGGATGCTAGAATAAGTTGCAAAGTGAGACTGTTAAATTAATCTGTTGAGTTGCATAGAGTGATTTGTATGCAAGTCTTCATGATTGTTGAAGTACAAAGAGATTGTCACATGATTCTACACAAAATATTTGTGCTAGTGGTTCAATGAACAGGCTCGGGGGTCCTTAAAGCAAGTAATCTTGGCTGCTTTATGGAGATGGTTGGGAGGAACGATCTTCTTTGGGTGTTTGTCCACTCCTATAGTTTTGAACAGGTTCTACATTGTTCTAGTTTATTGAATTCTAAACTATTGTTATATTTTTGAAGAGTTATGAATATGCTAACTGAATAATTATTTTCTGATTGATTTGATTTGAAATTTCAGACTGATGAATATAACCCTTCTCTGTATTTTTCCTTTCACTTTCATGATGTACTCTAGTACAGAGAAGTCAGTTTAAGTAATAGATTTGAAAAGATTTCATTATCTTAATTAGAATGTTTAGCCCTATTGAATGTTAGATATAAATATCATTATAGAATGCATACTATAATAAATTATAGAACCAAATGTTTCCTAGAGACTATATTTGTGTTATTACAACATTCTCAAGTTCAAAAACAGTAGAGTTTAGTTGATGATCAAACATATTAAGATAGGATAGAGTATTATAGATAGAATGCTGCTCTCATTTAGTATATATATATATATATCCAATGTAATTATTGATTGTATTATAAATGGTAAACACAATTATAAACCCTAGATATTTCAAATGAGAATACATTACATGAATTTGATCCTATACTATCCTTTATACTAATATAAACATAAACTGCATAGATTACAGTCAAAAGATTTGTAATATCAACTAAATGGTTTCACAAATATTGGACAAACATATAAATAAATTATAATACAATCGATAACCTTATCATGATGTAAATCCGTGAGATGTAGAACAGTTGGTGGCGGGATATGGTTAAGACACCCCCTAAGCAGAAAGGTCGTCGGTTCTAATCTCGTGGATACCAAAAAATCCAACCATGTTAAGGGTTGGTGCGGTCCAGGCCAGGTGCGATCCCCGAGTGATTTTGACGGCTTAGATGCCCCTGGTTCGTGGTAACTTAGCCAAAGGAAAACTTGCTAGTCAAGGAGGTTCCACCACTTTGCCAACAAAAAAAAACCTTATCATGATGTACAGGATCGACATAGAGTTATACCATTAAACAATCATAAAACATTTAGCACAGAACTCTTATCTATTTCGAAAGAATACGAAATGGACTAATAGAAAGTAATATCATTGCTTTTATCAACAAGTTCAGTTAGGATCCGAGAAGTAAAATTGATATGAATATAGCATATAAGTATTATCTAAACAACGAAGCCAAAGATCTGATTTACAAATCATTTCAAATTGTACGGTAACTAAGAACCTTATCACAGCCAACACGCTCATTATAAAAACTAAAGTTATCGCAGACTCTATACAGATAATATAAAAACATTCAGGACAATAATCTAAGCCAGGGCGTAACACTAGTTAGGATTAAAAGCCCAGTCACAATACAAATGGTCGAGACCTGTTAAAAATATATATAACAATGTACAGTTTCAAATCCAACCCGGTTTAGGGTATGGTACATGGTTGAACCATGTTATAAATGAATTAATAACATCTCATAATACAAATCAAGGGTTCGAATCTCGCGAGAGCTCATCCCGTTATTATTTAATTACATCATATACAAACAGATAAATACTTGGAAGGGTTTAGAGTTTTAAACCCTGTTACAACCAAAACCTATCAACATATAAACAAGTTATAGAAACGGGATCAATCCCTTATCATTGTGTCGAGCCCTACGAGGGTTCCAATCTAAATTAATGCAAGGGTCAAACCCTACTAAACATTAATGTTATATTCTTTAACACATAATACTGTACGTGCCCAGTCTTAGGGCAATTATATAATTTCATCCTGAAAACAAAATTTAAATCATTGACAAACACGGTTTTCATTTCACACTTCCACCACAGCATTTACCAATAGAACAGTAGCAAGAATAGCATCGAAGCATTTATAAAAACAAAACATTATTCATCACAACAGAGCCATCATTGGTGACGTTTCATTAACCACATAACCATTGTAATTTTAAGGTTCATCCCAGAACCCTTCATATGAATTTACGAAGCTAGAATTAAAACAAACACATTCATCGAAAGTGTTATGGAAAAACCATTTATAACTATGCATTTAGTAAACCCTAAAGAATTTAAACAAGGATTTACACAACACAGACTTCAAATATTTCTGAGCTTAGTATTAATAAAATCGACGAAACCCCAATGGTGGTCAATAAGCCACAAACAGTTAAACTCTGCCATACGGCTCCACCTTAAGAACAGCCCAACCCTAAAATCAAACTAAATGATAGTTTACAACGACGAAAACTAGATACAAGTCAAGGATTTGACCAAACAAAACAACCAGAGTTACATTCCTTGCATTTTTATACGACCAATAGTGCTCCGGGATGGACCGAGACTTACCAGGGTAGTCTTAAACCCTATATCCCTTATATTTTATTCTTCTTCGTAATGCTGCAACCTCCATCCCCAAATCGTGTAGCACCTGTCAACACATACATTTGAATGTGGTTATACTTTGAAACCTTTCGCATGAAAACAGTGTAAAGAACAAACTAAAAGTTAGGTTGGGTGATGATATTACCTCAGCATTGGTATGGAAGCTCAATGCCACCTCTGTCAAGACTGGAATCAACGAAAGACCCTTCAGGATCGTGGTGGTCGAGATCCGAGAGCTCGGCTCTCCCAACATTGAAATGCAAATGCAAAACCCAGTGTGGTTTTAGGGTTTACAAAACCCACGTGGAGGCCATAGATTCAAGTCTTCGCGTGACTCTTTTAAAGTTCACTACTGTCACCCACCAGCATTCACATTTTTACCGACTGTCCTATAGTCTAGTGCATGTTATGTTGGTCATTGATTTTCCATTTCATAGTTCGCTCAAAACCTTGGAATTTAAGACTTATGCCATCAAAACCTTATACTTATGCTTCAAACATAGAGTTGTTGAAACTAGGATAATGCTATCACCTTGGCATTAAATCGAAGACAAGGAATAATTCATTCCTAGAAGGTTAGAGTCATGTTAAAACCCGTAATAAATCCCTTTTTTACAAACATTATGACCTCTTATAACTTTGACTTATAATATTAATAACTGAAGATAATCGCTTACCCGTAAACCTGGACAGGTGGAAAATTTATTTATGCATTAGTATTAATAGCTAAGTAAGCCTCCGGGCATAGCAAGAACCCCTTCCAGTCAAAAGAGGTTAAAACAGAGTGATAAAATATCATGAGCTAAGACATCTTCCTTACAACAATAGTAACGACACGAGTTTAACAATATCTTAAAGAATACATTTTGTCGTTATCTGACATTATGAACGTTGACATAATTGCAGTAAGGTATTGACTAATAATTAATTCATAACAAAAGAATGTAAGGACTAAAGATCGACAATTAATTATCAATAACGATACAAGCAATTCAATAAATGTGGCATAAGAGATACATTTTCATATGATATTGTTTTAAGAACAACAAAAATAAATGTCGATTTTATGATTATATAAATAGTATTAATAAACGCAGGATACTTTATACAATTGACTAGATGAGAATAATTCCACAAGTATAATTCTGGTTATTATAAGCAGTTATGCTATGAATAAAAATTTTTAATTTTTGTGAAATTTTGGGGATGTTACATGTGGTATCAGAGCGCAAGTTCAAACGCTAGACCTGAAAGTGGCTTAACTCGTGCATTCCGATAAAACAGAAAACACACAGTTATTGATTTTTGTTTTAAATTGTTTCTGTACAGAACATTCAATATCTAATTTCCGGGTAATGGACGGAGCAGAGGCATATGCTGAGGATGGATCCCATCATAATGAACAAAATAGTCATGAACGTGAAAATGTTAATGAGGAAAATATATACATGGAATTAAATGATAATTCATATGAACTTCTTTGAACTGTTAAAGATTTAAAAGTTGAAATAAAAATTGTTAAAGAAGAAAATGAAAGAATTCTGAAGGCACGAGAAGGACTAAATCAAATTTTACTAGATAAATGTTATAATGAGGGAAAAGATAAAACAACGGAATCTAAATCAGAATCTGGGACTATGTCTTATCAACATAAGGGTAAGAAGTTAAAATTCTCTAAAAATGAAAGTAATTCCTCTTCTGAAACTGATGTTAAAACACATAGAAAGAAACATAGGTATTCCAATGATAGCAGTGATAGCGACTGCAGTCCTAAAAAGAGGAAATACAAACCATACGAAGAAATCTCGAGAGAGTTCAAGAAAATAAAACCTCCAAAGTTTAATGGAGAGATAGAGAAAGGAGAAGAAGCCAAAGCATGGATGTCGGGAATGAAGAAATACTTCCAAATTTATAACTATTCCGACAGCATGAAAGCTAAGATGGCCATTTATAATCTAACTGGAAAAGCGGATATATGGTGGCAAGATATCAAAAGAGTAAAAATTCTTAAAGAAAAATATCTAACTTGGAGTACGTTTAAGGCAATGTTTAAAAAGAAATTTATGTCTGAACAATACTATGAAGAAAAGGCTAAAGAATTCTATGAGTTGAAGTTAGGTTCTATGAACATGAAAGAGTTAAACAGTAAATTTTTAAGTCTATTAAGGTATGTATTGTATATCATTGACGAAAATCTTAAAATACAATGATTTCTGAGTTGTTTGCCTTTCCACATCAAGGATAGAATCGAATATGATAACCCTAAGACTCTTAAAGAGGCTATGAGGAAGGCAAATTTCTGTTACGAACAGAACAGAAAGAGAGAAAGTGTGCCTAGCTGGAAAGTAAATATACCAAGTAATTTCAAACAAAGGAAGTAGAATTTTAAATATAACAGGAATGTTGGAAATAAAAATTCTCGAAATTTTCCTAACATAAATTCTCAAGGAACTAATTTTAAAAGCAATGCACAACAGAATTTTACAACTGCAAGAAACATAGACATGCCTAATAATTATGCTAAAATTAATGAACGAAAAGAACCTGTAAAATGCTTTGAATGTCAGGGACCACATTATGCAACAAACTGTCCTAACAGAAAAAGAACTGTCAGCAACATCCATACAGTGTAGGAAGAGAAAACAGTTGGTGACTTAGCGAGGGAAATGCCTAGGATCAATGCAGCCTTGGAGAATCGATAGGCTAATCATCAAACTTTAATGGTTGAAATAGAAAGTATGCTACAAAACAGACCTATCTCTATTTTAATTGACCTAGGTGCTAGTTTGAGTTATGTATCACATGGTATAGTAGAAAGCTGTAAATTGCAAGTGGAAAAGTTTGAAAAATCTTGGCTAGTTCAGTTAGCTACAGGAACCAAAAGGAAGGTAGTTAATTTTGTTAAAGATTGTGAATTGCTTATGAATTAGTTTAAGAATCGTGTAAAATTGAATGTATTACCGTTAGAATCTTATGATGTTTTAATCGGTATGGATTGGCTGGAAAAGCATAGGGTGGTTTTGAATTGTTTTGAAAATACATTTACATGCTCAAATGATAAAGGAGAAACTGTTGTAGTAAGAGGAGTGCCTAGAAAAGTTTCAATTAGACAGATTTCTGCATTGCAAATGAAAAAGGTTGTACGAAAAGGATGTAAAGTATTTGTTGTAAATGAAATTAATGATGAACACACAACTAAAGAAGATAAGTTAAAACTTGAAGATAAACCAATCCTAAGAGACTTTTCAGATGTATTCCAAGAATAAATTCCAGGATTACCTCCGAAAAGGGAATTGGATTTCACCATTAAGTTAGTACTTGGTGCGGTACCAAACTCAAAATCTCCTTACCGGATGAATATCCTAGAGCTTAACAAATCAAAATCATAGTTAAAAGAATTAATAGATAAAAATTACATAAGACCAAGTGTGTCTCCTTGGGGAGCACCTGTCATTTTCGTTAAAAAGAAAAACGGTACTTTGCGTTTATGCATAGACTACCGTCAATTAAATAAAATTATGATTAAAAATAGATATCCATTGCCCCGCATAGATGATCTGTTTGATCAAGAATGAGGAGCAACGATATTTTCGAAAATAGACTTGAGATCTGGATATCATCAATTCAAGATAAAAGACGAAGATATATTTAAAACTGCTTTTAGAACCCGTTACGGGCATTACGAATTCGTAGTTATGCCTTTTGGGCTAACTAACGCTCCAGCAGTTTTAATGTGCTTAATGAATAATGTCTTACATAAGTATTTGGATAAATTTGTAATTGTTTTCATTGGCGACATTCTAATCTATTTAAAGACTAAGGAAGAACATGATGAACACTTACGAATAATATTACAAGTCTTAAGAGAACATCAACTGTACGCTAAATTCAGTAAGTATGAATTTTTCAAAGATAAAATACAATATTTAGGTCATGTGATATCAAAGGATGGAATCTCAGTTGACCCAGATAAAATAAGAGAAATTAATGAATGGCTTGTCCCTAAAGATGTAACAGATGTGCGATTGTTCATGGGAATCACAGGTTACTATCGAAATTTTATTGAAGGATTCTCAAGAATCGCAAATCCCATAACCTCTTTACAGAAAAAGGGAAAGAAATTTGTTTGGAATCAAAAGTGTGAAGAAATTTTTAAAAAGCTAAAGGAACTGTTAACTACTACACCTATTCTAAAAATTGTAGATCCAAACAAGGACTTTGTTGTATGCACTGATGCATGCAATGATGGCCTTGGCGGAGTCTTAACACAAGAAGGTCAGGTAATAGCATATGAGTCATGAAAGCTAAAAATTCATGAAAATAATTATGCTACCTATGATTTAGAGTTGGTTGTCGTGATACATGCTTTAAAGATGTGGCGTCATCATCTAATCAGTAAAATATTTTCATTAATGATAGATAATAAAGGTCTAAAATATATGTTGGATCAACCGAATCTGAACGCAAAGCAAGCTAGGTGGTTAGCTTTCCTTAGCGAATATGATTTTGATATCCAACACATAAAAGGTAAATAAAATAAGGTGGCGGATGCCTTAAGCAGGAATGCAAAATTTAATTTTATGGCAACAGTCAATACTTCTAAAACAGATTTTGAAAATCAGTTTGAAGAAGGGATAAAATTGGATGAAAAATATCAAAATTTACAAGAAAAAGTTGCAGAAAATCATTCTGAAAATATACAAAAAGATTACAGTTTCAATGAAAAAGGTCTAATACTGTATAAAAATAGATTGTATGTACCAAATGTACCAGATTTAAATTGTTGATTTTAAATGAAGTACATAAAAGTCCTTATTCAGGACATCTGGGTTATCAAAAGATGATAACCAAGTTAAGGAAAGAATATTTTTGGCCAAATAGGAAAAATGAAGTGGCTGAATGCATCGCTAGGTGTATTGATTGTCGGCAAGTTAAGGCTGAGCATCAACACCCAAGTGGTTTGTTACAGCCATTACCAATTCCAAATTGGAAATGGGAGATTATCAGCATTGATTTTATAACTGGATTGCCTAAAAATCAAAAGCAAAATGATTCAATAATGGTAGTAGTAGATAAGCTTAGCAAAGCAACTCATTTTATACCTATTAAAACTACTTTTAAGGCTGCTAACATTGTTGATGTGTTTATGAAGCAAGTTTTCCATTTGCATGGAATTCCTAAGGTAATCATTTATGATCGAGATTCTAAATTTACTGGAAATTTCTGGAAGTCATTATTTAAAGGTTTGGATAATTTAAACTTCGACACGTTTTTTTATCTGCAAACGGATGGACAAACTGAAAGAGTTAATCAGATTCTAGAAGATACGTTAAGAATGTATGTTAAAGATCAGCCAACTAAATGGGAAAAATATCTGCATTTAGTTGAATTTGCTTATAATAATCACTATCAAGCTTCAACTAAACTTAGTCCTTTTGAAATTATGTATGGTATAAAGTGTAATACTCCCATCTCATGGAGTCATCCAGTTGGTAGATTGATGTTAGGACCTAAATTGTTGAAAAGGATGGAACTAACAGTGAAGCAAGTACAAAGCAATCTGAAAACTGCACAAGACAGACAAAAGAGTCATGCAAATCTGAAAAAATAAATAAATAAATAAATAAATAAAATAAATAAATAAAATAAAAAAATAATAAAATAATAATAAAATAATAATAAAAAAAAAATAAAAATAAAAAAAAATAAAAATTCCAAGTAGGTGAGCATGTTTTTGTCAAGGTAAAACCCAAGAAAAGCTCTCTTAAGCTGGGGAGTTGATGATTTAGATCATGTCGTTTTTCTTGATTGATTGCACTGTACGTAAAATATGTATGTGTTCGTGGGATGCTTAATCAGGGTCTGAACGAAACAGGATATTCTGTAATTAGGGTTTGCAGGGAAGGAATCTGAATCTAGCTGCTAGGGTTTGCAGTTTCGCCTGCTCGAATGGAGCCGCCGCCAGATCCTGGCCGCAACGGCCCGGAGGCTGGCCGTCTTATCATCCCCGACTTGTTCAAGGAACTGGTAGCTTCTCTTCCTGCCTCATCGAAAGTCTCAGCCCAACCCGAATCCAAGTTTGTCAAAAGAGCAGAGGTTCCAGAAGTGAAGCTCACCTCAACCGCCTCGAAATGCAAAGCCATTGCGCTAGCAGAAAAAGGATTGGTAGGACACTTCACGGGACTTTGGCCCTCCCCTCGCTCTATTGAATCCTGGCTCAGCAAAAATTGGTGACCTCTAATTCAAGGTGAGGTGCAGCAAATCTTCTGTGGGAAGGGGTTTTTTGTCTTCTACTTTGAGAAAAAGGAGGATCGAGATTTAATCTTTAGGAATGGGCCATATTTCATGGGGCCAAGGGGAATGTACCTTAATAAATGGGATCTTTCTTTCGACCCAGAAAAAGACATTCCAAGGGCAGTTCCCGTCTGGGTAAAACTGCCGCATCTCCCCCTACACTGTTGGAATGATGAAGATTTATGAGCCATAGGCAACTCGTTGGGGAAATACATCGACAAATCAGAGCCAAAACCCCCTATGTTCTCTTGTGCAAGAATATGTGTTGAAGTTGACCTGGAAAAGGGCCTCCCAGAAGCTATAGACTTAGCTATGGAAGGATGGAGCCACAGGCAAATAGTGGACTATGAGCAGATTCCCTTTAAATGCAAGGTCTGTCATGAATATGGGCATTTTGCGAGGCTATGCCCCAAAAGAAAAATCCCAGAAGTAGAAGAGACTCAAGGAGGAGAATGGAACAAAGTCTCAAAGAAAAAGGGGAACAAGAATAATGCAAGCGCAGTGAACAAACCCCCACCAAAAACCAAAGAGCACCCCAACAAATTTCAGATCCTGAGTAGTGAGGAAAATGAAGAAGAACAGGAGCAAGAAAAGCAACCCGAAGAACATCAGGGAGATCAGGATCAAATTGATATTGAGGATAAGAACCAAAACCCACCCTCCCCTCAGCATGCAGTGGATGGAATAGAGCCCTCATTAATCTCAGGAGGATCAGTAACAAGAGCCAAAGCAAAATTATTTCAAGAAGAAACCTCGGAGAGCAAAGAAGACGAACAAGAACCCATAGCCAAAAGAGGAAGAAGACTAAACAAAACTATCAGAGAACAAGAAGCAGCCAGAGAAAGGGCGGCGGCCAAGCAAACCAGTTTGGACCAGCATGTCAGAATAATATCTAGTGGAAAACAGATCCAGGAAGAAAGAAAGGATAGAGCAGGTCCTCTTCAAATCAAAAAATAATGAAAATAGTCTCTTGGAATTGTAGAGGATTAGGCGGGAAGCAAAAAGCAGAAGCAATAAAAAGAATAAAAAAAATGGAGAACATCTCAATCCTCACAATCCAGGAGACTAAAATGCAAAAGGAAGACTGCATCAGCATCATGAAGAAAGTATGGCCCAAAGGAAAAGGAATTGCAGTCAATGCAACAGGAGCATTTGGAGGACTCATATCCCTATGGGATGAAGGTAAGTATAAATGCCATTCATTTGAGACAAATCGACACTGGATCTTTACTGAGTTAGAAGATATTTCAAGTAACGATAGGTTTTGGATAGGAAATATTTATGGGCCGACCATGTATGGCCAAAAGGAACAGTTTTGGAACCAGCTAATAGACCTGCGGCCCATCCTAGCAAATATCCCTTGTGTCCTAGCAGGTGATTTCAATGTCACCATCTCAGCGTTGGAGAGTAAAGGTGGATCAAAAATCAGAGATCCATTTGGAGAAAGGATGGAATATCTACTTTCGGAATGGAATTTAATAGACATTAAGCCCAAGCATGGTGTCTACACTTGGAACAACAAGAGGATTGGCCCAAATCACATTGCTACTCGGTTGGACCGCTTCCTAATCAGCTCATCCTTTCTCCTCAACCCCAAAATCCCTGAATCCAAAATATTAGCCTCAGCCACCTCAGACCACAGGCCCATCTCCCTTTTCTTTTCCTCCCCAGGAAACCTCGTCCCCCTTCCCTCCAGGCTCAATCCGACTTGGCTAGAAAACCAAAATTGCATGGATGAAGTTGTCTCAATCTGGAAGCAATTCATTCCTGGATCCCCTGGCTACATATGGGAGACCAAAATAAAGTTAATCAAAAGAGCGCTGAAAACATGGGCAAAGCAAAATAGTCTAAAACCTGGAGAAGAACTTGATAAGCTTCAAAAGGAAATGGAACGACATCAAATTAAAATGGAGCAAAATACAGTCACAGTGGAAACGTTTAGAGAAGAAAAGAACCTTGATGAGGCAATTCAGAACATGGCCAGAAAAGAAGAAGAAGAATGGAGGCTTAGATCAAGATGTCTCTGGTTAAAGGCAGGAGACAGGAACACCAAATTCTTTCATGCTCAATGCAAGGAGAGATACAGGAAAAACAATATCCTGAGTCTCACAAGAGAGGATGGCCAAAAGATAGAAGGACAGGACAACATTCTCCAAGAAGCTAAAGCTTATTTCGAAAGGTTATATAATGAAAATGAGGAAGTCTCTAAAGAGGACTTAGATCAAATGAGCATGGAAATCCCTGCGCTTATTTCAGAATCTGACAATAAGAGATTAATGGATCAGATCACAGAAGAAGAAGTGAAAAAAGCAGTTTGGTCATTGCACCCAGAAAAGGCACCAGGCCCGGACGGACTCCCCATTCAATTCTATAGGAAATTCTGGTTTTGGCTCAAAAAAGACCTGGTCAGAATGCTCAACTGGACTAGGGGAAGAGCAAGAATTGGAGGGGCCACCAACTCCTCATTCATAGCTCTCATACCCAAGGAGAAACATCCCCTCTCCATATGAAGATTCCGCCCCATCTCACTTTGCAACTCCTCCTACAAAATTCTTACCAAAATCATAGCCAACAGAATTAAAAGGCTTCTTCCCAGAATCATATCCCCAAATCAAGGCGGATTCATGGCGGAACGACAAATCTATGACAATATCCTTCTTGTTCAAGAGGCAATACACTCGAGCATTCAAAGAAAAGACTCAGGTATGGCTATAAAATTGGATATGGAAAATGCTTTTGATAGAGTAAGGCATGAATTTCTCTTCACAGTAATGGCAAAATTTGGGTTTGGGAAAGACTTCATAGGATGGATCAAAGCTTGTATTGGTTCCCCTTGGATCGCCCCACTAGTTAACGGCAGACCTTCTCCCTTCTTCCGCCTGACTAGGGGGCTAAGGTAAGGTTGTCCCCTCTCCCCTAGCCTTTTTGTCATCATGGTGGACTCCCTGAGTAGAAAACTAAATAATCAGCAACTGAATGGTTCCCTCCCAGGCATAGTAATATCCACAAGCGTCCCTCCCATCAATCACGCGCAGTTTGCTGATGACACCATTTTTTTGGGAAGTGCCTCGTCCATCATTGCTTACAGATTCAAGTCAACCCTTGACCTCTTCCTTCATGCCTCCGGGGGGAAAACAAATAGCCAAAAATGCAATATTTACAGTTGGAACTGTCGAAACCTCCTTCTTAGAAATATAGCCCTCATCTTAGACTTCAAACCCTGCTTTGACTGGACATATTTCAAGTACTTAGGTATCCCTATCACTCATAAAAAAACCGCCTCAGCCTCCTGGCAGCCGATATTGGAAAAAATCAAGAATAAGATCAACTCCTAGGGATCACGCTGGCTCAACTTAGCTAGTAGAGTGACCTTGATTAAAGTAGTCATTTCTTCTCTTCCCATATACACTGGAGCCATTCTTCTAGCCCCCAAGACGGTTATGAATGATATATGCCTGGAAATCAGAAAATTCCTCTAGCAGGGAGGGAGATCTCAAGGCAAAATGTTCCACCTAGTCAATTGGAATACCGTCAAGGAAAACAGGAAAAGAGGAGGCTTGGGCATTCGGGATCCAGCGACGATGAGCAAAGCACTTGGAGCCAAAATTGTTTGGAGATTGGTATCAGGCCAAAAAGAGTGGTGGAAGGAGGCAATTAAGAAAAAATATACCAGAGGGTCAAGACAGAGATGTCTAAACAATATGAAGAAGAACACAGGTACTGCAATTTGGAAACTTATGCTCGCCTCAGCAGACATAATTAAAGACAATATGTATTGGGTTCCAGGGAATGGAAACAAAATTAATCTATGGACTGACAGCATAAATGGAGAGCAGCCTATAGGTGAGATTCAGGAAATCCAGAATGTCAAAATCTGGCTTCAAGATGCAGGAGTAATGAAGCTGGCGGATATGGCCACCTGGACACCCACAGGGAAATGGAAAGACTGGAAAAATATGAACCCTCCAGGTCATCTACTTGAAAGCTACAAAATTTTCACACAACTCTTGAATGGGAAATCCCCCTTAAGCATCAGATCCAAGGACACCAGAGGCTGGGGAAAAGCTGGAAATTACTCAGTCAAAGATGGTTATGCAATGCTCACCAGGAACAACAACCCCTCTCAAACAAAGTGGAAGAAAGTTTGGAATAGAGACAGCATTCCAAAGATAAACTACTTTTTTTGGATTCTTGCTCACAACAAGCAACTGACAGCCGACAATCTCAAGCAACGCGGTATTGAAGGCCCCTCTAGATGTCCACTGTGCCAAAATGCGGAGGAGAATGCACAACACCTTTTTCTGGAATGCACCTTTGCTAGACAGGTTTGGAATGTGGTCCTTGATCCTCTGACAATTTCATTTTCCTTCCCTAGACAGATGAAACAGATGTTGGAGGAATGGAATTACAGAGTCCAGGGAGGTCCAAAAAATAAACCTACTTTCTCAAGAATCTGGAAGCTTGTCCCCATGAATACATGCTGGCAAATATGGCTGGAAAGAAATAGAAGGATATTCGAAGACAAAAAAAGATCAGAGGTGAGCTTAGCAAACAAAGCAATAACCCTCATCTCTGTGTCACTAAATCCAAGGGAGTGGTACTTTGCGCCAAGGAAGTCTTAAGTTGGAACGAATTTCAATGGAGCCAAAGGTTCATTACGGTGAGTTCACTTCAGTCCAAAACCCCTCCAGTCTGTCATGAGTGGGAAATAAGAAAAGACAAAGAAACCTTTGGAAAATGGTGGAAGGAACAAGCAAGATTCACAATCTTCTTTGACGGGGCTTCAAAGGGGAACCCGGGGGCGGCAGGTGCGGGGGGGGTAATTTTTGACCCTGGAGGAAATAAATTAGTAGACTTGTCTTGGGGACTCGGCATCAGCACCAAAAACCAAGCAGAATGGCTTGCCTTGTACTACTCTCTAGAATTAGCGGCCACCCTTAACATGAATCGTCTTCAGGTTTTTGGGGACTCCAGGCATGTTATTCAAGCTATGAGCAATGGCAACCCCCTAAAGAACGACAAAAATCAGAGAATTCAAAAAAGAATTAAGCGTTTTGCTCTCCCAAAGGACACACTCTACTATCATGTGCTAAGGGATCATAATGGTATTGCTGACACATTGGCCAATGATGGAGTCAAGTTAGAAATGGGGCAAGCGACCCTAAACAAAGCTTTAATATAACATTTTTTACCTTAATGGAAACATGGTCTTGGCATTTTCCACTTTGGAAAAACTTAAGGCTTAATAGCCCAGATCTTTGTGGGGAAATTGGCTATAGTCCTCACCCTCTCCACCGCCATATGATGGCTCGGAAACCTCACATCACTCCACGTGCTCTCCTCGTGGTGAGTACAGTTCCCACGCCTGTGCATTTATCAACCCAGGCGATAGTAGGTGTTATTGTTTTCAATATGGATGGCCCTTCATTCCCAGCTCTCGGCCCGGCTCTGCAAAATCTCTGTCTCTCTCAGGAACCCACAGTGCTGTTAGAAGGCGGTTTTCTCCCGGCTGACTGCGAAATGGACGGCGTCAGGCAGGCGATAGTCACACTGAGTCGACTCACCTCCGACATCAAGGTTTACCTGTCGATAACTTATGTTGCAGTTTGCAACACAGAAAACAAAATTGATGAACTTGTTCTGGAAGATAAATACATTCATTCTAGGCTATCCTGCTTGGAATCGCGCATGGAGGATATTGATAGGAACATCATTGAATTAATGGGGAAGTTTGACAGTGTTAAAACAGACATCTCTGCTTTTGTCTACAAAACACAATGCAGCTGCGTACAGGAGGCCCCAACAGTAAATTTGGAAATGGCAGAGGCGGCTTCAGTTTATCAGCAGAACTACGGATAATGGCAGTCTCTTGTTTGCAGGTTCTCTCAGTTGTTTATTTTGAATGTTTTTTTGCCTTAAAATATGTAATCAGTTTGTGAGGGTTTGAGTTTTTAGGAAATCTGAAAGTGTAGAACTCCAGGGGACAAACACTATAAGCCTCTGCAATTTTCCTTCTTTTGATGCAGAGAGCTGGATTTTGTTTCTGTACTGAATGGCTGTGCACAGCCTTTGTTAATATAATCCTTTCACCTGTTTCTGTTTAAAAAAAAGCTGGGGAGTTGTGCTAAATTAGCACCCAGGTATTGTGGACCATTTGAAATATTATCAAGAGTTGGACCAGTGGCTTATCAGTTAGCCTTGCCACCTAATATGAAAATACATAATGTATTTCATATTTCTATTTTGAAAAAGTATGTACATGATGCTACTCATGTAATCGATTGGAATGACATACAAGTGGAACTAGAAGGAGATTTTCAGGTGGAACCGGATTGTAGCCTCGACAGGAGAGAAATTTTACTCTGGAATCGCACCATTGGATAGGCAAAGGTGCAATGGAATCACCTTAGTCCAGATGAATCAACTTGGGAATTGGAGAGTCATATGCGGGAAGCATATCCAATTCTGTTCCAGGAAGACTCTAATGATGATTAAACAACATCGAGGATGGTGTTGAACTTAAGAGGGGGTGTTTGTAACCTACCTAGAACTTGAAACATTTTTATGTTGTGGGAAAACATTACTTTAAGTTTTATTGTAAAGTTTTATATTATTGACCAAGGATAGTCAAGGATGGTCAAGGATGACTTTAATTGAATGATATTATTATTTAATAAATTAAAATAGGAGACACTCATCCAAAGAGGACTGTTGAAGACTGTTCACTGACCCACTAGAGGGAATGAAAATGTTGTAGAAGGCAATTAACAAGTGGCTGCATCTGCCCTCACTTACTAGCTGTTGCAGGAGGCAAGCTCCCTAAAATTGTGGTCATGTTCCCCAAGGAAGGTGGAACTGAGCAGGTGGCTCATTAAATGATTTTTAAATGACCCAAAGACCTAGGCAGACATATAACCATCGAATGGGGTAGGAGGCTCGCACACTTTTCCTTGTGATTTGCTGGAAACTATTATGTTGAGCACACAAGTGGAATTCCATTAGGGGATGCTAGAATGAGTTGCAGAGTGAGACTGTCAAATTAATCTGCTGAGTTGCAGAGAGTGATTTGTATGCAAGTCTCCATGATTGTTGAAGTACAAAGAGATTGTCACATGCTTCTACACAGAATCTTTGTCCTAGTGGTTCAGTGAACAGGCTCGGGGGTCCTTAAAGCAAGTAATCTTGGTTGCTTTCTGGAGACGGTTGGGAGGTACGATCTTCTTTGGGTGTTTGAATATGCTAATTGAATAATTATTTTCTGATTGATTTGATTTGAAATTCCAGACTGATGAATATAACCCTTCTTTGTATTTTTCCTTTCACTTTCATGATGTACTCTAGTACAGAGAAGTCAGTTTAAGTAATAGATTTGAAAAGATTTCATTATCTTAATTAGAATGTTTAGCCATATTGAATGTTAGATATAAATATCATTATAGAATGCATATTATAATAAATTATAGAACCAAATGTTTCCTAGAGACTATCTTTGTGTTCTTACAACATTCTCAAGTTCAAAAACAGTAGAGTTTAGTTGATGATCAAACATATTAAGATAGGATAGAGTATTATAGATATAATGTTGCTCTCATTTAGTGTGTGTGTGTATATATATATATATATATATATCCAATGTAATTATTGATCGTATTATAAACGGTAAACACAATTATAAACCCTAGATATTTCAAATGAGAATACATTACATGAATTTGATCCTATACTATCCTTTATACTAATATAAACATAAACTGCATAGATTACAGTCAAAATATTTGTAATATCAACTAAATGGTTTCACAAATATTGGACGAACATATAAATAAATTATAATACAGTCGATAACCTTATCATGATGTACAGGATCGACATAGAGTTATACCATTAAACAATCATAAAACATTTAGCACGGAACTCTTATCTATTTCAAAAGAATACGAAATGGACTAATAGAAAGTAATATCATTGCTTTTATCAACAAGTTCAGTTAGCATCCAAGAAGTAAAATTGATATGAATATAGCATATAAGTATTATCTAAACAACGAAGCCAAAGATCTGATTTACAAATCATTTCGAATTGTACAGTAACTAAGAACCTATTATCACAGCCGATAGGCTCATTATAAAAACTAAAGCTATCCCATACTCTATATAGATAATATAAAAACATTCAGGACAATAATCTAAGCCAGGGCGTAACACTAGCTAGGATTAAAAGCCTGGTCACAATACAAATGGTCGAGACCTGTTAAAAATATATATAACATTTATATAACAATGTACAGTTTCAAATCCAACCCAGTTTAGGGTATGGTACATGGTTGAACCATGTTATAAATGAATTAATAACATCTCATAATACAAATCAAGGGTTCGAGTCTCACGAGAGCTCATGCCAGTATTATTTAATTACATCATATACGAACAGATAAATACCTGGCAGGGTTTAGGGTTTTAAACCCTGTTACAACCAAAACCTATTAACATATAAACAAGTTACAGAAACGGGATCAATCCCTTATCATTGTGTCGAGCCCTGCTTGGGTTCCAATCTAAATTAATGCAAGGGTCAAACCCTGCTAAACATTAATGTTATATTCTTTAACACATAATATTGTATGTGCCCAGTCTTAGGGACATTATATAATTTCATCCCGAAAACAAAAGTTAAATCATTTACAAACAGGGTTTTCATTTCACACTTTCACCACAGCATTTAGCAATAGCAGAGTAGCAAGAATAGCATCGAAGCATTTATAAAAACAAAACATTATTCATCACAACAGAGACAGCATTGGCCACGTTTCATTAACCACAAAACCATTGTAATTTTAAGGTTCGGCCCAGAACCCTTCATATGAATTTACGAAGCTATAATTAAAATAAACACATTCATCGAAAGTGTTATGGAAAAACCATTTATAACTATGCATTTAGTAAACCCTAAAGAATTTAAACAAGGATTTACACAACACAGACTTTGAATATTTATGAGCTTAGTATTAATAAAACGGACGAAACTCCAATGGTGGTCAATAAGCCACAAACAGTTAAACTCTGCCATATGGCTCCACCTTAAGAACAACCCAACCCTAAAATCATACTAAATGATAGTTTACAACCGCGAAAACTAGATACAAGTCAAGGATTTGACCAAACAAAAACAACCAAAGTTACATTCCTTGCACTTTTACATGACCAAGAGTGCTCAGGGATGGATCGAGACTTACCAGGGTAGTCTTAAACCCTGGATCCCTTATATTTTATTCTTCTTCGTAATGCTACAACCTCCATCCCCAAATCGTCTAGCACCTGTCAACACATACATTTGAATGCGGTTATACTTTGAAAACTTTCGCATGAAAACAATGTAAAGAACAAACTAAAAGTTAGGTTGGGTGATGATATTACCTCAGCGTTGGTATGGAATCTCAACGCCACCTCTGTCAAGACTGGAATCAACGAAACACCCTTCAGGCTCGTGTTGGTCGAGACCCGAGATATCGACTCTCCCAACAGTGAAAAACACATTGAAATGCAAATACAAAACCCATCAAGGTTTTAGGGTTTACCGAACCCACGAGGAGGCCATAGATTCAAGTCTTCGCGTGACTCTTTTAAAGTTCGCTACTGTCACCCACCAGCATTCACATTTTTACCCACTGTCCTATAGTCCGGTGCATGTTATGTTGGTCGTTGATTTTCCATTTCATAATGCGCTCAAAACCTTTGAATTTAAGACTTATGCCATCGAAACCTTATACTTATGCTTCAAACATAGAGTTGTTGAAACTAGGATAATGCTATCACCTTGGCATTAAATCGAGGACAAGGAATAATTCATTCCTAGAAGGTTAGAGTCATGTTAAAACCCTTAATAAATCCCTTGTTTACAAACATTATGACCTCTTATAACTTCGACTTATAATATTAATAACTGAAGATAATCGCTTACCTGTAAACCTGGATAGGTGGAAAATTTATTTATGCATTAGGATTAATAGCTAAGTAAGCCTCGGGGCATCGCAAGAACCCCTTCCAGTCAAAAGAGGTTAAAACAGAGTGGTAAAATATCATGAGTTGAGACATCTTCCTTACAACAATAGTAACGACACGATTTTAACAATATCTTAAAGAATACATTTTGTTGTTATCCAACATTATGAACGTCGACATAATTCCAGTAAGATATTGACTAATAATTAATTCATAACAAAAGAACGTAAGGACTAAAGACCGACAATTAAATATCAATGACGATACAAGCAATTCAATAAATGTGGCATAAGAGATACATTGTCATATGATAATGTTTTAAGAACAACAAAAATAAATGTCGATTTTATGATTATATAAATAGTATTAATAAACGCATAATACTTTATACAATTAACCGGATGAGAAGAATTTCGCAAGTATAATTCTAGTTATTATAAGCAGTAACACTATGAATAAAAAATTTTAATTTTTGTGAAATTTTGGAGATGTTACACACCTACAGCCTCGCCTCAGCAGCATGGGTACTATATTGCCCTGTCGGTGAACTGGTAATCTCAGTAGGAACTTGCCTAGGTCCTGCGATTAATAACGTCGTTGAATATCACGCAAGGATTGGATTATTGACCCACGCCTTTTCCCTTGGTGTGGACCACGTTGAATCTACCTAAATTCTCAACTAACGGTCTCTCATTTGAACTGTGTCTACGCTATTCGTGACCCTACATTACTTCGCTCGCTCTGATGGGTACACCTCTTGGAAAGGTCTTTTGAGTCCATTCAATACCTACACATTCTAAGAAGTATGAACATGGTTGCCGATGCATCGGCTAATTTGTATCAGATTGGCATATTACACATTCATAAACATTTTATCAAGGATGCATAAATCAACATAACATGTAAACTATTCATAGTGTATAGGCAAGCATGCATAAGATCCAAATCCATCATGTTTGGAAAAATGTTGTACAAAAAGGTATTGATACACAAAAATATGAAGCTCATAAGCTTTCAATAGGTCACATGTACAAAATCTGAAGCCTATGGTATTTAGTACATCATCATATATACAGCATATCCCTGAGTATTCTCATGGTAGCATATAATGGCCCTAGCCACTCGACGGAGTAACCGACCAAAACGTCCTGAGACTCCAGTTGTCCTACATTGGTAGTGTCGAGGAAGACCATCTATGGAAATGTCTGGGATATCAGCGATCAACCGCTGGAGGTTCTCCTCTAGTTCATCAAGATCCTCCACTGCCTCCTGATGGAATGCTGCCATATCCCGAACTACTCCTCGCCTCTCGATCAATATATGGGCCAATATCTATATAAGCAAGATATGACATATCAGTACTACAAAAAAAATGAAAAATCATAAAATACATAAAAACAAAAGAGTCTCTTTCTTACCAATCTCTCCCCATTGCTCTCCATCTAGAAGAGCTAAATCAGGATCTCCTCTGAAATCTGCACCTGCATAAGAATAATCCTCAACCATGAGGAGTTGCCTGGGTAACCACCTGAAGAAGGTCGACTCATATGTGATCATAGGCCCACCACACCATGGAGGGCCATCACCTCAGCCCACCTTTGCGTGCGCAGATCTCGTGGATAGAGATCACTGAGCTCAACCTGTGGACGAAGAAGTGGAACCCTTTCCAAGGAGAAAGAGACCACGATGGAACCATATCCAAACTGTTTCAACTCCCCTCTATGGCACTTAGTTAGTTGATCTTTTAGGTTTGTGAGGAGCCCCTCACACCAGTTGAACACAGTGGACGCCATACACTCGATGTCATATAGCATATGGGCCTTGGTGGCCTGATGCGGGGCTCTATTGCTCGCCACATGCTCGATGGTAAATAGCACATTCCTCAAAGCGCAATCCCATACATTTTTTATGGGAATTTTCCCACCTAACATCTGCGTGCCCAGAGTACAAAACTGTGCGATAATGTCCACAGTGGACCGGTCACTACCCTTGGGTCTGGATAGTGATACCGGGGCCCCACGCCTCGACAATCCTGTCAAAAAGTATATGTCCTCAACATCCAAAGTGAGGATATGAGCCCCTACTCTGAAATACAGTTGATCCGGATCCCATAATCGAATCAAATAGTCTAACAACTATATATGGGCCCTCATTCCTTGGACATGGAATAATTTAAGCAATCCACACCCCCTCAAAGCATTGACGGAGTGAGGATCATTTACGGCTTGTACAGCCTCTTATTCATGCTCACGCTCTTTCTACTGCACCATTTTGATGGCTAAACCTTGCACAAACACCAAAATAAGAGGCTTTAGATCATTTCCATCGCTTCATAATTTGATTTTTGGCCCCCATTCCCAATTGTGTGGGTCGAATTGCATCGATGCACCCCGTCTTTGCAGACAGGGTGTCAACGACGTGATTTTCCCATAGGGAAAGCGTGCTACTATTGAGTGACCCACTTCTTGAAAGGGGAAAGCGCGTCACCCAGGGCACGCATTTCCCCCTTTTGAATGAGTCCAAAAACCCCCAAAAATTTGCATTAAAAACAAAAAATTAACCATCAAAACAAAGATACTGAGGTCTAGAATTACCTAGAACTGACAGGAGGTTGAATGGCTGATTGAGGCTTCCATAATCATCGTCGAGAGATCGAGCTCCAAAGAGGTTTTTTCTTCACTATTCAACTTGGTAAAAATGAAATGGTGAATCATTTTTACTATTCACCCCTTTTTATATAAAAACAAAATATTCCTTTTTTTATTTTTTGTTATTTCATGGGTTGTTTACTATAGTTGATCTCATTTTTACATTTTAAAAACCTTATGATGGATCCTAACTTGGTTCCTGGAGCTTGCAAATAGAGGAAAGTGGTATTTTCACTATGTTGGTAACCATCATTGACTTTTCATACTCCTTATCAAGGGTGAAAATATCTTTGAGTGTTTTTTTTCTATCGTTATCATGCTCGTTAAAACTAAGCATTAAAGGTATCAAGCTGAGTCTTTGTTTCTTCTCATGCTCGTAAATACATGAGATAAGTCTCCGTGTTATCTTTTATCTCTTTTTCAAGCTTGTAAAAATCCCATGAAAAAAGAACCCCCCAGGAGTCCTTCTTTAAGCTCTTTTCAGACTCTCTAAATAAGAAAAGATCGCCAAGTGAACTTGATTCTTTCATGCTTGTAAAAGTATTAGAAAGGGCGTCTTTCTGGTGATAGTTTGCCCCTTTTTCAGACCAGCGAGACTATTTACGAAAAAGGAGCACTCTATTTAATCATGACTAGAAGAGTTATTTCTCACATTGTTTTATCCTTTTTTGGATGAGGAGACTAAAATTCATGAAAAAAGTACTTACCGGAGTCTTCTTTAGTCCTTTCAGACTCTCTAAACATGAAATTATGTCGAGTTTACCTTCTTTGGACTCGTTAAAATCTACAATTGAAGGGCCCTTTTAAGGGACAAACCCCTCCTATCTCAGGTTCGTAAAACATGTGAGATTGGACTCGTCCTAAGGTTGAGCTATACCGAGCATCTATTACCCTCCTCAAGCTCATAAGTAAACAAAGAGGTACTCATCAATCATGATGGGGAATAAGGAAAGAGTTTGAATTTACTTGTAGTAATGGCAGTATGTAGTCGCTCTTGAACATGGCACTCATTTGCATTTCATTCGAATTGCTTGGATAATCTGCTTGTCCTCAAGTCTCACCAATTCCATGAGTCGCTTTACTCCTTTGGGTCATTCGAAGAAAGCATCGATAATTAGTTGCACTAGGTCTCAATGTTAGTCTCATCATGTCAATGCTTCCAATTCATGTCATTCCTTGTTCAAGAGAAGTCTATTGATCGAGTCAATATTTGCAATCATTATACCTTCCATTATGTCGGTCACCCCCGAGTTAGTCTCACACATCACTCTATAGTCCGATCTACTCCAAAACATCTTCGATCTTGCTTTGTGTCGATGATGGGGGAAACACCATGGCCCTCCTTCAACGAGTTTATCCTTGTCGACTTCAACACATCATCCAAGGATTGAACCTAGAAACTAGTTAAGTACCTTGGGACTATATCCCTTAATGGCAGGTTAGCTCGCTTTCAACAGTAAGTTCACATCATTGACTTCTGATTGAAATATTCCACTGAATGTTTGACCTCAACTCATTTTGATTCACATTCGGAGGTATGTACTATGATACCTTGGGGATAATTGAGATCAATGATGATTTCCCTCGTACTTGTTAATGATTTACATCAATGACTGGTAATCAAGTGGTTTCTACCATGTTCGTTGCGGGTTCAGTTTGAAGACCCTGGGTTAACTTATGTATCTTACCTAGGCTGTGATGGAGGTTATTTTTTGAGTCATATCACACAGATCCACTCTTGTATTGGTCGTGGCTGTGTAATTATCTCGTCATGGATCTACGCTTGTGTCTAATAGCCATGATTGTGTTCAGTCAGTCGATACTACCATGGATTTGCAATGTATTGGTCGACGACCATGTCATGAGTCATTTGAGACATATATCTCAGAGTCTGTTATACTATAGGAGTCTTTGTTCGTCACTCCAACTGATGGTCCTTGCCTCACATTCTCATATTTGAAAGCATATCACCTACCCTATTTCGCTAGCTTCATGCTTTGGGGGGCATTCTATTACACCAAAATCTCGTCATAAAGAGTTATGTGTCCTTTATTTTCCATAATTCCTAAATCACTTGGGCCAAATTATTGAAAGGAGAGTTGTTGTTGTTCTTTTTAGATTTTGTTGTCACCCCGACACGCCCTGCTTGTTGACAAGGTGCGTCATACCCTTGGTGACGCGTTCTGCACATTAATAGAGCACGTTAATGACATTGGTTTCCTTTGCACAAGGTGCATCACCCCTTAAAGACGTAAGTTTCCTGTGTGCAAGGTGTGGCATTGTTAGTTTAAAAGGAGAAAGAGAAGCTTCGAGCGACTTCTAGAATCCTTGGTTACATGGGGGCTTATCCCTATGAACTAGGAAAGGTGGAATTCGATCCCCTTACCTTCTGGGATGATACTTTGATCTTCTCCCACAAATCCTCAACCTCTCCTATCCCTTTAGGCCTATAAATACAAACCCCCTCTCCATGGTTAGTAAGGAGGAAGATAGAGCACTTAAATGCTGGTGAAATTCTGCTAGAATGGCTTCCCTTCCATCCATCAAGAGGCAAAATCTTGGATATTTGAGGCTAGGATAATTTGGAAGGAGTTACAACATCAAAGCTCAGTTGTAACCTCTCTATATGTACTTATTATAATTACATTAATGCAGATTATTTCCATAAACATCTTGTTATTGTGAGATCTTTAGAATTGGCTTCTTTGACTGCTAGTTTAGATTGATCATTGTTTATATGCTATTAGTACTTGCTTGTTTCCACTCGTTGTACATGGTTTTGCAGCTAGAGATCTGAAGATCAAGAGCTATATCAAGCAAGGAGATAGTACTGCATTCACAAGGTGAGTTATCTTCTCATATCCTTCGCATTTGATCAATCTAGGAAAGTAATTTGTATTGTGTACTTATTTTGTTCTAGATACTAACCATTCAGACTAGGGATATCGATCAGTGTCCGCACTGACGGATTGTCCGTAAACATTGCTACCAAAAATGTGTAATATAGGTATATAACGACCTACTCAAACACGTTAAAATTTAAATAAAATTACTTACAAATGTTGGTTAGAAGAAATTATTTAACTCGGATGTAGAAAGAAAAGTGAATTCAAAAAATGATATATGGAGTGCACTCCGAATAGATACTGGTGTTTGTTGGAGTGTCAAAGATCAAAATGCATACCACAATGCTAACTATGTTATTGGTGTTTGCTAGAGTGTCAAAGCTCAAAATGCATACCACAATGCTTACTATGTTATCAATAGGGAAGTTAATTATTTATCAGCATAAGTAAAACAATTTGGAATCTGCAGTTGTCACACTAATAATAGAAGTCAATTGCTATCTCTTTACACTTTTGTCACCATGGTGTGCATCTTTATGGCACGACATCCCACATTTGGGTCCATCCACAATATTCCTTGCTCCATGCCCAATCCCCTCGTTGACGACCAACAGCAACAGGCCTCCTCCACCCTCGCCTTCCTGTCACCCCCTTCCTGCCCATTCTTTTCCTCGGAGTCTGAAGGCCAATTAGAATCATTTCGCTATGAGTTGGGTGCCACAGATGAAGCCCACACTCGAGAGGCTCTTCAATAGTTTTCCACTAGATGTATCGAAACATTATTCAATAGTGCTCTACCTGTTCATCGGAGCACTATTCAATAGTGCCCTGCTCATTATAATCTCCATGTTCACGAAATTCGTTGTCGATAATAAATTCAAAGATGAATTCCATTGTACTACCCATGCATACATCATTAGAGGGCCCACGAGAGAATAACAGTGCTTCGACCATGTGTCAATCTACAGATTTCTTGGGGAGGCAAAGGAGAACGAGTCGGACACTCTTAAATAGTCCTTCAATTTTACCTTTTTCCCATGGCAGGGAATTTGCTGCAACGCGGTTTTTTTCCTTGTGATTATTAGTGAATGATATTATCTAAGTGTTTTCTTATTATAATGGATTTATTAATATTTCAATAATTTTTATTGAATGACCATGAAGTGCATCTTAAATACATTATTTGGACCAACCCTTGGTATGATAAAGAGTGCAAGCATGCTAGAAAAACCATTAGGGATGCTTCTAATGAGTCCTTAAAAAGCAGCAAGATCTATAGGTACAAATATCTAATTAAAATGAAAAAAAATGTGTTATATAAATAGAAAGCAAGATAATCTTGTGTGCCTCTCTACGATAGATCGTAAGAAATTCCTTAGGCAACTTCTAATTCATAAAGCTAAATAAAACAATCTAAGTCCCTTGAGGAACTAGAATTCCTACCTTAAAAATATCTATGAATCCCCTGACGTCGTGGACAACATTCAAACCCTTTCTACAGAGGAATAATTTTTCTCTTTAGAAGACATAGAGTTTGGGGTTAAGCGACTCACAAAAGGGAAATATAAGGACATGGAATGATACCAAGGAGAAATCTAAAAAAATGGTTAGCCTATCCTCATCCCTCACATCTGCAAGCTCTTTAATTTAGCAATCCCCATCCCTCGCATCCCTCATCCCTCACATCCTCATCCCTATACTGAAAGCCCAATTATCCTATTTTTAAAATTGGAGATAAAAGCAATCCATCTAATTGTAGGAACATTATGATTAGCCCTCTTTTAGCCAAATTATATGGAATTATTTTGGAAAAGAAGATCACCATATGCCTAGAAATTCAAGAAAGAAAAAACTAAAGGCTAGGCAAATTTTCTAGGCTATCAATGAATTGTGGACCACCTTTTTACTCTTAGGACCATTGTTGAGGAGTGCTACAATAACAAAACCAATCTTCTATGTTGCTTTGTTGACTTTAGAAAATCATTTTACACAATGCCCAAAACCAACCTTTGGAATATATTAGAAGAGCTAAAAGTGCCTTTCAAGTTGACAACTAATGCAACAAGGTTGTACGAGAAGGTTATTGTTAAGTTTAGGAACTTCGAGTGTCGGTCAGAATAAATTAATTATAATATAGGAGTTAAGCAAGGTTGTGCCTATCCCCTACCATTTTTGGTATTTACATTGACAAGCTAGATGGTTGTTTGGAAGAGGCATGTTGTGTTGGCACTACTTTGGTGGGTATAGTCATCTTCCTTCTTCTCTATGTTGATGATCTTGTTATTATGTCAAGAAGTCCATATGATCTCGACAAGCAACAAAAAATTCTTAAGTATTCTTGCTTTAGTATGGGTATGTTTGTTAACAACTAACAAAACATGAAGGTTATGATAATCAAATCTCAAAAGGTTACTTATGATAATTTCATGTATGTCAACAACAACTTGGAGGAAGTGACTATATACAACTATCTTAGAATCGATCTTCATCGTTTAAGATTAACTGGAACCATAACATTGAGAAAATGATTAATGGAGGGTAGAAAGCTTATTATGGACTTGAAAACACTTGTAAATCAACAAACCTTTGGCTTTGGGATAGGAAGAAACTCCTCTTTGAGACTTTCGTCACCCCTACTATCTTATATGGATGTGAAGTTTGAGGCTACAACATCTCTAGAGAATCATGAAGAAGGATAGATCAAACCCAAAATCTCTTTATAGCATGTAACCTCAAAATTAAAATCAATACACCATATCCTATCCTCCTCATAGAAGCGAGTCTCTCCCCGATTGAGAGCATGGCTATGACTAGGTACCTAATGTACAAGAACAAAATAAAAAACATGGGAGACAAGAGGCTTCCTAAGATTGCTTCATATTTAGTAAAAACCACCTATGACTTAAGGGAGGTTGGAATAAAGATTCCAAGTCTTGCCTAAATCATTGGGAGTTGAGGAAGAGGTCACTTTGCAGAATAGTGATAATATTAAAAGTATTATTACTTCTAAATTTATGGAGAAGATGTTGTGTGACAAATAGTTAGAGGATACGATAAAATTAAGATATTATAAGGAGGTGATCAACCCTAATCTAGAAGATAAAAAATATCTCTATGTTTTAACATGCGTAAAGAAGAAAAACAACATTGCTAAAATAAGAACAAACTACGATGAGAGCCATAGTGAAATGAGGAACTGGGCAATTCCTAAAACGTCATGGGATGAAAGAATTTGTCATCTTTGTGACACCAAGTGGGTTGAAGATGAAAATTACTTTCTCATAGAATGTCCCACGGACACCCACATTAGAGCATAATTTCAATATATTTGTTACAATAGTGACCTTCCTAACCTTTTAATTCATCACAACTATGGTGATTTAGGAATGCTTCTCTTAAAGCTTTTTCAACAGAATAATAAAATTATAAAGAAAACCCAGTGACTCTTACCTTGTTAAGGCCCGATAGACCAAAGTTGGTCTCTGTGGACATTAATAACTATCGTCTTCGTCATCATCATCATCATTTTAGTTTTTCATCCCTTTCATTTTGTTAGATACACATTTAAATACTATTTTTAATTTATTTTTCAATAGTTTTATATTGTTTGGTGTTGTAAAGAAAACTATAAATTATGTGTTTTTTTCTCACCCAACTCTAGAAGTCACCATCCTATTATTACTCTTCTTGTTGATTTACCATTTAATAAACTTTAATATTAAAAATTTATAATAAAATTAGGTGAATATATCATTTCCTATGATAATAAATGTAATATGAAATATAATTAACTAAGTTATTATAGGGCTAAATGTTGGATTGGCTACAATGGATGGTCTGCGAAACCCTAATTGGGGTTTTATCCTTGCAACCTTGTGAGCTTGGTTTCTGTCACCTAGTGGTTCATGGAGTTCAACCCTTGGGTTTTCGAGGGCCTAGTACCAACCATGTAAAAAAGTGAGAACTGAGGTTGTTATTTTTGGGTTTCGTTAGGGCCATCACAACTGCAATTTTGGTGGGGTTAGTTTTCAAGTTTTGCCTATATGGAATATTACAAGTCAGACTTTTTGGAGGCTGAGGTGGATCCCTCCAGAAATGTATGTAAGGAATATAGGGATAAGAGGGATTGTGGCCACAAGTTTTATTCATTAGTTTCAGATGTGGACTATTGTGTTTGTTCTTTGTCATCTAACAGATTCTGGACAAATGGCAGACACCCTTGTCAGTCGTTTGATGAGTCATATAAATTTTCTATCCATCATTCCTTTATGGACTATGCTAAGGCTTCAAGAAATAATACATTTCATCGGTGGTCTAACAAGGTGCCGGTTTCTTCACCAAATGGATATTTTCTCCTACCGATGGTAAGGGTCACAATTCGTTTGCTCCTTTCCCTGTATTTTCTCTAAAATTTGGTTCTCCTATTGCTTTCCGTCGAAGAAGGATGCTTCTCATGATGGGAAGATGAAGATTGATGTATGCTTGGCGAAGAGCTTAGCTAAGCCAATTGTGGATGGTGGTTCAAAGGATTCTAGATCTTGCTCATTTGGTCACAAGGGTTTGATTGGTGCTCATGTCAAAGCTCGTCGAGCTAAAAAAACTCTTAATGCTCAAGTGGAACCTATTCACATGGTTCTTGGGAAAGATGTTTACATGGATATAGTCGGTATTTTATCAAAGCAGGATTTAGTGGGTTGGCTACAGTATATATCCCTGTCATGATTGGAACTATTGAATGGCTGAAAGAAAAGTGGAAACCACTTGTTGGATATTGTCCAAAGGCTAGTATATTAGTCAATGGATGCTTTTGTTTTCATTTTATCGCGGATGACCATGCAACCTTTATCTTGAGCAAGATATGGGTTTTCGGTCGATGTTCTTTGGTCCTTGATTGATGGTATCCATCATTAAACCTATTAAAAGCACGGTTGGTTAAAGGGCACCTTTGGAACTTCTGACATTTCCCCTATAGCTTTAGACTCGGCCTATTTTTGAATATGTGGCAAATTTGGTTAGGCATTTTATTTTCATGGAAGATAGTAAGATTTATGGTGTTGATAAGAGAATGAAATCCATTCTGGTGGAGTTTGAGATATCAAATGGCTTACCTACATAAATTCAAATCACTTGGGGAGATTTCCAATTTTTTCAAAGAATTTATTGCCTCAAGGTGTCATTTCATTGATATTTATGTTGAAAAACTGGACATTTGCAGGATAATTGTCTGGGTTTGTTTATGGATGATTCAGAGTCAGAGGAATCCATGCCTATTGAGGTATATTTTAATTGGGAGTCTGATGAAGACTATACTAAAGATGACTACAATTTCTGAAGAAAAGTTGAAGCCTCCGAAGACCAGCTCAACAACAAATTTCCCTGCAAACTTTCTAAGTAAGTTAAAATCCTTCTTCCTCATGTTATTCAACTCCATGTCTAAATAAGAGGTGGATTTTATAAATGAGGTAGAAAAAAGGAAATAATAATAGTTTGGGGAAATTTGGGTTTGATGAACAGTTGTGTCCATCTTCTAATTCAAAGAAACATGTTAATTTGGGGGTTTGGAAAGACAAGGGTTTGTCTGTTGGGAAGGGTAATATTGAACATCTTTCTAAATTGATTATGGTATATTAACCTTCATACATGGGTTTTGTAAATTCTAAAAAAATATGACTATGCTGGTGGATGTGATGCTAGCCAATTTCCCTATAGATCCCCATGTGGTCAGCTCGACTATGTTAGATTCTAATGTAGAGCTGAATTATATCCCTTCTCTATCACATTTTGATAGAGCCTCGTAGTCCTCCTCTGTCATTTATGGGGTTTTTAATCAGATTAGCCATGATTCCAGTCCTATCCTTTTGTCTTTTCCATAGAATTTGGTCTTGAATCGAGGTGTTTTAAAATCCATTGCCCCTTCCTATATGGGTGATTTTGCAAAAAACCATCTACAAGTGTTCTTTGATAAACCATCATGATCTGATATTGCTCCTATCTCATTAATTTGATGTGCAAATGTGACCATACATCAAAAAAGAATAAAAAAGATAAGGCGAAAGGGGGAACTTTTGATCTAGGAGAAAATAGGAATCTAGAGCAATCCTATATTCCACTATCGGCTCAATTAGATATGTGTCAACTCTCCTCCACGGGGGGAGTGGATGCCAACTTTGGGGTTCTTAGAATAGGACAACCCCTTTCTCAGGTTGATCAATGATCATATTTTCCTTTAACATCAGAGGATTGGGGGGCAGGTCCAAATTCAATGCCCTCAAAAGGTTGTTCAGTCTATTCCAAGCTAATGTTGTTTTAATACAAGGAACAATTTGTAAATGTGACAAGGCTTGTGAACCTTTTTTAAAGATCTTTTCGGGTTGGGAATGTTGTGCTTTGGATGCATCAAGACACTCTGGTGTACTGTTGGCTATCTGGAACCCTTCAATGATTGATTTCAAGCCATTTACCTTTGTTGCATGTATCATTCTAGAGGGAAATGGTAGAGAAGAGTATTGGAAGAAGGTTGAAAATAATGGTATATTAAAGGAGGATTTCCTTATATTTACAGGAGATTTAAATCTTACTATGTTTGCCTATGAAGTATGGAGAGCAGACCCTCGTGTGGTCCCCTTGGCAGATTATTTTTGCCAATTGTTTCAAGGTTCAAATTTGATAGATTTTTCTCCATGTCCGATGACCCCTACTTAGCGAAATGGGTGAAATGGGCGAAATGGGTGTAAAAAACACTAGATAGATTTCTCATTTTAGAAAAATTCTCAGACTCTATTTGTAGATACATATCTTGGTCTATAAATTATGGGATTTATGATCATATCCCAATTTGCCTTCAATTTGAAATAGACAACAATGTTCAGAAATTCCCTTTTAAATTTAATCATAGTTGGCTTAAAGATCCAGCTTTTTGATCCTTGGTTAAAGATATTGATCTTATTTTTTCAGATGATTTGGGGGGTTCTACAATGAGTAATTTGGTTACTAAACTAAAAGGTTTGAATAAGACATTAATTCAACGGGAAATAAATAAAAAGATAGAACCGAACCAAGAATTGTTGATGGTGGAAGAAAATATTGAATCGATTGTCTATCTTAGTCACTCGGGTATCTTCTCAAAGGACACACAATGTCTATTGGTGGGTTTGGAATCACAGAAAGCAAAAATATTAAGGATTAATGAGGAAACATGGAGATTAAAGAGTAGAGCCATTTGGATGAAGTAGGGTGATAATAATACTAATTTTTTTCATAAGTATGCCAATCAAAGAAGAATTAATAATGCCATTTGGGATTTGAAGGACAATTGAGGAAGGGTGATTAACACATAGAATTAATTGGAAGGAGTTGTTGTTGCACATTTTGCAAATATTTCTAGGGATCCTAAACGATCAAATATCTTTGCTCAGTTAAAAATGATCCAACAATACCCATATTTTTTTCTGAGGATGGAGGTAATCAAGTTGGTAAAGAAGTTTCTTTGGAAGAAATTAAATATATTATCAAAAAAATTGCCAGGTCCAAAAGTTCAAGCCCTGATAGCTGGACTGTGGAACTTTTTTCTGCATTCTTTGATCTGATGGGAAAGATCTATTGAGAGTGGTTGAAGAGTCTCATAATAATGCATTTGTTTCTGGATCTCTAAAGTCTACCTTCATTGCTCTTATCCTAGAGAGCTCTAATCATGATACCTTTGATGATTATAGACCTATTTCACTTTGTAACCTAGTTTATAAAATAATCTCTAAGGTGATTTCCAATAGGATTAAGCCAAAGCTTGCAGATTGTATGTCACTAGAACAATTTGGTTTCTTAAATAAGAGGAAAATCCTTGATGCAATTGGAGTTACTCAAGAATGAATTCACTCCATCAAAACCAAGAAATTGAATCATCTTATTCTGAAAATGGATTTGATGAAAGCATATGACATAGTCGAATGGGTTTACCTTAGACTAGTTCTCCTACAAATAGGTCTTCCTTTGTTGGTGACAAATTGGATTATGGCATGTGTTACCTCTACAAATTTCTCAGTTTTAATAAATGGTAGCCCTTATACTTTTTTCAAAAGTTCTAGGGGTCTACACCAAGGATGCCCATGATCTCCTTTACTGTTTCTATTGGTGGTATAAAGCCTAATAAATCTTATTAGGAAATCTAAGCAAGAAAAGAAATTGACTGGTGTAAAGGTGACTACAGTTCATTATATTACCCATTTATTATTTGTGGATGATGTCCTTTTATTTAGAAATGGCTCTATTGAAGAATGGGAAACTTATCATGGTATCATTAAGCTCTTTTATGAGGCCTTAGGGATGGATATCAATTTACAAAAGTTATGCTTCATTCAAAATGATATTCAAGAAAATGTAATGGCTAGGATTCAAGTGTTATTTCCTTTTAAAATAGAGAAATTAGTAAATGGTTTCAAATATTTGGGGTACTTTTTGAAACCAAATCTCTTCTCCAAAATCCATGGGGTAATGGGGTATATAAAATCTCAAATGGTTTAGTGTTGCTTTGAGTTTCAAAAGCTTATGGAGGGGACTTTTTGGAACTGGCTTATGGAAAGATATCCTATATGCCAAATACCTTAAAAACAAGCCTATTGTGGAGTGGATTAGGAATCAAAACAAATATGTTTCTCAAGCCTCAAATTTCTGGAAAGGATATATGAAATCCTATCCTTGGATGGGATCCTAGCTAGCTTGGAAAACAGGAAGTGGGAAATTGATTCATTTGGGGACTGATCCTTTTATTGGTGAGGAGGATTTTTCCATGTTGTCTCAACCTCTCCGAAATCAACTTGCAAATATTGGCTATTACAGATTGGTTTGTGTCAAAAATATAATGGATGATTTGCATTCTTATTGGCTGACTATAGGTGATATGGGATTAACATGTGATATTCTAGATGAATGTAACCAGTTTGTTGCGGGACTAACTCATCTTAGTATAGGTCTCTCTAAGGATGATGATAAATTGGTATGGGGATGAAACATAATTGATGGAAAAATTAATGCAAAAATGGCATATGAAGCTATTATAGATGCTTCTACTAAAAATGTAGGAAAATGGTGGCACAAAAAGTTGTGGAAGTGGAATTTATCTCTTAAAGTTAAATGTTTTGTTTGGATTTGTTTAGAAAACAAGATCTTGTCATGGGATAACTTGTTAAAAAGAGGGTTTGTAGGCCCAAACATATGTATCTTATGAAAAAATGGACCTGAGTCTGTCAATCACCTTTTTGTGGAATGTCCTTTTTCCTGTACAGTCTGGTTAGAGGTGATTTTTGTGCTGCAGATTACAGTGGACTGGTATCAATTTTCTATTGGGTCTTCCTTTGAGGACATTATGAAAAAATGGATACACCAGACCCATTAGCATAATGAATTACCATCCTTTGTCTGTTGGGGAATTCAGAAGGCTAGGGATTTAACGATTTTCAAAGATATTTGTCAACAAGATCAGGTGACTAGTTGCAAAATTATGTATTTATATAAATATTTTCACAGGATTGATGAAGTGTAGAACCAAAAAATCCTCATTGAACCAATATTTCCTGAGAATGAGACCAATGGGTTTTTTGATGGTGTTGCTTCTTCAGTTCAATGTGGAGGTGGAATGTTGATAAGAATATTTGTTAAAAAATATTTCTTGTTATGGTTTGGTTGAGGGAGAGATTCAAACACTCAGGAAGAGGTTCTGAGTCTATGGGGATTACTTCATTTTGCTTCTTCTAAACAGTAGTGGATTGGGCATCTGGCAAAGCTTCTCTACATGTTGTTGTCCTAGAGCAGTGGTGTGACAGGATCAAACATTTGCAATCCTATTTTTATCATTTATCCTTTGTTCATATCTACAAGAATTTTAATAACACAACTAACCACTTATCCAAAATAGTTGTTTGTGCTCCAGAGGGCATCCTATATTTTGAAGAATTTGATGACTTTTACAAAGTCTTTGAAGGATCCATAAAATTATGTTAGCAATTTTGTCTATTGAGTTTTTGCTACATAATGATAGCTAGAACTCTTGTATCAATATCGATCTAGTGTATACTGTTACATTTTGTGATGTATGGAGGATAGTGATAGGAGGAAAATGCATGTTTGCTCATACGATTAGTCAGTAATTATGTATCAAGGTAGAGATGCAGTCTAGAGAATACATCCTTCTTTTGGTTGAAGAAACATTTTGTAAAGTTGTTTATAACTTTGATTCTATCCTAGAATACCGAGTTATAGTTTTTTTTGTTGAAAAATATTGTTTGGTGTTGTAATTTTTAAAAATTATTATTGTCTCACAACAAAAGATGAAGTTCTTCATTGATATATAATGACTTATAATCCCCCCAAAAAGCTTATGCAAATGCAAACCATGTTAACATATTTATGAAAAACAATCTAATGCGTAGGACACCATGAGTTCTTACTCAATTTAATATCTAGTTAATTTATGTCTTGTGCAATTGTTTTTTTTCCAACTTGTAGGATTATATTATGATGATGATGATAATGGTTATTAATATCCACTAAGACCAAATTTGGTCTATCGAACCTTAATAAAAATAAATTAAGAAAATACTTGGATTGCTTTAGAAATTTATTTATGAGCTCAAAAAGCTTGAAGAGAAGCATTCCTAAGTAACTATAGTTTTGTCGAGTTAAAAGTTTATGAAGGTCATTATTCTAACAAATATTTTGAAAATGAGATCTAATGTGGGTGTACGCAAGACAATCTAACAGGGAAGTGTTTTTCATCCTCAACCTTCTTAGTCTCACAAAGATGACAAATTCTATCTACCCAATGCGTTTTAGGAATTGTTCAATGCCCAGCTTCACTATAAATCTCATGAGATTTCATTCTTATCTTAACAATGTTGGTTTTCTTTTTTACGCAAGTTAAAATAGAGAGATATTGTTGATCTTCAAGATTGAGGTTTGTTACACCTAAAATCTTCCCATCATCAGTTCCAGTGTATACATCCCTGAAGTTACCCTGATTAAGTGATTGACCTGGAAGGATTTGTACACATTTGTGCTAGGTTTTGAGAGGTCGTCGCAGGCTGCACTCCTACAACCTGCAACGTCGCACCTTGCTCCATTACAGGGTGCGACGAAGTTAGTTAGATGGCAAAAATAGCTTCTTCGAGTTCCTTCTCAAAGCTTGCTGACTTGGGACCCTATCCCTGACCTCCTGGGAGAGTTGGCATTCGATTCCTAACACTTTGGAAAGATCCCTTAAGCCTCTCTTATCATATCTCAACCTATCCTATCCATATCCTATCCACTTAGTCCTATTTAAATGAAGCTCACTCCCATTCTAAGGGAGGAAGTCTATGGTATTCTCACGTTGGTGAAATCAAGCCCAATAGACCTAAAACTCTAGCTTGGGGAACATTCACTTCTCTCTTGGAGCTTTGGCATGGCTTGTGGGAAGGAGCTTGCAACGTTAAGGCGATGGTTGTAATCTTCTTTTCTATTGTACTCCTCACTCTTCAATACAGTTAATATAATTGCTTTCCATAAATGTTGTCTCCTTTGATGATGTTTAGAGCTTTCCTCCTTAACTGTTTGCTTAGATCTATCATATGAGATATATGTTTTCACTTCTCGTGGTCTGTCACATGTTCAACAGGGTTTAGCTACTTGCGATCTGGCAGCGCTGGAACATTGGATCAACGAAGGAGAAAGGGATCTACGAATCTAAGGTAAACGATCTACTCTTACATTCGTATTTCTATATGATCTAGGAAAGTATTTTATATTCTGTCTTATTTGTTCTAGACTTCCATTGAGCTAGGGAGATCAAGCCTTGAGTCCGCTCTCGGTAGATTGTTCGATAAACAAGGTTAATCACCTCCTTATAGTATTTAAATTTTCTATTATTTCGCACCACAATTTCTTCTTAAAATTAGATGTAACAATATTTTTTATGTTATCAATACTTTGCAAAGACCTCCTCGATACCCCAATGATTAAGCCAAGAGCTTACATATTTGTGCCAACCTCGCTTGAGCCACAGATGGTTTAGACTAGAATTTAGAGTAATCTTATGAATCCTCTTTTCATTCATTTAAATTACCTTGTGCTTATACATTAGGTGCCTAGTCATAGCCTGCTTCTATGAGGAGCATATGATAGGGTGTATTACTTTTAATTTTAAGATTATAGGTTATAAAGCGTTTATGTATTTGCTCAATCCTTCTCCAAGATTCTCTAGAGATGTTGCAGCCCCAAACTTCACAACCATATAAGATAATGAGAGTAACAAGAGTCTCAAGAGATCCCCTTTGATTTTTTGAAGTGGAGGTTGCTAACTCATGTTAAAGAACATTTGTTTAACTGAATTTAAAAACTTCATATAGGAAATCCATTACAAATGTTCCATATAGTTACTATAAATGTTATCTCAAACAACCCAATAGGACATCATGAATTCTTACACAATTTAATATTTAGTTAATTTATGTCGTGTGCAATTATTTTTTTGTTCAAACTTGTAGGATTATAAACATAGCACAAGAGATCCCCTTTGATTTCTTGAAGTGGAGTTTGGTAACTCATGTTAAAGAAAAATTGTTTCACTAACTTTAAAAACTTCGTATAGGAAATTCATTATAAATTTTCCATATAGTTATTATAAATGTAATCTCAAACAATTGAGTAGGTTAGCTTGAGTGGTTGATTGTTATGAATTACAAGAAAGACGTCACAAGATCAAGTCCTTGAATTAGTTTCCTTTGTGAATATTGTAAACCTCACTCGATGTCCTATCCTCTAAAAGAAAGTCCTCATAAAATTTCCCATAATATACATTTTTCAAACCATTCAAATTATAATCTTTTTCAAGAAGGAAAAAAGTTGTACTTTTGTTATTTCATAGAAATCAAAAAGTACATAACATAACTGTATATATATATATATATATAGTCCGATATCATATATGGTAGGTCTGGACTATCAACAAAAGCTTACAAAACATAGTTCAGAACATAAATATAGAGTAAGCTCTATCTAGAAACCTTCTAACTCTCCAAACCAAAAACAAAAACTTAGCATCAAGAATGCTAAAGTCTAAAACACATCTGCAAAGAAGAACATGGAACCATAATGAGTAATAGTATCTTCAACCCATTCTTCCCAATATAAAACTCAGGATTCCCCATCGAGGGATTCTTTAGACAGTGCATTTGATGCATCGTTGTTCTCCCTGTAAATGTGTTCAATGGACAGATCATAAAACCAAGACATCATCTTTGAAATTCTATCACACCAGTGTTTGTATTGAATGATGTTCAACTTAAATATCTTCTTAGCCCAATTCACAATAATCAAGGAGTCACCAAAAATTATGATAGAGCCTAAACCACAACAAATAGACACTTTTAAAATACCCCACACACCAATTAGTTCAGCTTTTGTATTAGAACCTTGTCCAAACGTAAGATGAAATTTATAAGAGAGATCATATCCACATTTGATGAAAAAACATGCTCCACAATTCATTTCTAATGAGGCCCCATCAAAAAAAACATATGTAGATCCTGAAGAGTCCAAATTTAGTTTAATATCTCTTTTAGGATTCCGACTAATGAGTTGAGCATTTTTGAACAAGTGATACAAATTCCAGAATCCATATAAAGCATGTTTTTCAGATGGAATAGAATTCTGAAAAATGGCATGATTGCAAGTATTCCAAATAGAACAAGCCACTAACCCTAGAATATTTTTTAAATTCTGATGCTTTTGAAGCCAAACTCGGTAAGCCACTTCAAATCCCATGTTAGGCCATTCATCATCTACATTAAGAGACACATAGACTTTCTTCCACATCCCTCTTGAGAAACTACAATGCATAAATAGATGATCCACTATTTCACAATTATTCTTGCATAGAATGCAAATGTTTGGACCCTGTCTTCCGCAACATTTCAAATTTTCCCAGGTCAATATTTTTATCTTTAAATGTCAGCCATAAAAAATAAAAAATAGTGGAATTTTCCATTTCCATAAAGCACCATACCGCCATTTCCTAATACCTTCAAAATGACTCTCAACAATATCCTGATAAGCAGAGATAACTGTAACCTGTCCTGAAGTGGAATTCTTTGACCAGAAAAGAAGATCTTTCGCTTCAGTAAGACGGATTCCAGCGAGATTCAAGTGCTAAATATACCGATTCCATTCATCTCCCCAGCTGCCTGCAAGTCTAAGATCTTTCCAAGTAAGCCAATATGAGGGATCTGCAATGATTCTTCTGGATCTTTTGAACCAATTTGGTGTAATTAGACCACAATCTGTAAAAAGATTTCGGAGCTCCAGAGACAATTTAACTTATGATTCTATCCCCCAAAATGGGATCAATTCCAACCATTACCGCTTTTCCATCTCCAACCTACCAAGAGATAAAATTATTGATCCAAAGGAAAATTCTCATAAAACCTTTGAAAAAATAAGATGTTTTCCTGAAGTCTCCTGTAGGTCTTCTAAACCAATTGATGATATCCTTTTTAATATATTTGACATGTAGAAGTTCAGACTAGAGATTATCTTCGAAGAGACCCCACCAAAGACTTTTCAAGGACAGTGCAGTGTTAAACCAAAAAATATGTTTCATGTTCCAACCTCCATATTTCTTTGGTAAGGATAAAACTTCCTAGTTTGCTAAATGAAAGTGACCTCCCTCCGCATTCCCTAAACAAAGAAATATAAACATTAAAATTTTAAGATTATATAATATAGCATGCGGAATTTGAGCCATCAATGCCCAGTAAACAGGTAAACTACTTAATACCAACTTCAAGAGAATAAGACGAACTCCCAAAGATGGATATTTTAGACACCGTGAATTAATTATTTTTTCAAACCTCCTGACCAACCACCTCCAGTCATTCAAGCCATAACAATTTGGTTTGATAAAAAAAACCCAAATACTTGACACCTTCATCCAGATTTATTCACTTATAAGGGAGTAAATTTAAGATATGTTGAAACACAAAAACTTCCACAATATTACTAACAAAAACTGATTTGTTAATACTGACCTGCATGTCTAAAGCTTTGCAAAATCATTGAATGATGTCTGTGTGTAATATCCCCATTTTGACCCTTAGAACATGTTGGCTTTTGATGTAAACAATGTGCATATGTGATGTATAACTCCTAGCGTGGAGCTCAAGGTCAAGGCCGCACTAGTGAATGCTCAACTTTGAAAGGCAAGTATTTGACATTGTGTGATCCATGTGCTATTAAGCCATGGAAATTGTACAATGATGTAAATATCATGTAATAAAAATACTAAGGGCTGGCTATGGATTCAACTAAATGAGGGGGGAACTATGTATCCACTAGGGAGAGGTGAGGGGGTTATGGGATTGAGCCATAGATTATCATATGTCATCTTTAAAACCCCTTTGACCTGTCCTAGCCTCCATTTATTTATGTTGTAAGGAATTACTTCAGAAATCTTATTCATGAGGTTGATGGAGTATGGGTAGTCCTAGATTTCGTAAGGCAGGGTATGGGCTCTATCTGACTTGTCCCATAATTCACTCCACCTCGTGGGAGGACGTTTTCGCTCATCCCCATGCATTGGTGATTCATACTAGCTTCATAGAGGAAAAAGGACAAAGACCAAGCAGGGAGATGGAACCAGAAGTGGTGATTGGGGGAAAACCACGATTGGCAGAGCCAATATTGCTTAGAAATCGGCGTGGGAAGGGAAATCCGTTGGGGGATCCTTAGACCCGAACCCTGGGGGAAATTTGGAGAGTGTGAGATGCTCACAAACCCATGATAAACCCATATCTGTTAGCCCGAAATCACAGACGCGGGACAAAACCTTTCAACCGTAACCCTGAGGAGATCCAAGCGTGGATAACATAGTGCAGAAGAGCGAGCAGAGGTTGGAACCACTTGATAAACCCAGTGAAGATTGTTTGTTTGATTCTATAGCTTTGTGTTTGAGCTCACTAGATTAGCTTCCTCCTCCCTTGTCTCTTGCAATGCTTGATAAACCCAACAGTATGTTGGCTTAGCATGACTATTGGTGTGAAACCAAAGCTGTGAGTAAACCTAGGTAGTTCCTCCTTAGTGGATACATAGCCCCAGCTCGGGGGTGGTCTTTGAGTGTTGAAATACTACAGGCTGGGAAGAGACCTATGGTTGGGTTGGAATGTTGCAGTCCATAGCCAGTTTACTTGGTGGTTTCAATTAAAGATAATTGTTTCATGTTTCCTTTGAATTGTGCCAATTTATATACATGGTTGATTGTTTGTTTATGTATGAATGCATGGAATGATCTAGCTGATTAAGGGAACATAGTACTTGTACTTATGTTATTACTATTCCTATGATGAAATGATGATAGATGTATGTTGTGTGTGTGCTTAATGGGATTTATTTCAGCTGTGTTTTGCCTCTATGTGCTTTATTTATATGTAGTTGTGTTCATTGATGAATAGGGATAAGTTTGGTTGAGACCATGGAGGAGCAAAAGGTTCAGTTAGGGATTTGGGGAGGAAATAGGCACCCTCATGTGGCGTTCATGCTTCCCCCTGTGGATCAGATGAAGAAAAGGGCCATGACTGAGTTGCATATGAGACCTTATAGAGTAGTAAGGAGGAATGGAGGAAGCTTGCGACCAAATTTTAGGTTGGATGAAGGATAGGTTCAGATTCACCTGATGCAGAAGAGGATCATGCAGTTGCATAAGACTCATCGAGAGCTTTCCAACGGTACCTATTTTTCCGAAAATGGACTTGGGATGAGAAAGTTATGAGCTAGAGAAGTTGTGCAGTTGGGCTTCTGACTTCCCGAACCCGCAATGCGGATTGCGAAAGTCGGAAGGGTGATTCTTTGGATTTATGAGTGGTGGTTCTGACAACCTCAACACGGATTGCGGATTGTGGAAGTTGGAAGAGTAAATTTTTCGTAGTTGTGAAATGGTGGTTCCAACTTCCGAATTCCGCAAGGCGGAAAGCGGATTACAGAAGTCAGAGAGGTAATTTTTCGAGATTGTTGAATTTGGAGTTCCGACTTCCGAGTTCCGCATTGCGGACTGCGGATGTCGGAGGAGTAATTCATCAAAGTTGAGGATTTGGGGTTTCTGACTTCCAAATTCCGCATCGTGGGTTGCGGATTGCAGAAGTTGGAGGTGTGATTCGACGAGGTGGAATATTGGTGTTCCGATTTCCGATTTCTGCACTACGGATTACAGAGGTCGGAGGTGTGATCCTCGTCGAAGCTATAATATGTCATTCTGACTTTCGATTGCAAATTGTGGATTGTGGATTGCGGACTGAATATCATTGCGGCTTTGAAAAAGGTGCATAGTTTGGATAGTTTAAAGAAAAAAAATATAGTAGGTTGTTCAAGGTTGTTCCCCCATCACTCTAAAGGGAATTGAGGGGATCGGGGAAGTGACAAAATGGTATCAGAGCCCAAGGTTGCAGCACTAGGGCTGCTTGGGCCAAGGTATGAGTGACAGTCAGGTAACCAGGATCTGAATGAAGTGCAAGGGCATACAATGTGCCTTGAAGGACTCCATATGGAGTTGGAAATTAACAAATTGCAATGTTGATAAAGAGGGAAATTTCTCACCTTCAACTATTTTGTTTCTAGCATAAGAATTCCATGCCTAGAAAGTAGCAAGTATAAAGGTTATACATATGTGTATGTATTGAATTGCTTTTGGTGAGAAGATTATAGCTAATAACCCCTTGTGTGCCTAGTAGAGAAGCCATGAAATTGGGTCAGCTATGATGTGGAAGAGGAATTCCATACTATGATGAGGAATTGGAGAGGGAGAATTCCTCAACTCTGCTCTTGTGGTTATATTTACATTTTTTGAGTTTTATATATATGATATTATGGCATAGGAATGTTGAAAATGCAAGAGATTAAATAGATGAATGTGTATGCATAGTAGGCATATTAAGAGGCAATGCATACTACAAGTAAACTTATGCGTGATTGCATATGGTATTGCATATCGATAAAAGTTGTTAATGAGCACATTGCATTTCAATTTGAATGCACACCTAACAAGGATGCACATCAGCCCGCACAGGTGTGGCTCATTGGTGGTTCAGTTGTTATGAAGTCACAAGTTGTAAATGAAGGTCACGAGTTCAAATCCCACCCGGCTTTACCCATGTCCCATGCTTGCGGGGTGTGTGGGGCAACTGGGGGTATAGTGGTAGCGGGATTGGATCCCTGGACCCTGTGTCACGCAAGTACCAACCCAGTCTCCAGTTGTTGATTCCCCTAGTTACAAAAAAAAAAAAAAAACAAGGATGCACATCCACTAAAGGGATTGCGGGAAAAGCTTATGCTACATGCCTGTGATTCCTACAATGTTGCACAACGTTATGGAGAAAATATTTTTGAGATGCCTTGCTTACACTTTGCTTGAGAAATAATCAAAGTGTTGTTTCTGGTGGTTCTTCATTTTATCAAGATGATACCCTAGATACCATGGTCAACATAATATATCCAAGTTTGTTGGAAACCATAACAAAAAGACCAAGATAATAGAAGCATGGTTGAAGATGTTGATGATGATATTGCATATGACTAGCAGCCTTGTAAAGAAAGGATGGAGCACAAATCCATGATCAAGAGGTTGGTGGAAGGACTGTGTATCCCTTGGTAAGAAGCCAACTGATCAGGTAACAATAGTATGTTGATGGCAGCCATGCAGGTAAGGTTTTATTTATACTAATTGTGTAAATGTTGAGAAAGTATGGGTAAGAAACCCTTTAACCATGTATTCATCATCATAAAATGGTATGCATGTAATAGTGAATGCATTTATGAGAATGACATCCCACAGGGTATGGTGGGGTATGTGGTGGTAAAGGAAATGAGCATTATACCATGTGATTGTTTAAAATTTAGACTGCATTTATGAGGAATAAGAGCATGCCATGTGTGAAACCATGAGGATGTTGGGTTGTTAAGCCTATAGTGCTCAACAAGTATCACTTGAAGTCCCTATTGGTGTTAATTTGGGTGAAATCTCTTTGCCAACAACCAAGGAGTGGGAGAACTCCTGAGGTGTTGTGTTTGGGTGAAGGAGGAAGGCACCCAATTAGTGAACCAAGTAATTAGGGAGATGGCTGGGTATTGGGTTGAAGCGTTTCCTAAGATGCCCAACTTACCATGGTAAGAAACTTGTGTAGGCACAAGAATGTTTTAAGATCAATGTTCTAGTGCATTGGGTGCATTAAGTAAAGGTACAATTAAAAGATATTATGTAAATATTGTTGATTATGCATGCATATGTGTGATTGCATATATGTTAATATGCATTGTGTGAATGCATGGCTATGGTGTACATTTCATTGAAATTAGATAATAGATGAAATGGTAGAATTGTTGAAAATTCTAAGATCCTTTCATGAGATGCTATGGGGAAAGAATTGCATGAAGAAGGTAGTTGTATTTGATGGGCTACCAGAGTGCTCTATTAGGAGGATAGAGTTGCATGAATAGATATGACCATGTGATCATAAGCATTGGAAATTTGGTTGAATTGCATAGACCATGTGACTGTATCTTGGAATCTAACTGTGAATAAAGTGCTCATAAAGTAATTGTATTTCATTGCATTTGAAATAATAACAATTGATAGTGTTTGAATTGTTGAGTACTTTAATTCTAAGATCACTTTAGTGATTGTTCTAAATGTTGCAATGCAAATATTATATATGTGGATACTCACAACTTGTTTGGCTGACTGAAAATTTCATATTACAGGTAGAAATGTCTTAACTATGGAAATGTGGGTAAGTCCATGATAAAGATTGGAATCTACCATGTACAAAAGCCGAAAATTGTGAGAAGGATCTCATGAATGTCAAAATTGATTTCTGTATGAAGTAGATTTGAACATTTCTGATTTAAATTTATGAGAGTGATCTCATGGTGGCAAAATCTAAATTATGTAGTGAACGTAATTGTAAAATTCATATTTAAGCTTGAATGAGGAGGACACATTACAGGAAGAGAAAATACATTTGCAAAATAGATAATTATTTGTGACCCTTGTTAAAATCATGCATATCTGATTATTAGAATTAATGTCCAGGGCATGTTTATATTTTAGATTGCTTGAGTGTGATTGTGTGTTTTTATTTCATACATCTTGAGTGTGCATGTTTTATCTTAGACTGCGTGAGTATGATTAGGGCCTACATGACTCACATCAGAAAGGGGTGCACAACTTTCGGGTGATGTGTTGTGTTATGGTTGTCAACATTGACTACACTCTAAAGAAATGGACGCATTACTGGTGTTTCAATATTAGAGAGTGAATTTGTATGATGTAAGTTACAATTTTATATCAACAATACTGACGAGCTCACCTACCCATCTTGTGTTGTCAAGTATTACACATGCAATTGGTAATGCGTTCTAAGGAGCAAAGTGAAGTGGGTTCTGAGGCTAGCGGGAGTGCGTGGAGATGCTTATGGATCTGTAGTACATCCCTTGACCTGGAAATGGTCATGGTGCAGTTCCTTCCATTGGCCTGTTAACCCAGACGAAAGTACTAGCTTGGCAATGGAGAAGGAAAACTAGGTATGGGACTGGTTTATCTCCATAAATGCTTGGTAAATCTAGTCGGTGCACTGGTTGAGCATTGAATATTATGGTGCAGTTTCCTTCCATTGGTCTTGTTAACCCAGACGAAAGTGTTGGCTTGGCAATGGAGAGGGAAAAATAGGTATGGGACTGGTTTGGCACCATAAACGCTTGGTAAATCCAGTCCGTACACTGGTTGGGCGTTGAATGTTGTGGAGCATCCTGTGTGCTGGACAAACATTCGTTATTGTATCCACGGGTGATCCAAGACTTGTAAAGCAAAGAAGGAGCTTGTGGAGTAATGTGAAGACGTCCAATACATATAAGTATTTGGTTATCTTGCAGCTTCTTGCTTATTTCATATGAATACATGTGTGTATATGATTCTTAAACTCTTGTTTAGAGATAAACCCTATGAAAATGAACTTGACATGTGAATTGACTCAATGTTTGAGTGTAGGTGCTATTGGAAGAAAGAACCTTGAAGGCATCCTAAGGATGCATTTGGACATGTGACTGTCCTAGGAAGCTCAGTAGGAGTAACAATGAAAAGTGGTGCTAGTGGACTTGTGTGTGTCCTAGCAACCCAAGGGTTTAGTAGGAAATCATGGGGGAGGGTTCCCTGTATGAGAAGCCTTGGAAAGACCTTAGACACTAAGTGTCATCGCCAAAACAAGGAAAAGGTGAGTCAAGCATTCACATTCGAAGTGAAAGAGACCAATGAGCATGGAACCATAGTTGTGGTGGGGCTCCAGATTGGAATAGGGATAAGAGGGGAAAACTCTTACTCTTCTCTTTCCTTGTTTTTATTGATGCATTTTAGAAACATAAAATGGTTGAATGCATGTCATGGTTGAAAGTTGATTGTGTTTAATTTGCTTGAAATAAATGGTGAATGCTGAATTAGTTAATTCCATGTGAAAGGATGAACATTAATGAGTTCATTTGTATGTTGGAAAAGCATGAAATGTGTGGAAGTCTCATGGATAAAGCATGAACTTTCCATGTCAATCGGGCAAGTAATTGACTGATCTTAATGCTTGTGTTATGCCTGGCCTAACAAGAATTGCAATGATGAATTTCACAGGTGAAAAGTAAATCAATTGGTTGCAGTTGTTACAAGACAAGTGTTGTTAGTAACCAAAATGTGGACAGTTGTGCACATTTATCATGGAAGCAGACCAAAAGCTACTGAAATTGGTTGGAAGTCTTCTTCAAACAATTTCCAAGACCCAAGAAAATCTTGGGAAATGCTCAAGCTACAAAAGTAACAGAATGAGATGAACCATAAGGTTTTGTAGAACTCTATTTGTTTGCAAAATGAGGTAAAAGGCCTTCTGGAAGCTATCAATAGTGGAAAGGACATCATGTCAATGAAGAGGCAGTCACCCAATCAACCCATTAAGAAACGCTCAAGACTGGAAGAGTCAAGGGAAATGGAGCAGGTAAAGAAGAAGCAACCACTGAAATGTTGGGAATGTGGAGGAAATCATTGCCTCTGTAACTTCCCAACAAAGGACAGCCAGAAGAATTATAGCCATGAAATTTCTAGAGTTGTGGATTAGCTGGAAGGTCAAAGCCAGCAGGAACAACCTGTAGAAACCAATGGACTTGGTCCTGGAATCTCAAAGTAGAAGATGAAATGCAGGACAGACCTACCACATTTTTGTGAATTTTAGACATATGTAAATTGTGTATGTATTCCTAAGTATTGGAACACCGAGGATGATGTTATTCCAAGGGGGAGGGAAATGTAATATCCCCATTTTGACCCTTAGAGCATATTAGCTTTTGATGTAAACATTGTGCATATGTGATGTAGAATTCCTAGCGTGGAGCTCAAGGTGAAGGCCCCGCTAGTGAATTCTCAACTTTGAGAGGCAAGTATTTGACATTGTGTGATCCATGTGTTATTAAGCCATGGAAATTGTAAAATGATGTAAATATCATGTAACAAAAATACTAAGGGTTGGCTATGGATGCAACTAAATGAGGGGGGAACTATGTATCCACTAGGGAGATGTGAGGGGGTTATGGGATTGAGCCATAGACTGCCATATGTCATCTTTAGAACCCCTTTGACCTGTCCTAGCCTCCATTTATTTCTGTTGTAAGGAAGTACTTCAAAAATCTGATTCATGAGGTTGATGGAGTATGGGCAGTCCTGTATTTCGTAAGGCAGGGTATGGTCTCTGTATGACTTGTCCCATAAATCACTCCACCTCATGGGAGAACGTTTTCACTCATCCCCATGCCTTGGTGATTCATTCTAGCTTCAAGGAGGAAAAAGGATGCAGACCGAGCTAGGAGATGGAACCAAAAGTCCCTATTTGGGGAAAACCACAATTGGAAGAGCCAAGATCGCTCAGAAATCGGCGTGGGAAGGGAAATTTGTTGGGGGATCCTTAGACCTGAACCTTGGAGGCGATTTGGAGAGTGTGAGATGCTCAAAAACCCATGAGAAACCCATATATGTTAGCCCAAAATCGTATACAAGGGACATAACCTTTCAGTTGTAACCCTAAGGAGATCCAAGCATGGATGACATAGTGCGGAAGAGCGACCAGGGGTTGGAACCGCTTGATAAATCTGGTGAAGACTATTTGTTTGAGTCTGTAGCTCTATGGTTGAGCTCACTAGCTTAGCTTCCTCCTCCCTTATCTCTTGGCATACTTGATAAACCCAACGGTGTATTGGATTAGCATGATTGTTGGTGTGAAACCAAAGCTGTGAGTAAACCTGGGTAGTTCCTCCTTAGTGGATACATAGCCCCAGCTCGGGGGTGGTATCTGAGTGTTGAAATACTACAGGCTGGGCAGAGACCTATGGTTGGGTTGAAACGTTGCAGTCCATAGCCAGTTTACTTGGTGGTTTCAATTAAAGATAAGTGTTTCCTGTTGCCTTTGAATTGTGCCAATTTATATACATGGTTGATTGTTTGTTTATGTATGAATGCATGGAATGATCCAGTTGATTAAGGGAACAAAGTACTTTTACTTATGTTATTATTATGCCTACGATGAAATGTTGATAGATGCATGATGTGTGTGTGCTTAATGGGGGTTATTTCAGCTGTTTTTTTTGCCTCTATGTGCTTTATTTATATGTAGTTTTGTTCATTGATGAATCGGGATAAGTTTGGATGAGACCATGGAGGAGCAGAAGGTTCAGTTAGGGATTTGGGGAGAAAATAGGCACCCTCCTGTGGTGTTCATGCTTCCCCCTTTGGATCATATGAAGAAAAGGGCCATGATTGAGTTGCATATGAGCCCTTATAGAGTAGTAAGGAGGAATGGAGGAAGCTTGGGGCCACATTTTAGGTTGAATGAAGGATAGGTTTAGAGTCATCAAATGCGGCAGAGGATCATGCAGTTGCATAAGGCTCACCAAGAGCTTTTGAATGGTACCGAGTTTTCCCAAAATGGACTTGGGATGAGAAATTTATAAGCTAGAGATGTTGTGCAGTTGGGATTCCGACTTTCCAAACCCGCAATGCGAATTGTGGATTACGGAAGTGGGAAGGGTGATTCTTTGGAGTTATGCATGGTGGTTCCGACTTTCGACTCCCGCAACGCGGATTGCGGATTGCAGAAGTGGGAAGAGTAAATTTGTCGGAGTTGTGAAATGGTGGTTCTGACTTCCGACTTCTGTAAGGCGGATTGCGGATTGCAGAAGTCAGAGAGGTAATTTTTCCGGATTCTGAGTTCCAATTTCCGCATTGCGGATGTCGAAGGAGTAATTCGTCGAAGTTGAGGATTTTGGGTTTCCGACTTCCGAATTCCGCATCGTGGGTTGCGGATTGTGAAAGTCGAAGGCGTGATTCGACGAGGTGGAATATTGGTGTTTCGATTTCTGATTTCCACACTATAGATTGCGAAGGTCAAAGGTGTGATCCTCATCGAAGCTGTAATATGCGGTTCCGACTTTCGATTGCAGATTGTGGATTGCGGACTGAATATCATTGCGGTTGTGAAAAAGGTGCATAGTTTGGATAGTTTAAAGAAAAAAACTATAGTAGGTTGTTCAAGGTTGTTCCCCCATCACTCTAAAGGGAATTGAGGGGATTGGGGAAGTGACAGAATGGTATCAGAGCCCAAGGTTGCAGCACTAGGGCTGCTTGGGCCAAGGTATGAGTGACAGTCAGGTAACCAGGATCTGAATGAAGTGCAAGGGCATACAATGTGCCTTGAAGGACTTCATATGGAGTTGGAAATTAACAAATTGCAATGTTGATAAAGAGGGAAATTTCTCACCTTCAACTATTTTGTTTCTAGCATAAGAATTCCATGCCTAGAAAGTAGCAAGTATAAAGGCTATACATATGTGTATGTATTGAATTGCTTTTGGTGAGAAGATTATAGCTAATAACCCCTTTTGTGCCTGGTAGAGAAGCCATGAAATTGGGTCAGCTATGATGTGGAAGAGGAATTCCATACAATGATGAGGAATTGGAGAGGGAGAATTCCTCAACTCTGCTCTTGTGGTTATATTTACATTTTATGAGTTATATATATATATGATATTATGGCATAGGAATGATGAAAATGCAAGAGATTAAATAGATGAATGTGTATGCATAATAGGCATATTAAGAGGCAATGGATACTGCATGTAAACTTATGCGTGCTTGCATATGGTATTGCATATCGATAAAAGTTGTTAATGAGCACATTGCATTTCAATTTGAATGCACACCTAATAAGGATGCAATCCACTAAAGGGATTGTGGGAAAAGCTTATGCTACATGCCTATGATTCTTGCAATGTTGCACAATGTTATGGAGAAAATATTTTTGAGATGCCTTCCTTACACTTTGCTTGAGAAATAATCAAAGTGTTGTTTCTGGTGGTTCTTCATTTTATCAAGATGATATTCTAGATACCATGGTCAACATAATATATCCAAGTTTGTTGGAAACCACAACAAAAAGACCAAGATAATAGAAGCATGGATGAAGATGTTGATTATGATATTGCATATGACTAGCAGTATTGTGAAGAAAGGATGAAGCACAGATCCATGATCAAGAGGTTGGTGGAAGGACTGTGTATCCCTTCGTAAGAATCCAATTGATCAGGTAACAATAGTATGTTGATGGCAGCCATGCAAGTAAGGTTTTATTTATACTAATTGTGTAAATGTTGAGAAAGGATGGGTAAGAATCCCTTTAACCATGTATTAATCATCATAAAATGGTATGCATGTAATAGTGAATGCATTTATGATAATGGCATCCCACAGGGTATGGTGGGGTATTAGGTAGTAAAGGAAATGAGCATTATACCATGTGACTATTTAAAATTTAGACTACATTTATGAGGAATAAGAGCATGCCATGTGTGAAACCATGAGGATGTTGGGTTGTGAAGCCTACAGTGCTCAACAAGTATCCCATGAACTCCCTATTGGCGTTAATTTGGGGTGAAATCTCTTTGCCAACAACCAAGGAGTGGGAGAACTCCTGAGGTGTTGTGTTTGGGTGAAGGAGGAAGGCACATAATTAGTGAACCAAGTAATTAGGGAGATGGTTGGGTATTGTGTTGAAGCATTTCTAAGATGCCCAACTTGCCATGGTAAGAAACTTTTGTAGGCACAAGAATGTTTTAATATCAATGATGTAGTGCATTGGGTGCATTAAGTAAAGGTACAATTAAAAGATATTATGTAAATCTTGTTGATTATGCATGCATATGTGTGATTGCATATATGTTAATATGCATTGTGTGAATGCATGGCTATGGTGTACATTTCATTTCATTGAAATTAGATAATAGATGAAATGGTAGAATTGTTGAAATTCTAAGATCCTTTCATGAGATGCTATGGGGAAATAATTGCATGAAGAAGGCAGTTGTATTTGATGGGCTACCAGAGTGCTCTATTGGGAGGATAGAGTTGCATGAATGGATATGACTGTGTGATCATAAGCATTGAAAATTTGGTTGAATTGCACAGACCATGTGACTGTATCTCGGACTCTAACTGTGAATAAAGTGCACATAAAGTAATTATATTTCATTGCATTTGAAATAATAACAACTGATAGTGTTTGAATTGTTGAGTACTTTAATTCAAAGATCACTTTAGTGATTGTTCTAAATGTTTCAATGCAAATATTATATGTGTGGATACTCACAACTTGTTTGGTTGACTGAAAATTTCAAATTACAAGTAGAAATGTCTTAGGTGTGGCAATGTGGGTAAGTCCATGGTAAAGACTGGAATCTACCATGTACAAAAGCTGAAATTGTGAGAAGGATCTCATGAACGTCAAATATGATTTTTGTATGAAGTATATTTGAACATTTCTAATTTAAGTTATGAGAGTGATCTCGTGGTGGAAAAATTTAAATTATGTAGTGAACATAATTGTAAAATTCATATTTGAGCTTGAATGAGGAGGACACATTGCAGGAAGAGAAAATACATCTGCAAAACATATAATTATTTGTGATCCTTATTAAAATCATGCATGTCTGATTATGAGAATTAATGTCCAGGGCATGTTTATATTTCAGACTGCTTGAGTGTGATTGTGTGTTTTTATTTTAGGCTGCTTGAGTGTGCATGTTTTATCTTAGACTGCTTGAGTGTGATTAGGGCCTACATGACTCACATCGGAAAAGGGTGCACACCTTTCGGGTTTTGTGTTGTGTTATGGTTTTCAACATTGACTACACTCTAAAGGAATTGACGCATTCCTGGTGTTTCAATATTAGAGAGTGAATTTGTATGAAGTAAGTTACAATTTTATATCAGCAATATTGACGAGCTTACCTACCCATCTCATGTTGTCAAGTATTACACATGCAATTGGTAACGCGTGCTAAGGAGCAAATTGAAGTGGGTGTCGAGGCTAGCGGGAGCGCATGGAGATTCCTATGGCTTCGTAGTAGAGCCCTTGACCTGGAAATGGTCATGGTGCAGTTCCTTCCATTGGCCTATTAACCCAGACGAAAGTGTTGGATTGGAAATGGAGAGGGAAAACCAGGTATGGTACTGGTTTAGCCCCATAAATGCTTGGTAAATCCAGTCGGTGCACTGGTTGAGCAATGTTGTGGTGCAGTTTCCTTCCATTGGTCTTGTTAACCCAGACGGAAGTGTTTCCTTGGCAATGGAGAGGGAAAACCAGGTATGGGACTGGTTTGGCACCATAAACGCTTGGTAAATCCAGTCGGTGCACTGGTTGGGCGTTGAATGTTGTGGAGCAACCTGTGTGCTGGACAAACATTCATTATTGTATCCACAGGCGATCCAAGTCGTGTAAAGCAAAGAAGGATCCCATGGAGTAATGTGAAGACGTCCAATACAGATAAGTATTTGGTTATCTTGCAGCTTCTTGCTTATTTCATATGAATACATGTGTGTATATGATTCTTAAACTCTTGTTTAGAGATAAACCCTATGAAAATGAACTTGACATGTGAATTGACTCGATGTTTGAGTGTAGGTGTTGCTGGAAGCAAGAACCTTGAAGGCATCCTAAGGATGCATTTGGACATGTGACTATCCTAGGAAGCTCAGTAGGAGTAACAATGAAAAGTGGTGCTAGTGGACTTGTGTGGGTCCTAGCAGCCCAAGGGTTCTATAGGAAATCATGGGGAATGGTTCCCTTGATGAGAAGCCTTGGAAATACCTTAGACACTAAGTGTCATCGCCAAAACAAGGAAAAGGCGAGTCAAGCATTCACATTCGAAGTGAAAGAGACCAAGGAGCATGGAACCACAGTGGTGGTGGGGCTCCAGATTAGAATAGGGCTAAGAGGGGAAAAATATTACTCTTCTCTTTCCTTTTTTTTATTGATGCATTTTAGAAACATAAAATGGTTGAATGCATGTCATGGTTGAAAGTTGATTGTGTTTAATTTGCTTGAAATAAATGGTGAATGTTGAATTAGTTAATTCCCTATGAAAGGATGATTTTTAATGAGTTCATTTGTATGTTGGACAAGCATGAAATGTGTGGAAGTCTCATGGATAAAGCATGAAATTTCCATGTCAATTGGGCAAGTATTTGACTGATCTTAATGCTTATGTTATGCCTGGCCTAACAAGAATTGCAACGATGAATTTCACAGGTGAAAAGTAAATCAATTAGTTGTAGTTGTTACAAGACAAGTGTTGTTAGTAAGCAAAGTGTGGACAATTGTGCACATTCATCATGGCAGTAGACCAAAAACTACTGGAATTGGCTGGAAGTATTCTTCAAACAATTTTCAAGACCCAAGGAAATCGTGGGAAATGCTCAAGCTACAAAAGAAACAGAAAGAGATGAACCACAAGGTTTTGTAGAACTCTATTTGTCTGCAAAATGAGGTAAAGGGCCTTCTGGAAGTTATCATCAGTGGAAAGGACAACATGTCAATGAAGAGGCAGTCACCCAATTGGCCCATTAAGAAACGCTCAAGGATGGAAGACTCAAGAGAAATGGAGCAGGTAAAGAAGAAGCAACCATTGAAATGTTGGGAATGTGGAGGAAATCATTGCCTCCGTAACTACCCAATAATGGACAACCAGAGGAATTGTAGCCATGAAGTTTCCAGACTTGTGGATCAGCTGGAAGGTCAAAGCTAGCAGGAACAACCTATAGAAACCAAAGGACTTGGTCCTGGAAGCTCAAAGTAGAAGATGAAATGCAGGACAGACCTGCCACATTTTTGTGAATTTTGGACATATGTAAATTGTGTATGTATTCCTAGTATTGGAACACTGAGGACGGTGCTATTCTAAGGGGGAGGGAATTGTAATATCCCCATTTTGACCCTTAGAACATATTGGCTTTTGATGTAAACATTGTGCATATGTGATGTATAATTCCTAGCGTGGAGCTCATGGTCAAGGCCCTGTTAGTGAATGCTCAGCTTTGAGAGGCAAGTATTTAACATTGTGTGATCCATGTTCTATTAAGCCATTGAAATTGTAAAATGATGTAAATATCATGTAATAACAATACTAAGGGTTGGCTATGGATGCAATAAATGAGGGGGAAACTATGTATCCACTAGGGAGAGGTGAGGGGGTTATGGGATTGAGCCATAGACTGCCATATGTCATCTTTAGAACCCCTCTTACCTGTCCTATCCTCCATTTATTTCTATTGCAAGGAAGTACTTCAGAAATATGATTCATGAGGTTGATGGAGTATGGGAAGTCCTAGATTTCATAAGGTAGGGTATGGGCTCTATCTTACTTGTCCCATAAGTCACTCCACCTCGTGGGAGGACATTTTCTCTCATCTCCATGCCTTGGTGATTCATTCTAGCTTCGGGGAGGAAGGAAGCAGACCGAGCAAGGAGATGGTACCAGAAGTCATGATTTGGGGTAACCACGATTGGAAGAGCCAAGATCGCTCAGAAATTAGCATGGGAAGGGAAATCCGTTGGGGGATCCTTATACCTGAACCCTGGGGGCAATTTGGAGAGTGTGATATGCTCTTAAACCCATGAGAAACCCATGTATGTTAGCCCAAAATCGCAGACGTGGGACAGAACCTTTTGGTCATAACCCTTAGGAGATCCAAGCGTGGATGACACGGTGTGAAAAAGCGAGCAGAGGTTGGAACCACTTGATAAAGCCAGTGAAGAATGTTTTCTTGAGTCTGTAGCTCAGTGGTTGAGCTCATTGGCTTAGCTTCCTCCTCCCTTGTCTCTTGGCATGCTTGATAAACCCAATGGTGTGTTGGCTTAGCATGACTGTTGGTGTGAAACCGAAGCTGTGAGTAAACCTGAGTAGTTCCTCCTTAGTGGATACATAGCCCCAACTCAGGGATGGTCTTTGAGTGCTGAAATACTATAGGATGGGAAGAGACCTATGGTTGGGTTGGAACGTTGCAGTCCATAGCCAATTTACTTGGTGGTTTCAAATAAAGATAAGTGTTTCTTATTGCCTTTGAATTGTGCCAATTTATATACATTGTTGATTGTTTGTTTAGGTATGAATGCATGGAATGATCCAGTTGATTAAGGGAACATAGTACTTGTACTTATTATTATGCCTATGATGAAATGTTGATAGATGCATGCTGTGTATGTTCTTAATGGGGTTTATTTCAGCTGTGTTTTGCCTCTATTTGCTTTATTTATATGTAGTTTTGTTCATTGATGAATAGGGATAAGTTTGGTTGAGACCATGGAGGAGGAGAAGGTTTAGTTAGGGATTTGGGGAGGAAATAGGCACCCTCCTGTGGTGTTCATGCTTCCCCCTGTGGATTAGATGAAGAAAAAGGCCATGACTGAGTTGCATATGAGCCCTTACAAAGTAGTAAGGAGGAATGGAGGAAGCTTGGGGCCACATTTTAGGTTGGACGAAGGATAGTTTCAGAGTCATCAGATGCGGTAGAGGATCATGTAGTTGCATAAGGCTCGTCGAGAGATTTCCAACGGTATCGATTTTTCCCAAAATGGACTTGGGATGACAAAGTTATGAGCCAGAGAAGTTGTACAATTGGGCTTCCAACTTTCCAAATCCGCAATACAGATTGCAGAAATCGAGAGGGTGATTCTTTGGAGTTATGCATGTTGGTTATAACTTTTGACTCCTGCAACGCAGATTGCGGATTGCAGAAGTCGGAAGAATAAATTTTCTGAAGTTGTGAAATTGTGATTCTGACTTCTGACTTCTGCAAGGTGGATTGCGAAAGTCTGAGAGGTAATTTTTTCGGATTGGTGAATTTGGAGTTTCGCATTGCAGATTGCTGATTGCGGATGTCGGAGGAGTAATTCATCGAAGTTGAGGATTTGGGGTTTCTGATTTTTGACTTCCGCATCGCGAGTTGTGGATTGCGGAAGTCGAAGGGGTGAGTCGATGAGGTGGAATATTGATGTTCCGATTTCTTATTTCCACATTGCTGATTGTGGAGGTCAGAGGTGTGATCCTCGTCGAAGCTGTTATCTATGGTTCCGCCTTTCAATTGCAGATTGCAGATTGCGGACTGAATATCATTGCGTGTTAAATTTTGAGCATTAATTCACCATACTCTAGGATCTTTACTAAGAGAATAACATATACATTATATAAATGCATAACAATCACAATAAGCATCACAAGAATCAAAAGCATGAGAGACAAGAGACACAAAGTTTCCGTGGGGAAAACCCTAAGGTGAAAAACCCCACAACTTCCTCAGAGATAGAAAGAGCAATGTCTCAACCAAAGTACAACCAAAATACACTTGAGATAGTCTCCTAGTAGCAGATGATCCTCCTCCTCACTAGTGCGCCACTTTCTGAGTGAGAGAAGTGTGACTTTCTAAATGATCAAAATAGAGATCTCCCGATCTCTATTTATACTAACCTGTTTGCCTAATGACCTTATGGGGCTGACTGGTCTAGCTAGGTACATCCACAATATAATATATATTTCAGGATCAACCCCACACATGGTGTTCTAATAACCCATCGGCAAGTACACACACTTGCGACACTTGTCAATCCACATGACGACACTTCCTTATAGAGGAAGAATACATCTCTAATAAGGGTACAATAAATATATATGAAATACATAGATGAAATACATTCCGAAGTTACATATACATCAACACTCCCTCTTAACTAGGAAGGTTTTCTCGACACAGATCTGCTAGACAAGTCTTCTTCTCGGGATCATCGTCATCATCATCGTCACTGCTGCTGCTATCTCAACCAATCTCTGACTCTACTCGTCATAGGAAGTTCTATAGAGCCAGTCCTTTTTCATACTGGATGTAGGCCCACCACCTGTAGATCTTCATCATCACTGGCCATACTGTGGAAATCTCAGGACTTATTACGTGTGTCACAAAACCTTAAAAGAGTCTCTTGACTAGCAAGAACCCTAAAGAGCATCTGAGGCCTTTTTCATCCTGTCCAGATCTCCAGGACTTATTACATGTGACCCCACCACAAAACCTCAAAAGAGAATCCCAGGACTGATTACAAGCATAAGGCTCAACCTATCGGATCTCCCAGGGCACAAATTACATGTGGTCACCACAAAACCTCGAAAGAGCATCCCAGGACTGATTACGAGCACAAGACTCAACCTATCGGATCTCCCAGGGCACAAATTACATGTGGTCATGGAAAAACCTCGAAAGAGCATCCCAGGATTGATTATGAGCACACGGCTCAACCTATCGGATCTCCCAGGGCACAAATTACATGCTATAGGACAAAACCTCGAAAGAGCATCTTCCAGATATCCCAGGGCACAAATTACATGCCATAGGCAAAGCCTCGAAAGACTATCTGCAAATCTCCAAGGGCACAAATTATATGTCCTCCCAAGCAAAACCTCAAAAGAGCATTTGCCAGATATCCCAGGGTATAAATTACATGCTATAGGCAAAACCTCGAAAGACTATCTGCAAATCTCCCAAGGCACAAATTACATGCTTATCTGCACAACCTGTTCCACGGCCACTGAGTATCAACATGATACTCACCATACATCATCCTAATGTACACATGATCATCATCACTGCAACATCCTGTTGCATGTCATCTGGAGCAACATCCTGAACCTCGTCATCCATGATCATCCTGATCATACAATGCATCTACCTGATGCATACCAAGTATCTACCTGACACATATCATCATACATGATCCACCCGATCACACAGTGTATCCACCTGATACAAATATAAATACATGATACATATCAACATACATGATCTACCTGATCATACAATGTATCCACCTGATACATATGCAGATACATGGTCCAAGCATCCAACATGATGCATTTACAAAATACATACACATGATCCAACCGATCATATCCAGCATCAACATGATTTGTACATACATATAAATGATCCAACTGATCATATCCAACATCCAACATGATGCATACATACATATATAAATGATCCAACTGATCATACAAAGCAGAAACCAGAACATCATCCTGATGCTCATCATCCAGCGCTTACATCCACAGCCATGTGAAGGATCCTCCTTCCAACATGCTTGGAATGGCTTCAGCAAATGTGTCCATCACTTCTTCCTTGAAGTGTCATCAATCTGAAGAACACCAAGCCTCTCTCTGAAGTACTCGAACTTCACCCTGTCTAGTGGCTTCGTCAGCACATCTGCAATCTGCTCGTCTGTCGCAAGATACATGAGCTTCACAGCTCCTCTCTGCACCATATCCATGATATAGTGATATTTGATCTCTATGTGTTTCGACCTGTCATGAAACACTAGGTTCTCGGACAGCTTCACACAACTCTGGTTATCACAAAAGATACCAGTAGCATCCAATAGGAGATCAAATAACTCAGACAGTAGCTTCCGTAGCCATACTGCCTCACAACTAGCTGAACAGGCTGCAACATACTCTGCCTCAGCTGTACTCAGTGCTACGCAGGACTGCTTCCTGCTAAACCAAGAGATCACACCCGATCCCATACTGAAGCAGCACCCAGATGTGCTCTTCCTATCTGCAACAATGCCAGCCCAATCTGAATCAACATAACCCTGCAGGTTAAACTTTTGATTTGCTTCATACTTGAGCCCATAATCCACTGTACCCTTCAGGTACCTCAGAACATGCTTTACAGCAACTAGGTGAACACTCCTCGGATCCGTCAGGAACTGGCTTAATGTGTTCACCGCAAAGCAAATATATGGTCTCGTGTTCGTCAGGTACATCAAGGACCCAATCATCTGACGATACATAGAGACATCAACCGGCTCAGATGAAGCATCACATAGAAGCTTCAAATTCGATGCCATAGGTGTGGCCATGGCCTTGCAATCCATCATCCCGAATCTCTTCAGGATATCTACTGTGTACTTCCCTTGACCAAGGAAGATCCCACCGGCATTCTGCCACACCTCCATACCTAGGAAATAATGCATCATTCCTAAATCTTTCATATCGAACTCGGCAGCAAGCTTCCTCTTAGTATTTGCAATCAATCTATTATCTCCCGTTACAAATAAGTCATCCACATATAGGTGTAGAATCACAGGATTCCCTTCCTCAACCTTGTAGTAAAGGTTGGAATCCACTTTACTCTTGGTAAAGCCCAAACTAGATAGGAAACTGTCCATCCTACCATACCAAGTTCTGGGAGCTTGCTTCAAGCCATACAAGGCTTTCTTCAATCTGCACACCTATGACTCCCTATCATGTATTTCAAAACCGAGTGGCTGCTCCACATATACTTCCTCTTCACCTACACCATTCAAGAAAGCAGTCTTGACATCCATCTGGTGCATTTTCCATTTCATTGCTGCAGCCAGGGCAAGTACTGTTCTGATGGAAGTATACCTAGCTACAGGTGCAAAAGTTTCTTCATAATCTATTCCCTCTTTCTGAGAGAAGCCACGAGCTACGAATCTTGCTTTGTATTTTTCTACACTGCCATCTGTAGCATGCTTGATTTTGTAGATCCATTTAGAAGTCACAACATACTTCTCTTTAGGTCTTGGGACAACATCCCAAACATCATTCTTCATTATTGATTGGTATTCCTCAACCATGGCATCCTTCCATTCTTTCTTTTCCGCTGCTTCTTCATAACTGGAAGGTTCTTTGTTCATAATGTCACGGAGTAAAGCAACATAGCTGGTATGTGATTTGGTTCTCTTCTTTACTCTGTGTTCTTCTTCTTGAATGCCAAATCTTTCTGCATCTTGAATGAGTTCTCTAGCTCATGCAGGTTTCCTCTTGTGAGAGTTATCCTCACGGGGTGGATCTATAGGTTCTTGCGGATCTTCAAACTCACGAACAACTTCTGGAATTGCTTTAGTCATGGTAGTGTCTTGAAATCTAGTTTCCTTAGGTTCTTCATAAACTTCGATAGGTGCCTTCCTTGATTTGATGAATGCTCAGTTTTCATCAAATGTTACATCCATGCTAACATCAATCTTCTTGAACCCTGGAAAGTATATTTTGTAAGCCTTCGAGCTTTCACTGTAACCCACAAACATACCCTTCTTTCCTGAAGGATCTAGTTTGGTCCTCTTTTCCTTTGGGACATGAGTGTATATTGGACAACCAAATATTCTGAGATGGCTGACTTCAGGTTTCTTACCAGAAAAGACCTCTTCTGGAGTTTTGTTGTCCAATATCTTGTGGGGTGTTATGTTCTGCACATATAAAGTTGTTCTAGCTGCTTCTGCCCATAGATGCATGGGTAGATCTTGGTCATGCAGCATTGCCCATGCTGCTTCCATGATTGTTCTGTTCTTCCCTTCTGCAACTCCATTCTGTTGAGGATTATAAGGAGCAGTCAACTCCCTCTTAATCCCTAAATCACTGCAAAGCTTCTTGAAGTCACCTGAGGTGAATCTCCACCATTGTCGGATCTGAATGTTTTGATCTTCTTGTCAGTTTGATTCTCCATCAAGGTTTTGAATTCCTTGAACTTATCAACCACCTCATCTTTGTTCTTCAAGAAGTATACCCAAGTCTTCCTGGAGAAGTCATCAATAAATGAGACATAGTAAACATACCCACTTAGAGAACTCGATGACATAGGACCACATACATCTGAGTGGATGATTTCCAAGATATCCTTTGCCTTGCTTTCACTGCTTGGGAAAGCCTTCTTAATGTTCTTACCTTTTGCACATCCTTTGCAAACACCTTCATGTTTGGTCTTGATTTCAGGAAGACCCTCTACAGCCTTGCTTGCAAGGCTAAGTGCCCTATAGTGCATATGAGCAAGTCTTCTATGCCAAAGTTCACTTGGCTCCATGGATTCATGCACCATGGCATGTTCAGGTTGTCCCTTCAATTTATACAAACCTCCCTCTTGCTCTCGAATCACTACTGCATCATCTATGGTCTTTCCCTTTGGCCACATTAGGACTTGGCCATCCACAAATGCAACCCTCATACCTTTTGCATCCAATGCAGAGATGGAGAGTAAGTTCTTCTTGAGCCCAAGTACATAAAGGACTTCTTTCATCTTCAAAGATTTTCCAGAATCTAGGTTGTAGGATGCTTCACCGCTTCCTTTAATTGGGTATTGATAATCATCCCCAAGTTTCACTTTATGGGGTGATTCATGTTCAGACAGATTTACAAAAGATTCTTTAAACTCAGTCATGTGCTTGGAAGCACCACTGTCAATCAACCAATCATTACAACCATGGGAGATAGTACCTGTGAGAGCGGAAATTAGAACATACTCTTCTTCACTTGATGAGTCATCATCACTATCACTTTCTGCCCTAGCCTTCTTCTTTGGGGGTTCATCATCTTTGGCAACATGAGCATGATATCTTCTTTTGTTATTCTTCTTCTTCTTGGGACAATCTGAAGCAAAGTGTCCCTTCTCATTGCAATTGAAGCATCTAAGATCTTTTTTATCTTTATGATAATGGTGGTGTGAGAATTTCCTGTTATGAGATTATTCCTTCTTGGACTTACCTTTCCTGGCATGTGATGTGAGAGCTTGATCTTCATTTCTCATCTTTTCTTCTCGGGCCACAAGCCTAGCTTCTTCTTAAGAGCATTCTTCCCGCAATTTGCTGAAGGAGATCAACTTCTTCCTTGCACAAATTCCTTGAATAAAGGAATCCCGTGACCTGGGTAGGCCATTTAGAGTGTTCATCACCACTTCACCATTCTGCACCATTTCATCCACTGCTTCTAGTTGTTCCTTGATCTGGGAGACCCTTGAAAAATAAGATTGAATGGTTTCTCCATTCTGAAACTTTACTCCTTTCAATTGGTTCCGCAGGGTCATCTTCCGATTTATGTTCTTCCCTTCAAATAGCTTGGTCAAGGAGTCAAACATCTCCTTGGGTGTCTTTAGAGAAGACACATGGGGTATGAGATGGTCTTTGATAGAATCAGCAATGATTCTCTTTTCCTTGACCAAGTTCTTCTTATGCAATACCTTAGCCTCTTCATCCTCTGGGATAGGGATGTCTTCTTTTACATATGAGTCCAACTCATTCTCTTCCAGGATTAACCCAATCCTATACTTCCAAGCTCGGAAGTTATCAACTCCTTCAAGCTTATCCTCAAGCTTGGTGTGGTGAGACATCTTAAAGATTACTTCAAATGGAAATAGAAAAGATTTAGGTCTTACCACTTGAAATGCTGAAAATTGGATCTGGTCCTGGATTAGGGTTTGTCGGAAAAAACCCTAAAAATTCAAAATGTGAATTTCAACTTTCTAAAAGGATAGAAAGATACGCCTTGATGAGCTGATCAGCCTGGTGTATTCAGAATTTGAGATCAGCAAAGCTTTACCCTTCATATTTGCCTTTTTGTCCTCCCGGGTTCACTAGGGAGAGCCCTGAATTAGGGTTTGAGTTTCCCGGAGATATACCCAGCCAAAAATCTCGATCCAAAGCTCTAAAATTCGATTTTTGCAAGGAGCTTCCAGCTATGTCTTCATATTTCAGAAATTCCTATTTTTGTGGAAACCCTAATTTTTAGGGCCAAATCTGAAAATGCTCAGAATTTAATTCTGATTGGACAAATAGATTCTCCTTGATGAGTAGAGTCAATCTACTATACTGCTTTTCCAAAAACTGTGGAGAGAAACCCAATAAACAAGAAACTCAAGTTTTCGTCGCTGCAAAATGTCTTCTTCTCAGGTTAGCTCTAATACCATGTTAAATTTTGATCATTAATTCACAATACTCTAGGATCTTTACTAAGAGAATAACATATACAGTATATCAATGCATAACAATCACAATAAGCATGACAAGCATCACAAGAATCAAAAGCATGAGAGACAAGAGACACAGAGTTTCCGTGGGGAAAACCCTAAGGTGAAAAACCCCACAACTTCCTCAGAGATAGAGAGAGAAATGGCTCAACCAAAGTACAACCAAAATACACTTGAGATAGTCTCCTAGTAGCAGATGATCCTCCTCCTCACTAGTGCGCCACTTTCTGAGTGAGAGAAGTGTGATTTTCTGAATGATCAAAATAGAGATCTCCCGATCTCTATTTATACTGACCTGTTTGCCCAGTGACCTTATGGGGCCCACTTGTCTAGCTATGTACATCCACAATATAATATATATTTCAGGGCCGACCCCACACATGGTGTTCTAATAACCCATCGGCAAGTACACACACTTGCGACACTTGTCAATCCACATGACGACACTTCCTTATAGAGGAATAATACATCTCTAATAAGGGTACAATAAATATAGATGAAATACATTCTGAAGTTACATATACATCAACATTGCGACTGTGAAAAAGGTGCATAGTTTGGATAGTTTAAAGAAAAAAATATAGCAGGTTGTTCAAGGTTGTTACCCCATCACTCTAAAGGGCATTGAGGGGATCGAGGACGTGACACTGCGTAAGCCAACCACTCCTCTGCAGAATTTGTTCCAAATAGTACCACATCGTCCACGAATAGCAAATGCGTAATGGATAAAGTATTTGAGAAATAAATTCCTTTCACTTTACCTTCACTCCTAGCAACAATAATCAACCTGCTCAGACCTTCTATAGCCAATGAGAACAAAAGAGGAGTAGGGAACAACCCCGTCGGAGTCCCCTATAGCTTTTGAAGAAAAGGATTGGATTGCCATTGATCAGCACAAAGTAATTTGATGGCATAACACATGCCATAATCCAGTTGATGAATAACCGAGGAAGACCAATCTGAAGAAGCATGAGCCTTAGAAAATCCCAATTTACCTGGTCACATGCTTTAACCAGATCAATTTTTAGGATCATAGCAATTTTTATTTTTTTTTTTTTTTTTTTTTTTTTTTTTTTTTTTTTTTTTTTTTTTTTTTTTTTTTTTTTTTTTTTTTTTTTTTTTTTTTTTTTTTTTTTTTTTTTTTTTCTGACTTTGACTAAATGTAAGACTTCCTGAGTGATTCCCCACTACATCAAGGATTTGTCTATTTGATAGAAATCCAAATTGTTCTTTAGTCATCCACTCTGAAAGCTTAGGTTTAATTATGTTCACTATAATCTTGGAAATTATTTTATAAACCAAGTTACGAAGGGTTATATGTCTTAAGTCATCAAATGACACTAGCTTGTTGCTTTTAGGGATAAGAGTAAAAAAGGTAGAGTTCAAACCTCCAACAATCCAACCTTCCACTCTTGAAAATTCAATCATCTACAACAGATCATAACCCATAATATCAAAGAAGGAAACAAATAGGTCCACTGACCACCCGTCGGGCCCTGGGCTCTTATCTTTTTTGAAATCCTTTAAAACTTTTTCAACCTCCTCCAATGTCATAGGACCACCAAACTCCTCCCCTTCCTCCGCTGTGAAGAATGAAGGGTAGTCTTTTAAAACATTGAGCTGATAATAAATTCCGGATAACCCCAAATCTTTAAAATGAGATTTGAAATGATTAAGTGCAATATCCTTAATCTTATTTTGATCACTGACCTCATTAACTTGACTATCATGTATGGCCCAAATAGAATTCAAATTCCTCCTATGAGTAGCGTAATTGTGAAAAAATATGGTGTTATCATCCCCTAATTCCACCCAGATAGCATGACTCTTTAACCTCCAAGTACTTTCCTCCGTCTTCAGTATTTCATCAAGTCTAGCCTGTAGAATCTGCAGAGAAATTCTATCCCCCTCAGAAAAAATACCATTCATATTGAGACTATGAAGCTGCTTTATCTGGTTTTTTATAGTAATTAGATCATTCTGGTTCTGAGCTTTTTTGTTTTTTTCCCAAGCTTTAGTATTTACCTTTAAACCTTTTAATATGTAGATTAAGGCATCCATAGGATTAAGTCCCGGAGGAACCTCAACCTGGGACCAATAGCATCTGACCAAATCACATAAATTTGAGTCCTTCAACCATGTACTGTTAAATCTAAAAGGTATGTGTGCCTTATAAGATAGGTCATCAAATTGTAAAATAATCGCTTGATGGTCTGATATGTTGGAATGTTCAATCTCGGATCTAAATTTGTGGAGCTTTGTGGCCACAAATTCAACAATAAGGAAACGATTAAGGCGTTTTCTAATACAACGATGACCTTCACGTTTGTTACTCTAAGAAGCACCCAATTTCCTGGGTAGAACATCAATCAATTGAGCTCTCTGAAATAAGTCCTTGAAGAAATCTGCCAACTCATCAACTAAACTCGATGAACCCCAAACTTCAGTTGCCGATAATGTGAGTTTTAGGTCACGTACAACAATAATATTTTGAATATTTAGAAGACCCAAGGCTTCTAAGACATTCCAATAGTTATCCTTGTCCTTATATGGACCATACATATTAAGAATAACAAGGTCAAAGTCATTTGTGAGAAACCGACCTTCCATTAAAAGTCCCCCCATTGTATTATAAGTTTTGAATGCAGTGGTCAAAGGGTTCCAACCAGACAGACCACAAGAATCAATTACATTGAAATACCAACCTGGCATATGCTTTGAAGAAACCTCCACAGACTAGGAAGTCGAACACATAGTTTCCCGGATAAGTATATAGTCAAGGCTAGTAGCTTTTAAAAATTTGAGCAAGGTCCTAACCTTCGAAACCCCTCCAATTCCTCAAATATTAAAAGATAAGATAGACATTAAGACAGTCTCTGAGAGGACAACTCAGCTCTAAGGGTCTCGGGGGAAGGTGAGTTTTCATTTTCAAACATTAAATCTGCACAATCCAAATGTTTAGACAAGGGGATGAACATTTCACCAACATACTTTTCCTTTATTTTATTCTTTTTCCGTAACGTGACATTCAAGCACCGGATAGACAGGATGACATTTTCCTCCGCACAATTAGGGTTTTTTTCGAAGACCTCTAAAGGGGATTTGAGAGCACCAGACACAGTCTGCAATGAGTTTGAAAATGAATTATGAACAAAATCAACCTACGGAACTGCAGATTCCAAACTAGCTGCAGAGGAGTCTAAAACCCTAACCTCTTCCTAAACATATTCAACTACAAGGGATGCAGAAATAGGGTTTATGTTTACTTCCTCATGAGAGTGTAAATCCACAGAGTTAAGATCCACTAGGATATTCCCAGCTAAAGGTTTTGAACTTGATTTTTTCAATTCATGAGCTTTTTCCTTCGAGAGATCAAAATCAAGTTCAGTTGTTGTAACTCCCTCATAAATCACAGAGGATTTGTCATTTGACATACCTTTATAATATGGAGAAACCAGAACAATTTGTGTTGACATCTCGTTTGTGTCTGTAGGTGAAGGTTCTGGAATGGAGGCTCTACCATGAAGAGATGGGCAGCGCGCTTTAACATGATCCGTGCAACAACATAAAAAACACTTGAACGAGACATTCTTGTAGTCCAATTTCTATTTAAAAGTTTTATCTCCCCACACAATATCAACCTTTGCGGGTAAACCCTTAGAAGTATTAAACTCAACCATCATAGATGCCAGTCTTTTGTTTATACCAAAGATCAGATTCTTCTCCAGTCTAATGAAACGTCCCAAGAAAATTCCCAAACCCTCAAATACATTTGGTGTCCAGAGTTCAAAGGGGAAACCAGGCATGAGAACCCACAAATGCCTTCTGCTCAAATGCTCTGTGTTAGGGTTAACATTAACATGCCATCGTTTCAGGTTTAAAGAGCCATCCTTCGCAAGCCAAGTACACTCCAGTATGGATGGATTAATTTCCTCACTAGGGAAGATGAAGGAAACCCAACCTTTGGACAACAGATTGGTGCGAGGAGGAAGGCCCAATTCAAGGGTCCAATTCTGATTCACCCATTCCACAAGCTCCATCTGAGAGAGCTTCGTTCCTTCGATTTTTCCAACAACCGCCCTTCTGGAGAGCAAGCTAACCCTATCCAGATTCACAAACTATTCAAGAGTATAAATTGCAGTTTCTGACTTAGCCTTGAGGGTTTTAAACCTTCTTCTATTACGGGTCACCTCTCTCGATAGAGCTTTAGAACCCTTACCAGCATTGTTTATTGGACAAGAAGGAGCGATGGAGCAAGGTTCAAGTGAGATGTCAAAGTGAGACTCACTCGCCATATAGGAATTACGACAGCTAGGTGACCCCACCGCCATTGGGGACAAAAATAAAAGGACAAATGTCCAAACGAGACAATGACAACGAACCACAACCAAATAAAAACACCAACAAACTAAAACCTGGTTTTAGAAGTGACAAAAACCCAATCATAAACTTGGCCAAAAATGGAAGAGCTCCACAATGCTCGAAAAGAACATTCTGCAGCAGAAAAATAACTAGTTCCCACGTTTTTATTCCTTGGTTGGTACTAAAGCTAGCCTTACGGTTGGCTAGACTCCCAGTTGCTGCAGAATATACCTTCCTTACACTGCAAATACTCTTCCAAAACTGAAAACCCTAACCACTAGAAACCCTAACGACCAACGCTTCATCACTCCCAACATAGATTCATGTGGATGAATACTTCAACATATATCATTCAAATCATAATCTTTAAAAACAAAAAAAAAATGATACCAAATAAAAGAAAAAAATAATTAATCCCATCTTACTCACATATCACACAATTCTCCTCCACTAACACACATGGCTTGCTTTATGCATCTTCCTATTTAACAATCAACATTTCAAAGTTTCATACCATGCTTCTCAATTTACATGAAAAACTTATGATATTCATACAACGCTTCAGAGTAAATATGCACATCAAAGTACGCTTCAAGGCAAATATTCACAACTTCTAATACATCTCTAACGATTTTAAGTTAACATGTAAATTATTTAACCAACATGTCCAACTCATGTGCATGACACTTGTGTGTTTCCACGACGATTTCCATACACATGTACCGATTCTCTAACCAACATGCCCAACAAAATTGCATAACCCCTGTGTGTTTTCATGCCAATGTACATACCTTTTTTTTTAATAATGAATTTTAAGAATTTATCATATATGTATATATGATAAATAAATTATATATGAATGAAAGAAAGATAAAACTCGATAAAACTCTATTAAGAAGATGATGAGTATTAAGCATGGCATTGGAATCATTAATAATGCTAGTATTAGAGTGGGAGAGGATATTATGATGCCAATTTGGAGACTAACACCTCAAATCTAATTTTTAGATTACAATATTTTTTTGGATTAAGAAATCTCATATAAATCATGTATAATAGATGTTATGTTTGTGAGATTTTTCAAAACACGTACTCAATGTTTATATGCATAAATATACACATAATTGAGAAGAATAATATTATTGTGGAATGAAATTTTAATATAGGGATATGTCATTTTATAGATATTTTGTAATACCACATGGATAACAACCACATGGCAAAAATGACCCATGATGCATGACATCATAGACAGATAGAGGATGTTGTCACATCAACTCAAGGACTTGCACACCAAAGCCAACTTCTTGAAAAAATATTTTCACTAAGTTTATGTAATCTACCCAAACAAGATTTAGGCACACTACCTCGAAATTGACTAGTTTTGGCTAGAAGTTTAAATTTATGTCTCAGACACATCTAGACCTCTACGAATTCTGAAAGGATGGAATTAAGGGTTTGCTATAGATTAAGGACATCCTACAACACCCTTAGAAAAACACCCAACTTCGACAGTTGCACATTTTCTGGGTACATCATGCCTGGGTAGACTCCTTTGGCTATACCAAAGGCTTCAAGGCAATGGCCCCAGGACTTATGTGGAACCCAACAACTTCTGGTGCATAACTGGAAGTGGTTGGTTTGTAACTACCCCAAACTACTATGTAAACACTGAGTTTGACAATTGGACTTAATTTGGCAAAGTTTGGAAGTTAAGAGGAAAATTGTGAATTCAGGACAGCTCAACTAGGTGATTTCCAAATGGTTCCAAATGACACTGGAAGGTCACGAATTTTTGAAACAATTTTTGGGATGGGTTCACCTGATCCTTACCTACTTGCAACAACTTATAGAATATGATTTGGAGGTGAAGTCAGGTTATTACAATAATTATGAAAACTAGTCAGATTTTGCATTAAATCGAGCATATGAGTAGATATTCATTGAAGAGAGAGATAGATTGAAAAACAAGAAGCAACTTTTCTCTGATTAGTAGAGGAAATCATTTACATTACAGGGCTGTAGGTACAACAACAAATACCCATGAAATCGCCATCATCCATCAATAACATGGACAAATACAAAACTTTGTAGAAAACACTCTAAAATTGTTGGAACAATAACACACTTGACTAGAATTGGAATGGACCTGCAAATTACATGAGACGCCTGCAATTATCTTCAGTGGGAAAGATTGGATACCTTCCTCCTCCATCTCTAGCTAAATCCTCAACTAGTTTGGTGCACAGAAGGGGCACATCTCCCAACTAGTGACAAGAGGCACATCTCCCAAGTGTAAAAAATATCAGAGCTCTTCAACACGATGAACAAATTGGCAAAAGATTCTCCATGGAGGCTCTCATGCTCCTTTGATAAGTTCTGGTGGCTTCTTTGATAAGATGCATTGCATATGGACCACTTTCCTCATTCATTGTGCCCTCACTGGCTAAATTAGGACTTGCAACTTTCTGTAATTCTTTCTTTGCTTTCTTGCATTTTCTACTTTAGGCTACTTTTCCTGCTTTTGGAAACTTCTGCTTTTCCTTGATTTTCTGCTGCTTTCCTACTTTTCTGCTACTTTCTTGCTTTTCAGTGCTTTTCTGCTACTTTCCAACTTTTCAGTTGCTTTCTTGCTTTTCACTGTTTTTTCTTCTAGATTCCTTTGTGGAAGACAACTCATAGGGGTCCACCTAATATCCTATGCGCCCTCTTGGGCCACCTAGGCATTTCCAACTCATTAAACAATTAATTAATAATTAAATATTCACAACTATGTACCACATCACTTCTCCATGTTTTAATTTAATTATACTAGATAACCATAGACCAAAATTAATCCCTAACTAATTTATTTAATCTCTGCTTGAACCCATGGAAATTGAATGGGTTAGAGGGATGACCATAGAGCCAATAGGGAGGGGTCATTATAGTTTCTTGAGAAAGTAAGGTTGTTTTAAGAATTAATGATTAGATTTATTTCCAAAACTTTATAGAGGCAACATATCTTTATATTTAGGTATATGATTTAGATTAGCATGAGCACATGCATGTGCGCTTGTGAAAGTAAGCCTTTAGTGAAGTTACTGTGGCTAAGGGTATTTTGTTTTACCAACTTTTCTAAGGTCTTACATCCCTAGTCCCAACCATTGTTGCAAGTATCGATGTTCAACAAACACACACATAAGCATGTCCTACGTGAGACTTGAACCTTTGCATTGGCTTTAACACAAATCCACTTCCACTAATCTGGCAAGCTACCATTGACAATAATTACGTCGTAGGCGTTTCACCATGGAGATGCATAACCTCCACGTCAGCTAGATTCCTCGCTCATAGAGTGAATGGAATCCTGCCACGTGGATGGTTATGCTTCTCCTGTGCGACCGCTAGCTCCCTCACGCCGCTGCCGCCTCCTGCCTCCTCGACTGCTCCCTCCCGCCGCCACCGCCTCCTGCCTCCTCTCATCGCTGACCTCCTTCCCGCATCCTGGCTTTCCCATTTGCAGCCCTTCCTTCTCCTTCGCAGCTCCTTCCCCGAGCCTGCTTTCCACTATCATCCACGGCCTCCACTTTCGTGATCCCTTTCCCTTCGCAGCTCCCATTCCTTCGCTACTCCATTGATCCGCAGCCTCTTTGCTTCCATGTTCCGTCCCTTCTTCCCAACCGTTGTTTTCTCTTTCCATCACACGGCCTCCCTCTACACCCTCGACCTCATCTTTCTTGCAACTCGGGACCTCCTCTCCTTCCTTGCAAAACCCTCGCAGCCTGCTCCATCTTCCTACCTCACTCCACGGTCGATTTGTAGCTTGGAAGGTTGCTCCTTCTTTGTGCTAACTCTTGCCCTCTTGATCGAGGAACGATAATAACAATTTACCCTTGAAATAACAACGCTTCAACAGAACAACAACTCAACATCATAGCAACTTGTTGCACAAAAGATGAGACTGACAACCCTGTCGACGCTCCTCCTACCGTGGGTTGCTCTACAAGCCACTTTAAATCGCCCAACACCCTTGTTCTAATGCCCTTCCACCATTTCGCTCGATTCCCTGAACTTCATCAAAGGATGGTCTTCATCCTTGTTTCCAGAAGAGAAATGGTGTTTGTTTCTTTGTCAATGAGCCATTTGACATGCTCGAAATCGCCCACGTCGCAGTGCACCGTTAGTGGCCCTCCGTAGGTGTAAGCGAGCTCCCCTTCAGCCTATTCCTTGTTTTTGGAAGAGAAAGCAGATATCTCTGTTTCAATGGGAAGGATCTGAAGCTACGCTGGGGTTTCACCTTTTTTTCTATTCTCTGCACAAGTTATTTTCTGTGCTGGGATATACATCTCCGAGCTCCTTCTGCATTCAAAACCAAAATAAAAGAGCATCATCTCCATAAAACAACACCACTTCATTGATAAAAACATTTCACCACAAGCCTCAATACATGCGAAGTGGCAAGTCTAACATGCAGAAGAGAGCCACTCACCAAACAGGAGCCCGTGAAGGAGCCCATAAATATGAACAACGCATCCATGCCGACTCCACATGTAAGAAAGTAGCTCCATGAAGAAAACCATGAGTGAAAGAAACCAGGAAACTCCTCTGCACTGAGAGATATCAGCGCCTCTATCCAGTCACCCAGGTTTGAGCCCGAAGGACCTTCACGCACGTGGGGTGGATGAACTGTTCTTGTAGGAAGGTGCCCTGGGTATGGACGGTGGGGAGAGAGCCTGCATGCAGCCTGCGTGGCTACCATGCAGCCCAGGGCCCTCATGATTCCCTTCCAGTCGGGTGAATATAGAGGTTCGTCAGTGGAGCCGGTGGAGACTAGCGCGTGGATTGGGAGGCTTGAGTAGGTAGGTTGAGCCGCGTGGAAGGGGCAGAGGTGAGATTACGTGGACTGGTTAGGGAGAAGGTTGTTCCAACCAATCTCAGTTTCACTTTGTTTCTTGATTCATGGTCTATATTGCTGCTTCGCATATACAGATTGAAGGCAGGAAGTCGCATGTAAAGTTTTAGTTATTTTAAATTTAATAAGATCGTGCCTTGTCTATATATATGTTTGATTACATAGATGATGTTGTTGGGTTTTCATTTTATTGTCAGTGCTTCACAGATTATCATCATCTATAAAGTTCAGGTAATTTGATCCGGTGAAATGGGTGAAATCAGGTTTTTTGAAGTGTCGAAACATATTATGCGTTGGAAGCATAACCATCCAAATGATGCTTGAACAAGAAATTTGACTTCAAGTCTCAAGCAACCAATTGCTGTTTGCTTCAACTATCTTCGTGGTACTGAAAGATCACGCTAAAATAAACATTAGCGTTGTGGAGAGGTGATACCGAGGAACGACACGAGGGTGCTGTGGTATCTTAATACTCTGCGTGCATCCATCACATTCTTGCAATTTACATACATGTCAAGTCTATGAATTTACCAAGAACTATGACAGAGAGCATTGAAGTGTGATATTTACATACATGCCAAGCCTATGAATTTACCAAGAACTGCCTATGAATTTACCAAGAACTGTGACAATGAGCATTGAAGTGTGCAGTGATAAGAGGGAGGGTGGAGCTCTTGGTCATGGTATGATCGTTCAGAATCAATGATAGTTGCATAAAGTCAAGCCATTATGAATTTAAAACTTATCAGAAGCCTAGACGATCAAAGAAGATAGAAGAAAGTTACGTGGGAGCCTCCGAAGTAAAAGAGTCAAATCCTGTATAGAATAGAAGCCTTTGTTGATGAAGAAAGATTCATGTTTGCAGAGTTTTTACACATTAACGAATGGCGATTTGTACGAAGCTGTCTTTGTTTAAAAGAAGTGACTTGCCAAGAGTTGAATCGACACCAATCTTGAAACTTCACACATACTGCTTCACATTCAACATCACCAGCAGCCGAGAAAAGTGCCGAACATATTGAAGTAAATAGTAGCAGCATGGAGAAATGATGCATTGAATTTCTGTCACTTGAGCAACACATGTAAGTTATATGGTCCTTTATGAGTTTGAGAGTAATCAAGGTTTCATTCCTTTTATAAAAAGAATTCAAGATTACTTTTTAAATTTTTTATTTAAAATGGATTTAAAAAAAATACAAGTTCAATGTATTTTATAAAAGGGTTATCAAAAGCTTTTTAAAAGATCTTATTAATGGACATGTGAAGGAGTTATCAACTTATAAGGCGATTAAATAATTATGCTTTCAATTCTTAGGAGGAGGTATATCATTGTTTGAGTGTTGGGTGAGAGAGTAGAATAACCATGTGTGTTTAATGTCTAACCATATGCATTATATGGAGTATATATGAATGATTTTAGTTCGTTTAATGAAGGAATATCCTCTTTTTTCCAGGGGTAAACAAAGATACAATTGACCATACAAAAGTCACATAGGATCATACAATTGTATGAAGAATGCATAGAGTCGTAATAGATTGAAACTCTTGGTGAATGAGAGGGGTTTGTATTCTAGAAAAGAGTGACATTGTAAGGAAATTAAAAACATAAAATAGAATGAGTTATATATATATATATATATAAAGGTTGTGCAATGTAATTCATAAAATAACAACAATAAGATTTTAATTAGGATTGTTTTGAAATTATATGTTCTATAATTGTAAGGAATTAATTAGATTGGTTAAGAGAGATATTGTTTTAACCTCCACTAAAATTAAAATATCACAGCGCTTGTAGTTTCTTTCCTTTCACAACATTTAGGAGGTGTAATAATACAACTAGATTTCACACATCGATCTAGGAGGTGTGATAATACAATTGGATTTCACAACTGGGAGGTGTGATAATACAACTGGATTTAGGCCAGAAGTGTGTGTTCCTGGGGCATGTGTTTCCCTGCTCGCCGACATGCCCAACCCAACCAACTTCATTTACCAAATAATCCTTTCACAATATGCATTTCCCAATGCAACCACTTCTCACATCATGTGATTGACCACTCCCAATAAAACCAAAGAAAGTGATTAGGCACTTGGTAAGGAAACCCTAGGAAACAATAACATTAATTTTCCACTCAACATGCATTGGTGTTGTGAGCAAATATATAAAACATAATTTTAGTTTTGTGGTTTTGTTTTTCATTATATTTTAATTGAGTTTATATTAATTAGTGTATAAACAATTTTAGTTTTGTGATTTTGTTTTTCATTATATTTTAATTTAGTTTATATTAATTAGTATATAAACTTAACATTAATTTTCCACTCAACATGCATTGGTGTTGTGAGCACATATATAAAACATAATTTTAGTTTTGTGATTTTGTTTTTCATTATATTTTAATTGAGTTTATATTAATTAGTGTATAAACAATTTTAGTTTTGTGATTTTGTTTTTCATTATATTTTAATTAAGTTTATATTAATTAGTGTATAAACAATTTTAGTTTTGTGATTTTGTTTTTCATTATATTTTAATTTAGTTTATATTAATTAGTATATAAACTTAAAATATACAACATGAGACTCGATACACAATGTTATTAATTTTGTATTTATATTCATTATTATATTATTTATTTGTGTTATTTATTATTAATTAAAAATAACAAAATATTAATATAATGTAATTTTTTAAATAAAATCAAAATTTTATATTACTTATTAAATTAAATATTATACAAGCATTAGTTACTATATGATACATCTTTTGTTATTTTATATTTGTATTATTTGACATATTTCTTGTTACAGGCATAGTATCATTGTAATGCATTGATTTCTTATTACTTCTTTTTTTCTTTATTAGTTTGCATTTCAGTGTTGTATTTTAATCAAAGTTTTCAGTTTTCAAGATTTCGCGAGGTGATGACGAAATGCCCCTTTCTCGAAAGGGAATTGAATTAACATTTAATTCAAGATATTGTATTTGTCAAAATGTGTATATGCCTCCAATGTGCCACCCTCCACTGCCTTTGCTTCCAATGCACCACCTTTGTTACCATCTATGCATCACCTTCATTCCTCTATGCAACGCTTAACAAACTCCCTCCATGTTTTCCATTGTTTTAGTGCCGAGAAACTTAGTAAGGTAGATCCAGACTGAACAAGGAAGAACAAGCTGTGCTACTTCAACTACTGGCTCCATGAAACCATTAACTCTCATTGGACTAGCTATGGAACTCGAGTTGTATCTACATTTGGTGTTACAGTCTATATTGCCCATAATTCCTCTTACAACCTACAACAATATATTCCTCCTGTACGAGTAAAAGTAATATATTCCAAGTTTTGTTTTTGTTTTTTTGTTTAACTATGGGAATCGACAACTGGGAAGGGGTTGGTACTCGTGTGACACGAGGTCCAAGGATCCAATCCCATCCACTACCATTATACTGCTGGGTGCACCCACACAACCTGCAATCATGGCGCACGGGTAAGTCGAGGTGATTTGAACTCGTGACCTCCATTTACAACATTTCCTTCATATCAAGCGAATTGTCGATTGAGCTATACCCCTGCGAGAATTCCAAGCTTGAATTTTCGTTGTGCCATCAATATTCTATTCTTCCAATAAGCTTATATTTTCAAAATGTTTTTCTGTATCATATATGGTAGCTTCTTGGCATGGTATTAAAATTAAATCTTGTAAATAATTCTTTCCTTATTTCTATCTTCTACATAAAACATTGCTAGAGTAAGGAAGTTTCCAAATTGATTTTTTTATTAACAACTCATTTTCTTGACTTAGATGCTATTAAAGTGAACTTTTGATCTTGTTCTCTCTGCACAAAACCAAATTAACAAGTCATACAATCTATGATTATCAAAACTCACGAGGCAATTAACATGCAAGAGATTCCCAAAAGTTGCAATTTCTACTTGTTAACATGATTTTTAGATAGATAACAATCATTGTATGCTAATGTTAAGTATAATGTGTCAAGAACAAGCTTGTACTCCTCTCTAACATGCTAGCATAGAACATACGTTTGAGCAACATTTATACATCTAATGTCAACATTAACATGAATCAATGTGGACTAAAATGGAAATTGAAAGCCTATTATCACGATTAATGATCACACACCTGTCTGCCCAAAACTCCTCCAAAGATGTCAATGGCTCCATACTTGCCAGCTCTTCTAACTCGGACATCCCATCAACATTTGTCGTCACCATCGAGTCCACCTCCTCGTACAAATTGTTTTTGTGTAAACCGAAGATGACAAAAGCTTAAAGAGACTGGTAACCTTTCAGATTCAAGCACAACAAACTAACCAAAAATACAATTACAGTTCGAATGGAGAAAGCAAAATGAACAAACAAAAAACATTTTGGAGGGAGAACTAACGGCCCAATGAGAAAGCACAAACATAAATGAAATAACATTTTGGAGGGAGAAAGGAGAAATCAGAAATGAAAATAGCATTTTGGAGGGAGAACTGGCGGCCCAACAAACAAACAGAACTGAAAATTGGGGAAGCGTAAACACCAGATGTCTGCAACTGCAAACCGGAATTTAGGCGAAACTTAACAGCTTCTCATGGTATACCAAAATCTAAAGAAAAGGGAAGACACAATATGTAAAACAATCCATGCAAATATTTGATTTTGTATTAAAAATCAAGTCTTATGATCGATTACACTCATTATGAATGGAATATATCAGAAGAATTCATTAATCCAATATTTCAACTGGTGATTCATTAAGCATGTAGAGTGAAAAAATCAATAAAGTAACCAAGAAATTGACTGAGAGAGCACCTGTTTGCGCTTTGGAGTCCATTCCCAATTGGTAGGCAATGACTGTTCTAATGATTGGTTATGTCAACAATGCTATCTAGAGTGACTGATTCAATGGTAATATTTTTCCTTTGCGTTGAATTTTTCTATATGGTCGAGTTTGGGAGATTTTGTCTACTACGAGCTATTTAGCTTTGTCCATTAGACTTGCCATGTCTGGTCACGCCGCTAGAAAATAACACAATATAGTTCAATTTATGGAACAATTAAATAAAAACTAGGTTTCTACACAGAAGTTACATTGGTGTGGAGATTATAAGTAAGGAGGTGAGTAGCACGCTTCAGCGTATAAGACAGATTAGTCCACATGGAAGCACCATGTATCGTAACAAGTGGTGCATGCATCCTCCAACAGACCCAACACCAGAGGAGACTTAATCAAATGGTTTGGATGACACTACAATCATATTTATAGTGATAGATTGATAGATGTTTAATCTTTTAACTTGTATATGCTGAAGCTTTGTAAGCTGCATCAACCCTCGTATTCTCTTCAACTTCACACATCCGTTTGTGCTCAACACCTTCAAAGATTCCAATGCTTCCATACTTCTTTCCTGTGCATTTAGAATGGACCATCTACGGCCTTACCACATTTTCATTTTTGGTTTCAGATTTTCAGGGTTTCCCTTCATCATGCTTTTGACCATTTTCCCAAAGTCCCTAACCCAATGGTTTTCCACTGAAATTTGCTTGACCTGTCTGAATCTAATGGCTCGCTTGCTTTAAAAAAAAAGAAAAGAATCCAACTATTAGATAGAGTTAGTTAATAGACAAACCATAGATTTTGACTATGAACAAAATTGGATGGCTATGCATAGTAACTCCAAGGACTATGCATTTTCTTAATGATCTAAAATATGTTGGCTGTAATAAAACCCTAGAATTAAGCGATCAATACTGAGAGGATAACCTCCAATGTGTCTTCATCTTCTCGTTTTATTTGCTCTCTCTCACAAAAAATTTCAGTGCCTAGAGAAACAACACAATATTCACCAGGGTCTATCTCAATGATTAACAAAAAACTTAGCTAAGTAGGAATGCAAGTGAACAAAAAATTAGTTGGTTATCAGCTACATGGGACTTCATATGCAAAGGTATTTAAAGCATTCAATTCTTTAGGGTTTTGTTTTGGGAAGCATGCCGATGTGACACATGCGCCACCGCATCAGTTGTCAGCCACATCATTTTTCCACTTCATCGACTTTACCCTAACCACTGCGACACGGTCGACCCAAAAGCACGAGCCAACCAATTGGTGCAACAAGACTTCAATGCGGCGAAAGGGACGGGTAACGCTGTTCAAAACGGGGGCGACTAGACGGTGGAACGCTTAGCGAGAAAGGTTGGCGATATTATCATAAAAAACACGAAACGGTCGACGACGAGTGAATAAAACCTTGCGACCCTGCTCGGCAAGAAAGAACAAAATCCGGAGAAAATACACTGAAGATCGCAAAATTGATCGGCAAAATATAAACATAATATTGCGACCAATTTCGACGAAAACTAAACGAAAAGCTGCGAACCGGGATGGTGATATTATCATAAAAACGCGAAATGGTCGGCGTCGGGTGAATTAAAACATGCAACCCTGCTCAACAATAAAGAACAAAATCCGACGAAAATACGCCGAAGATCGCGAAATTGTTCGGTGAAAGATAAACATAATATTGCGAATAGTTTCGACAAAAACAAAACAGAAAGCTGTGAAACGGGTCGGAGGAAAAGATAAAAAACCCGCGACTACCAAAAGCTAAAAATTAAATAAATTGTTCATGTGTTTGTTGAACATTTTACAGCTTGGAGACACAAATGATTGGGGAAATCCTCCCCAAGTCTTTATTCCTCCGAATCTCCTTGTGGCGATGTGTGTCTCCATGCCCTCTCTATCTTCTTTACAGAGATGATGTTTTGAGCACCACTCTTCTCCAACAAATGGAAAACCAGCTCCCACTCAGCTCCGTTACAGGGAAAATGGAATAAACTACTCCAAAATGCTACCTCTAATCAAGTCTGAAGTCGAATATTAAGAGAAAAAGCCCTCAAATCAAACTCCAAGCTTCGACGAAATATCCGTAAATAAAACCCCTTGAATCAAACTCCATCAATGTCTGCCAGAAGTGTTAGATCGGACCACCATCAAGCTGATTTTGTACCTATTCAGGAGGTATGTCACCTTTGCCACCCTTATCTCAAAATGTTTATACCTTCATAAAACTTTATCGACTGTAGATAATGACTTTGATAAAAAATTAAAGTCAATATTATATTGTTTTATACCCAATAGCTCTATGAAAGAGTTGGAATTTTCCATTCGGTGTTCCTTTTGCCCCTCCAGGGGCAAATGCTAGTAATATCATCATAAAGATAATCTTTATTCTCAACTTCTATTTTTTACCACAATTTTTTCACATGTTAACTCACTATGACTTTGGGTATCTTTTCCACTAAAATCACCTAGGACTTGAACTTGGTCCAATTGCATTAAATGACCCACTTGCGAAGGCATGCTAATCCATTAGGGGCGAACATGCCCTTGGAGGGATTTGAAGCTTAGTAGGAGTATAGAAACACCCTTGCTTTATAGGTGATCATAAAGATCAGCCCCAAGTGTTAGCTCAAGTGGCCATGAGCTAGACAAGAGATCTCCCCCCAAAAAGTTTGGGAGGTCACGGGTTTGACTCTCTTGATGCCCTTGGGGTAGGCTTCGTAATCAGGGTCGACAGTTTACCTTGTTTTACCATCCATCTCGGGGAAGTACTCAGAGGGTTTTCAATGAGGTTATTCCCTAGAAAAATCTATGATAAAGATCACCATGCATGGTTTTAAGTTGCACAGGGTTTATGCACATGGTATAATGATCATTGTGTAGAGTGTATACGACGATGTTGCACTAACATGATTGACAACAGAGGATTGTATCATTGAGTTCACTTTTGAATAATGGGACATTGACATGTGACACTTAGGGACCACCTCTTATTAAAAAAATGTCAGACACTGCTCAAACTTCCCTCCATAACCGTGATAATAGACATTTATCCTTCTCCCTACTTTACCAATCAACCAACCCGACTAACAACCTCAATTTTTAAAACCATGGTCTTAGATACCAAACCACCCTTGAGAGTACCACTTCTCACTTAAATAGCCCTTTGTCACAAAATAAATTGAACTTGTGATAAATAATCATAAGTGAAAAATATGCTTGTTTATAATTGATGGATTTGAAGCTACCATCCAATTCATCATAAAAATTAATTCACTTTTAATATTAAAAATATTAATTTAATTAAAAAAACACAAATTAGGGTTGGTGGACTCCAACCTCATATCCAATCTACCCTATAAAAGGTCACAAGTATCACCACTGAATTCAAAATGGATTTCAAAACTAAATTGAAATCACACTATAACTTCAATTATAATATTAAAAAATACTAGAAAAAGGCAAAAAAAGCATTATAAAAATATATTGATTGGTCAATAACGGAAATAGAAAGAAAATAAACTGTAGTTAATAGAAATTTGAGATTTGGGGGAAGGAGGTAATTGCCCTAGCTTCGTCTTCTTTGCAGTTTAACACTAACAATAATATTTTTGGTGCTGGTGGCGCTCCTGTTCCTTGTCTTTACTTTCTGCGATTATGGAGAATTTTGTGGCTTGATTCGGAGTTCCAAATACAGATACAGGGGACAGTCTCAATCAAAATCAAACAAAGGTACACAGTAAAATTCCCACATATATCTTTTACAAATATTTGGTTGTGTGATTTGTTTTAATCTCAGTAGTACCCAATTCAATTACATATGCATTTCTAGGATTTTCTTTCATGGGAGCACTTTTCTTAGAAAAACAGGAAGTGGGTTCTCTGTGATTTTTATAAAAATCGGGAGATATTGTATCTGTCAATTTGTTATAATTGATTAATAACAAACTAGCATTGTTTTAATGCCGGTACCAGAGGATGTTATAATCATAGTGGTTACTGCTATTGCTGGTGGTACTGTTATTGAGCTGAATTTGCAGAAACAATTGTTATGTGAAGTATGCAGAGTCGTAGTTTCTGCTGGTTCGGGTGTTTTTTCTTTTGGCTCATTGGGTTAATTTTGTGAAGTCTTGGAAGCATTTTCTGCTGCAGGCCACTTGCCTCTCTACTCCCTTTTAACCTTAATCAGAGTTGGCCATGAAAGGTCTTGCCTGTTTGTTTGTATTGGAGGCATGGGTTTCCGTTCGAGGGTTTGTTTTTGTATATTTTTACCTGTGGTTGATTAAGGGCACCTGACGCCACTCTGCCCATTTTGTGTGGTTTCTGTTGTCATTTGATGTAGCATGTTCTAGCATGGACTCCTTGAAGCTGTAAAGGGCCGGTTTTTATCTGCTGCTCTGATTCATGTGTCATATTTGCAGTGTCTTGCTCCGTCAAAACAATCCTTCACAAAGATTCATGGCGGTGTAAACAGCAGTTTTATATGAAGAAGTACGTCCAAAGTGGGTATTTTTGACACATGGTGGATTGCTTCATGGACAAAATTTTGAATGGTTGGTGCAGGCAGGTCTGAATTTAGGGCAACTTGCTCAGTGAAAATGTTTTTACTTCCAAATCGTGAGATCTGGTATCGTGGCATCAAAGCTTTTGTTTTCTGAGGCAATGCTGAACCAGAGACACAGGTGGAAGAATTATGGTAGAGTGAGTCAGAGACTAATGGTAGTGTTACAGAAGGTAGCTACTCTGTTGGTTTATCAGGGAAGGGAATTTTATCAGTCTTGTAGAGAAGACAGCTTTGTTGGTGTTGAAGAGAAGGGAACTTGCTATTGTTTTAGATGCGAGTCTCTACAGGTTAGATGTCTAGTGAAGGTGTGAGTGAGAATTATATTTACAGATATAAGAGGTATCAGCAGATATGGAATGCAACAAGGAAGAAGCCCTCAGAGCAAAAGAAATTGCGGAAAAGAAGTTTGAAGTTCAAGATTTTGCAGGTGCTCGAAAGTATATACTTAAGGCTCAGCAACTCTTTCCCGCGCTTGAGAATATTTCTCAGATGGTCGCTGTCTGTGATGTCCATTGTGTCGCTCAAACAAAATTGAATGGGTATGATATGGATTGGTATGGGATTCTCCAGTTGGAAACAACAGCGGATGAATCTTCAATTAAAAAGCAGTATAGAAAGCTTGCGCTTCTTCTTCATCCTGATAAGAACAAATTTTGTGGGGCAGAGGCAGCTTTCAAGCTCATTGGAGAAGCCATGGCAGTCCTATCAGATCAGACGAAGCGGACGTTACATGATATGAGGAGAAAAGCTACGAATTCCATAAATGGTCACTATTATGGAATGCCACAACAGACACAACCTGGTGCCAAACAGGCACAGCCAAACATTAATCCAACTTTCTGGACTGTATGCCCCTTTTGTACGGTAAAGTACCAGTACATGAGGACAGTTGAAGATAAATATCTTCTCTGCCAAAATTGCCAGAGGCCATTTATTGCAAAGGAAATTCCTTTCACGCCAGGTACTGGAGCAAACACAGCAGGGGTACCTAACGCATCATATGCTTGGAATGCATCTTCAATACCGCGGCCGCAAGATTTTTCTAAACAGGGTGCCAATTTTAGGGGTGCGGGTACTGTTCCATCTAATGGAATTGCTCGTGAGAATTGGAATAATCACCAACAAAAGTCTGCATCAAATACAGCCTTTCAAGGAGGAACACATGGGCCAGCAGAAGCAGCAAACGTCCCAGGGGGTGCTCGTGAGGAAAATGCAAAGAAGGAAGCAGAGTATAGGCAGCAGTTGCATGAAAAAGCAAAGGAGGCTGAGGCGGCTAGGAGGAAAATGAAGGAAGAGGAAAAAGAAAAGAGGAAGAGGGAAAAGGAAGCCGAAAGGAAGGCTAGGGCTGAAGAGAGAACTCAAGAAGCTCTAAGAAAGATTCAGATACAAAGAAAAGAAAAAGCAGAGAGAACTGCAGGAAATGAGAAACCAAAGAAGAGGCTAAGGAAGCTGAGAGACAATGGTAGCAGTGACAGTGACGATGATGTTGATATTGCACTGGAGGACAATTTGTCTGATGTGCAAAGGGCACCAAATGCAGAAGGGGGCATTTACTACCCACGAAGATCATCGAGGTCCAAAAGGAATGTTACTTATAGAGTTGATGGTAGCGACGATGAAGATTTTGTTAACTTCCCACCTTCAAAGAGGTCTAGAGAAACAGTAGAGGCAACAGATGAAAGAGTTAGTGACCATGCTGCATGCTCTGGAGATAACAATGCCGAGAAAGACAAATTGCAAACTGAACCTAACAAAGACGTGAAGAAAAGCGTGTCTCCTAAGGATGTGGAGCAGAGGTCTGTTGATGAGAAAGAGAAGATTATCAAGAAAAGTACAACAGCAAAAATCTCAAGCAATTCCCAAAATTCAAAAGATGTAAAAGATGTCCAACAGACTGGTGCAGAATTGAAAAACAAAGAAAAAAGTAAGAAAGTCAATCAGGAAGCAGCTCAGCCTGTTGTGTCTAAAGGAACTGGCTCCAAGGGAGGAGAAAAGGCATCTGCAAGTGAAGATAAAGAAAGCTCCAAGGGAGGAGAAAAGGCATCTGCAAGTGAAGATAAAGAAAGCTCCAAGGGAGGAGAAAAGGCATCTGCAAGTGAAGATAAAGAAAGCTCTCCCAAATCTCCTAGTGCTTCCTCTTCTCCAGAACCAGAGACTTTTGATGTCCCTGATCCAGATTTTCATGACTTTGACGAACACCGAACAGAAAATGACATTGCAAGTGGGCAAATTTGGGCTGTATATGATAATATAGATGGAATGCCCAGATTTTACCTTCGCATCAACAAAGTTATTTCCACAGTGCCTTTAAAATGTCAAATTTCCTGGCTTGAGTCACAACCAGTTAATGAGGAGCAAGTGGAGTGGGAGGATGAAAACTTACCTGTTGCTTGTGGAATGTTTAAAAGGGCAAAAGTTAATATTATTGAAGGGGTGAACACATTTTCTCACATAGTGAAGTGGGAGAAAGCCAAGCCAAAAGGATGTTTAAATATTTTCCCTGGAAAGGATGAAGTCTGGGCCATTTATAAAGATTGGCATATTGGATGGAAATACCCAGAAGATGGTGATCTTAAGTTTGAATATGAGATGGTGGAAATCCTGTCAAATTTTTCTGAAAAATCAGGTTTGGAAGTTGCATTTTTGACTAAAGTTGATGGATTCAAAGTTATTTTTAAGAGACAGGTACAGCATGGGGCTGAGCGTATCATGCATATTTCTTCAAATAAGCTCCTAATGTTTTCTCATCAAGTTCCTGCTTATAGAATGACTGGAGACGAGGGTGATGGTGTTCCAAAGGATTCCTGGGAGCTCGACCCCGCCTCTATGCCTTCAGAATTGATTCGTGCAGAGGCAACAAAAATCAATGCCAGATAACAGATTCTTCCCTTTCAGTCATTGCTTGCCTAGCAAGGCTTGATGAAGCTGAATGGAAAATGCACACTCATCACTTCTGTGGCAATGCGTGGGGTCCATAGCACGTGCTTTGGGAAACTGCAGCACAAGTTACTGGAACATCTCTTAAATTTTTTTGGCAGATGATTGTGCCAAGATGATTTCCATAATAGTAGCCCATCTCTGTAAATTGTATTTACTATGACTGGAAAAGGTAGTTGAGGGACGAACCTTGCCATTAAGTCATAAGTCAAAGATAATCTTACTTCTTGGTCTCCAAAAGGATTATGAAAAGTCAATATATTAACATTTGCTGGCTTTTTGAGATGGGCTGTCATTGATTTATGCTTTTGTCTAGATCTGTATTTCACTTTCTCGAGTTTCAGATTCATCCAGGCCTCCAAAAACAGAGTGGCCATCATGTACAGCTGGTTAGTGCAAGCACAACTTTGCGTTGCAGCATTATCTGCGGCTTCTTTATCCTGCACAGCAAAAGGGTGTGCATCTTCAAGTACTCCTTTTGTAATTGTAATTGTGTTTCGTGCTGCTTGATATCTTTGTCATCAAGGAAACCGAATCTTGAAAATGAAATTGAATTTGTTACTAGGGTGCAAATTAGTTAGCACTGAAATTATTGATTAAGATTTTGGCTTAACTTTTTTATCAATCAGTTTATTGCCCATATTCATTATCCGGTGTTTCACCAATTCATGCTAGTTGGATATCTGCTTTAGAATCTAGATACTAGTAAACCTTTTGAAGGTTGTCTGATTTTTGTAATGTTGTAAATCGGTTTTCCTGTTTATTGTAGAATTTAATGATGCAGAAATAACTCTTGAGTACTCCTTTTGTAATTATACTTGTGTTTCATGCTTCTTGATATCTTTTGAATTAAGAAAACTGGATCTTGAAAATGAAGTTGAAATTGTTACTATGGTGCAAATTTGTTAGCATTGATATGCTATTAAGATTTTTTCTGATTCTTTATCAATTGTTTGATCTCCCTTTGATGCTTGGTCCATTTGTTTAACATATTCAGTATCTGATATTGCACCAAGTTGAATGAGTTGGATTTCTGCTTTCGATGCTTAATTTTTTTGAAAGTATGTGGAAAATCATAATTCTTGTTTAATCTAATGATGCAGTTGGTATTTTGTCAATAATATTTGACTGCATGCTCACAATATTCCTCAGTGAGAGATGCATATCACCTCTCCAAATTTGTATTTATTCTATTTGTAATGGCTATTTCAAACCCCAAGGTTTGGGCCCTGGGGAGATTTATGGGTTGGGTAGGATTGGGTTGCCTTTCTTTCTCTGCCTTCTACCTTTACATCTCTTGGAATAAAGTATGGCAGGAAAATATATAAATTCCGTCTCAAGTAACTATCAAAGGGTAAAATATTGTATCGTTTTGATTTGGAAACCATAACTTATGATGCTATATTAGGGATTAAAAGTTTTGCTTCTAATCTATGAGCATTGGGCAAGACTGATAACATAACTTATGCTTTGAAGTAATATCTAATGCAGGTATTTGTACTTGTTGGGAGGATATCTTTTCAGCTAAAGCAAAGTAGTATGTGTTGTTTCAAACTCTCAAATTGAAAAATCCTGAACAGGTCAATGAAGTATGCCTCAGTGACATACACTAGATTTTTCCTGTATATATAATGAAACCTTTGCAATACCTAGTATGAATGTTTTTTTGATGCCGAATCCGAAATTTTTAATGTGCTCCACAAAGTACTTTCACTTTAATAGACTATTTGAACCACCAAATCTACCCACTGCCAGTCTCGTGAAATTTGGACTGTACATAAGAAGATGCATCTTCTTTATCAGGTTTCTATAAAAAGCAACCATTGTTAAGAGTCCATGCATTGTTGTGATTTCTTTTAACAGAGACAATGCACAACAATCTCCATTACTGCTGGAACTTCATTAATTGCACCAAAGAGTTTGGCAAAGTTGCTCATAAATTGTTACTGTGTATTGCTTCTTTATGACCATTCTTGTCTTCTTGTCATGTTTATTTTATTAGATGACTCATTTGTAAACTAAATTTTTATGTTATCTTGAAACAATTGTGTTTTCATTTATAAAGTGGTATTTCAAGATTTTATGTACCCGGGCTTCTTTTATCCTTCCATCCTGACAAAAATTATGGTGTGAAATGATGTAGAAGCCTGTGCAGGTCTGCAGGTAGATCTGAGCAAACTCCAGACATCTGTGTTATGATGTCATATATTTGCAATGCACCAGATAATTTCCTTGTAATGTCTTGTCTATTTAATAGGTCGTTTGCTAAATTCTTGGTGGTTTTGGAAGGTTTCTGTGTGTCTCGCCAAAGTTAGGATCCACGAGAGGGGGTTAACCCATGTCACGAAACTCACGGGGAGCGCTGGACGCAAATGCCAACAATCTCCCCCCCAGTGTTACTCGGGTGAGTTTTGAATTCGAGACCTGTCGCTCTGATACCATTTGTTGGAGCACGATTGCCGTTGGACCAAAACCTGCAGGTGTTGATCTCCGCTACAATCGCCAAAGTTAGGATCCATGAGAGGGGGTTAACCCATGTCACGAAACTCACAGGGAGTGCTGGACGCAAATGCCAACATTTGAAACCATGCTTAGTAGAATTCCCAAGATCCTTAACAGAGATTAGACCACATGAGCAGAAGGGTTAAAGGAATGAGTTCTTGAAGAAAACTTTTTTGTTAGCAAGGATACTTTTCACCAAAGTTAATCTGAAAGTCATGATGACCAAAATGATTCTGTAATGCAGATGAGGGAAGTCACATGGATGAGCTTAAACATTTTTATGCATTCTTGAATGAAGAATAGATTATATTCTTTTATTTATCTTGACTTCCAAATTGTTATGAAAAGCTCCATGGATACATTTCAAGTTGGTAACTAAATGATTCAACTGTATTTTAAAATACATGCTGAAATGTGCATATGAACATTTAAGGATTTGGGAGTCAGTTCAATCCTTGTGTAATAGGCTGACAGCCAAATTCAAATTGGAAATCCGTTATTCTAAATGTATCAACTATTTTCAATTGTATTTTATTATATAGGGTTGCATTAAGTTTTATACTGAATGATCAGCCTGCTGTTATTAGTTGTCAAAATGAGCAGTATCAGCTTGCTAAGTCACTTGCACTTGCACCTTTGTGATGCTCTAACGTAAGGTGTTTCCAGTTTTACTTGAGCAAACATAGTCGCTGTTAAGTGAAAAACAATGTTGAGCTACTTGTTTTCTTTAAAAAATATTCTTCTTTTAGCTATTAATTGAATACTTGGTATGCATAAATAGGGCAACTTGTACAAAAAAAGGTTGGCATTATATTAAAAAAGGTGGGCTGTTTAAACAGTCCCCATAAGCTTAAGGTAGTTGTAATAAAGGAACTTTTCAAGTTGATAAAGACTTTGCAAGTTAAGCTAGTTGTAGAAAAGGATGCCTTTTCAAGCTGATAAAATCTTTGATAGGCCACCAAGAAAGATTGGTCTCATGAATTCAACAGGCCATGCTTGACTGAATACACCATCAATTGCTGTGAAATATAGAAATTCTTCTCAAAATCCAGTGAGGCTGTGACAGGGGCTTTGGTTATCTTATTCTTACACAACTTGAAACTCCTCAGTTGTTTGTCCATGCAAGTACCTTTTCTTTGATGTATGCTATCATTAATTCACATGTCCTGCTGAAACAGTCCACACAAGCTTAAGTTAGTTGTGAAAAATGAACTTTTCAAGTTGATAAAGCCTTTGCAAGCTTAAGCTAGTTGTAGAAAATGATGCCTTTTCAAGTTGATAAAATCTTTGATGGGCCACCGAGAAAGATTGGTCTCATGTAGTCTACAGTCTGTGCTCGACTGAAGACACCACCAAAAACATCAGTCAGAATTATAGAAAGTCTTCTCAAAATCCAGTGAGGCTATAACAGGGGCTTTGGTTATCTTATTCTTACACAACTTGAAACTGCTCTCAGTTGCCTCGCCTGAAGACACCACCAATTGCTACTCAAAAACATCAGTCGGAATTATAGAAAGTCTTCTCAAAATCCAGTGAGGCTATAACAGGGGCTTTGGTTATCTTATTCTTACACAACTTGAAACTGTTCTCAGTTGCGTTTGTTCATGTGAATACCTCTCCTTTGGTGTGTGCTCGACTGAAGACACCACCAAAAACATCAGTCAGAATTATAGAAAGTCTTCTCAAAATCCAGTGAGGCTATAACAGGCGCTTTGGTTATCTTATTCTTACACAACTCGAAACTGCTCTCAGTTGCCTCGCCTGAAGACACCACCAATTGCTACTCAAAAACATCAGTCGGAATTATAGAAAGTCTTCTCAAAATCCAGTGAGGCTATAACAGGTGCTTTGGTTATCTTATTCTTACACAACTTGAAACTGTTCTCAGTTGCGTTTGTTCATGTGAATACCTCTCCTTTGGTGTGTGCTGTCAATAAGTCACATGTCCCGCTGAAATTTCTAATGATTTTTAGTTAAAATAAATCCAAACAATTAAAGTTCCAAATCCCTGTAAACCTTCAAGTTATAGAGCAATCAAGTATAGCCTTCACAAATTTATCTTAGAAAAAGCTACCCTTATCTAACTTTATAAATGACGTTTCCATTTTTAGTACTGCTGCAATTGCTCTTCCATTATTATACTGAAAATCAAAACATCCTCAGAATGAACACATCACAAATTTTTCAACATACTCCATTAGTAATGTTTCATGATTCATCACACCCTAAAAATGTAGTGGGACATCTGAAATCCCAAATGGCATTTCAAAGCATTATACAAAACCATCTTTGGTTTTCAATCTGGTTTTCCATACATCACTTCGTAGAGTCTTTTTTGTGATATCCACTCTGCAGATCAGTTCTAAATAATATTCTTACACCAAAGCAAACAATGTGCCATATTATTCAAAGTCATAGAGTTAATGCACATTCACCACTTGCCTACTTAGCTAACAAAGCTGGTGTCACACATGGACTTGCGCTTTCCCTGATAAATCCCCTAGCCAAACAACTCTTTAATGTACCCTTTTATGTCCTTGTTCTTTCGCAGACTTTATCTGTAGGTCACCCAATTTGAAATCTTCATTCTTGACATCAAAACATTTGGTAGTGTTGTGTATGCAATGTCTACATATACATCCAATAACTTTTGCATTTTTAATGGCACATATTGTTTGTCCATGTCTTCAATCTCTTTCAAGAATCACATATAACACACCTTTTCATTCCTCGTAGCTTTGTACAAATTTCCTAACCAAGAGCACTTCCAACAATGTAGGTCACTGAAGTACCCTACTAAAGAGAACTTTTGACAATGTAGAAACACATTGTATCTCCGCTTCCCTCCAGGTATTTAGGTGATGCCTTTTACTACCACTGTACAAAAACTTCTCCATCATGCAACACTTTCTTTGAAAATTTCCATGGCCTAATTTACAATAAAATTATAAATGTTAAGCATTCAAGAGATCACGTCACACAATAGCCTCTTCATATTGACTAATATTGATTGACTTAAAGCATGATCAAATCACTAGCAATTTTTGACCCTTTTTTAGCAAAACAAATGGATCTATCATCAGGAAAAAAATGCTAGGCTGAACATGTGAACCATCTTAGTGCTTAACAAATTGTTCGAGGATTCATAATCCACGATATTAATGTCGTACACTTTGCCTTAGTATATGCATCAGTGCTGCCGAATGCATTCTTCCTTTATCTAATCACCTCTACGAAACTCTTTATTTATGGTCATTGCCTTTTGCAATCTCTAGTTCAACTTCAATTCTGGCAACCACCTATTTTTCTCCCTAACTAATCAATAATTAACATTTTAAATTTCTTATTTCTTTGTGTTCTTCCACTTCCACACAGTTCACCTCATCCTTGATTGGTTTGCTGGACCATCTTGCATATCTATGCTAATCTACAGTTTTATGAACTGCTGTGTAGTCTTGTGAAAAGACCTTTTCTGCCTCGATTTTAGAATCATTTGAAAGTCTGATTATAATTGATGAGTAAGAACTTTGCATGCAAATGCTTCAGTCCATAATCTAATATTCCCAAATTGCATTTTTGATTCTTTTCTAAATGGTCACACCATAAAGTTTCATGGGATTTCATCTTTGACACTGCAAACTTTACTTTTCATGTGTCATTGTTCAAAGTGTTCTCTAGGTCGAAGTACTACTTCAACCAATAAACCCAATCTGTCAATGCATTCGGGTTCAAATACTCTTAGGACATTGTGACTCCACACCTCGTTTAATGTGGCTACAACGAGCCTTTTCATGGTCTCTAGAATCCTCAATCCTTGATATCATACACATTTATTCGAGCTTCTCCAATATACTTATCTTCAAGTACCGGTTTGGTTCAATAGAAATTCATGTACCCTATTTCCATAGCAGTATCTAGCTTATAGGCAAACACAACTTATTTGCATCATGTAATCCCTCTTTTCAATCTTTTTCTCCATGGTAATCAACTATTGTTACTGTATCTTCAATATTTCCCAAAAGAGCCAACCAGAGCCCACCCCCATGTTCTCTTCAAACCCTGCCATTTCAGTTAAGGTGCATTTCTTAATAAGACTAGTTTTTCACTGTTGTTAAGCAAGGGCCGTTCAATTGAGAGATTGTCTTTTGAGATGGGAATCACGAGTGATGCCAAGGTTTGAATTGTTGCTTTGTGAGTGAACAACCTGTTGAGATATTGTAACTTTTAAGAATATTATATTTGTACTTTATTATTCCGGAGATGTTTCATTCCTCCGTGAAGATCTTATTGTATATCCGGAGATGTTTATTCCTCCGTCGGAATGTGGTAACTTGGGTTATTAGACTTCCCTAGTGGGGGTCGGCCCTGTATGTGTTATGTGGGTCAAAGGGTTGTTAGACCATCTTAGTGGGGTCGGCCCAGTGAGTTGTAGTGGGGTGTTTAACCTAGTGGTAAAGTTGGGGCCGACCTAGTTAATATAAAGTACAAGTCGGAGATGTGTATATATAGAGGAGGTGTGTTCTTCATTTGATACACTTCCCTCACTCAGAATGTAGCGCACTTGTGGAGGAGAGGTCTGCTATGGTGGAGGAGGAGATCATGTCTTTGGTTTGCATCTTTGTATATTGCTGGTCATCTATATTGAGGAAGCTTTGCTGGGTTTTCTACCCCATGAGGGTTTCCCAGGATAAATCTGTGTCTCTTGTGTTTATGCTGTGCTTGTTGTTTCTTCAGTGATCCTGTATATGCTATTATTGTGAAATGGAATGTAATGCTGATATTTTCTGTCTTAGCATATTGAATCTTAACACAACCATGGACATTACAAACGTTGCCACTCCGTTTTGGCCCATATTTTGTGTTTCATATTTCGACTCTCATTCTCTGGAGCCAAACCCCTTAATTTTTGGGGTTTTGTTGAGTTGTATTGCGTTGCAGTTGAGGAAAGCATATTAGCATTTGTTTTAGTTTGTTAAAGGTTTGATGTTAAGAGTGAAAAGATGATACGATGGCCCATTGGAAGATAAATTAAGCTCACAATTTTCATGCTGTCGCCACTGCACAATGCAGTGTCTCAGACACAATGAGAGGCCAAACAACCCCTTTGCCTAGCTCGCCACACAGGAAAAAAGGAGATTCCAAAAGCAAGGCGTTTCTGCCCAGGAACATGTAGTTAATTTGGGACAAGGTTAAGCCTCGGTTCTTAAAATTTGACCAGCCACCATGGCCTTGACCTTGACATCAATCTGGGTGAGAACTCGAAATTCTCACTCCCCTCCCACTCCGAGAAAGAGGATTTCCTGGAACCAATAAGCAATTCTTTGGGTAGCTACATTAGTTTTACATGGAAGAAGTTGGATTTAAATAAAGTTTGCTCAACAAATTTATCCTTGAAGGTAAAGTATTCCAATTGACTTTGTCACTGGTGTTGGGTGTTTAACATTGATTAGTCATTGATTTAAAGTTTAAATACTTTCATTTGAAAAAGAGATGTTTTGATGACAGTAGAGAAAGGAAAGCATCATGCACCGAGTTGCAGAGCATTTACTGTGGCTCAGTGCAGTGTATGCATTGTTAAGTCTCTTTCTGCAGAGTATTTACTACAGCTCAGTCTAGTATATGTGCCATTATATTTTCTATTGTAGCTCAGTGGTGTATATACCCTGCTAGGTTTTTGTGTGTAGATATCTAATGGTGCATATATTGCACTGAGCTGCAGTGAATGCTTTGCAGCTCAGTGCTTACTGATCACCATAGATATTCAATGCAGCTCAGTGCTTACTGATCACTATAGAGAAAGGCTGTGCTTTTATGAGCCATCTGAATTTTGTAATGGGTAGGTTAGGTAACAGTTGAATTGTAAGTTGTGAATGTATGAAAAACATAAAGAATAGGTGGTGGTGATTGTTGATATGGATTTAGTGGTTGGCTCATGTTCATGTTGCAGACCATTATTGACTGTCAGTGATTGTATTAGCCTTGCATAGACCATGGTGTTGGAACCCCTAGGTTGAGAAGCCCTGGCAGATGGTTGTGTTGGTGAATATATTAAAAGAGTCTAGTTTCTGAAACTCGAGTGTTATTGTTTCCTTTAAGATGTGTATACTTATTGCTATTCTTTGCCATGTTACCTTTCACTTTGTATTATGATGCATTATAAAGGGTTATGGAAGCTCATCACAATGTTGATGCCGTTTACCGTTTCTTTAGTGTTTATGTTGATGCCGTTTACCTCACCCTGACGTTGAAATTTCAGATTCTCTGAAGTATAGATTCATCTCTAACTAGCTTCACCTCTTTCAGATTGTAGATGTACAGGAAAATTATGGTTTCTTCAATTTAGTCCTGGTGAAAATTGGGTACTTATATTTTCCCATGCCAATCCCTTCCCCCCTCCAAAAAGATCCTCCCCTCTCTTCCTTCGCCCCCCCCCTTCTACCTCAGAGCTAATCAGCTCATCCCATGCAAAAATATTTTTCCTTAATTAATTTCCTCCGATAATTCCTATTATTCATCTCCCGTATGTGTCTTCACCCCCAATTTCCTTATTTAATATTTTCCTTCAAGTATATTTCCTTTTTTTTAATAATTCTTTTGTTATTTTTATTATTATTATATTTTTTAAACTATAATAGTATTGTTTAAGTTTTTTTGGCTTTCCGAAGTGGTAAAACACTAACTAATTTGGGCTTGGGGGCTCACTGAAATTACCCTGTCTTAGATTAAATTTGAAAGAGATGGTTGTTAGGAAATAAGGATTCCACATCCTCACTGCGTGCCTCAATCTCAATCAAGAAATATGGACTCCAAGTCCTTGTCTCCTCGACATAAGTACTCTTCCCACATATTAAACAAAGAGATACTACATATTAAACAAAGAGAGACTCCACACGTCTGTCAAGACATT